>PVLD010001765.1:79962-188634 GCA_004027595.1 Dinomys branickii | reverse complement strand
TGTGGTAGAGTGGCTATTTCTCCACAGCCTCGCCAGCGTTTGTTATTGGATGATTTCTTAATACTGGCCAGTCTTACTGGAGTGAGATGAACTCTCAATTTTTTTATTTGCATTTCTCGAATGACTAAAGATGTGGAACATTTTTCTCATATATTTATTTGCCATTTGTATTTCTTTATCTGAGAAGTGTGTATTCATCGTAGATGCCCATTTCTGGATTGGGTCTTGGAATTTGGACAGGTACATGTTTTTTAATTCTTTGTATGTTCTAGATAGAAGAGCTTTGTCTGAGGGACAGTCAGCTAGGATTTTTTACCAATTTGTGGATTTTCCTTTTACTTTGCTGGTGATTTCTTCAGATGTGCAAAAACTTTTCAGTAGGATGAGGTCCCAGTTACTGATTCTTTTAAGTGTTTCCCTTGCAGTTTCATTTTTGTTCATGAACTCTCTGCCTACTCCTATGTCTTCAAGATTTTTACCTACTTTCTCTTTCAATAGATTTAGAGTTTCTGTTTTAATATTGAGATCTGTAATCCATTTTTACTTGAGTTTGGTGCATGGTGATAGACTGGGGTCTATTTTCAGGTTTTGGCAAGAGGCAAGCCAGTTTTTCCAGCACCATTTATTAAACAGGCCATCTTTTTTCCAGAGAGCTTGTTTGGCCCCTTGGTCAAAGATTAGGTGGCTGAGTGTGTTTGTGGTTGTGGTTGCATCTTCCAGTCTGTTCCACTGATCTTCAGCTCTGTCTTTGAGCCAGTACCAGGTTGATTTTATTACAGTAGCTTTGTAGTATAATTTCAGGTCAGGGATTGTGATTCCACCTGACTTGTCCTTGTTGCCCAGGATTGCTTTTGGTATTCTGGGTCTCTTCTGGTTCCAGATTAATTTAAGGCATGTTTTCTCTAGACCTGTGAGGTATGCTAATGGTAGTTTAATGGGAATTACACTGAACCTGTACAACAGTTTTGGTAGTATGGCCATTTTCACAATGTTGGTTCTTCCTAACCATGAGCAGGGGATGTTCTTCCATTTATTGAAATCTTCTTCGATCTCTTTTTTCAGAGTACTGTAGTTTTCACTGAATAAATCTTTTACATTTTTTTGTTAGATTGATTCCTAAATATTTCATTTTCTTGGATGCTATTGTAAAAGGTATGTTTTCCTCAATTTCTCTCTCAGTCTGTTTGTTGTTCGTGTATAGGAATGCTATTGATTTTTGGGTGTTTTTATATCCAGCTACTCTGCTGAATTTGTCAATTGATTCCAGCAGTTTTCTTATGGAGTTTTTGGGGTCCTCCATGTAAAGTATCATGTCATCTGCAAATAGTGATAGTTTAACTTCCTCCTTTCCTATCCGTATTCCTTTTATTTCTCTATCTTCTCTAATTGCTCTGGCTAGTGCTTCCAGAACTATGTTGAACAGGAGTGGTGACAGTGGACATCATTGTCTTATTCCTGACTTTAAAGTGAAAGCTTTCAGTTTTTGTCCGTTTAGTATGATGTTGGCTGTTGGTTTGTCATAGATGGCTTTGATCAGGTTGAGGTAGAGGCCCTCAATTCCTATTTTTTCTGGGGTTTTTAACATGAATGCATGTTGGATTTATCAAAAGGTTTTTCTGCATCTATTGATATGATCATGTGTTTTTTGTCTTTGGCTCTATTGATATGATGTATTACAGTAATTGATTTGCAAATATTGAACCATCTCTGTATTCCTGGAATAAATCCAACCTTGTCATGGTGTGTAATTTTCCTTATGATTCGCTGCATTCTATTTGCTAGTATTTTGTTGAGCATCTTCGCATCTATGTTCATTAGAGAGATTCGCCTATAGTTCTCTTTCTTGGTTGGGTCCTTCTCTGGTTTTGGTGTCAGTATGAGACTTGCCTTCAGAAATGAGTTAGGGAGAGTTGCTTCCATTTCGATTTCTTTAAAGAGTTTGAGGAGTGTTGGCATTAAATCTTCTCTGAATGTTTTATAGAATTCTGCCATGATTCCATCAGGGCCTGGGCTTTTCTTTGTTGGTAAGATTTTAATGACATTTTCAACCTCATTAATTGATATTGGGTTGTTCAGGATTGTTGAATCTTCCTGATTCAATTTTGGTAGTTTGTACATTTCTAGGAATCTGTCCATTTCTTCTGAATTTTCTATCCTATGGGAGTAAAGATTTTGAAATTAGGTACTAGTGATCATTTGAATTTCTATGGGATCTGTAGTGATTTCATCCTTTTCATTCCTTATTGCATGAATTTGAGTTCTTTCTTTTTTTGATAAGGTTGGCTAGGGATTTATCAATTTTATTTATTCTTTTGAAAAACCAACTCTTTCATTCATTTATTTTTTGTACAGTTTTCTTTGTCTCAATTGCATTAATTTCTGCCCTGAGTTTTACAATCTCCTACCTTCTTCGGGCTTTTGGTTTGGCTTGTTGCTCTTTTTCTAAGAATTTGAGGTGTAGCATTAGGCTATTTATTTGCTCTTTTTCTGTTTTCTCTATATATGAGTTTATTGCTGTAAATTTCCTTCTGAGGACTTCTTTCATTGCATCCAGAGATTCTGGTAGGTTGTGTTTTCATTTTCATTTGTTTGTAGGTATTTTTTAATTTCGTCTTTAACTTCTTGTGTGATGCATTGGTTATTCAGGTGATTGTTGTTTAATTTCCTAGTGCTTATGTTGTTTTTGGAGTTCTCTTTGTCATTAATTTCCAATTTCATTGCACTGTGGTCAGATAATATGCATGGGATAATTTCAGTTCTTTTGTATTTAGGTAGATATGCTCTATGGTCTAGAATGTGGTCAATTTTACAGGAAGACCCATGTGTAGCCGAGAAAAATGTGTATTCTGATGTTGTGGGGTGGAACACTCTGTATACATCTACTAAGTCCATTTGTTCACACCTTTGGTTCAAGTCTATTATTTTTTGCTGAGTTTTTGTTCAGTTGACCTGTCTCTGCATCAGATGTGTGTTTAGGTTTCGTATTACAATAGTGTTATTAATTATTTGATTTTTCATGTCTGTTAAGATTTGACTTGTAAAGTTTGGTACCCCATGGTTTGGTGCATAAATGTTTAGGATTGTTACCTCTTCCTCTTGCAGGTTTCCCCTAACTAGTATGTAGTGGCCTTCTTTATCTCTTTTGATTGTTTTTAGTTTGAAGTTTACATTATCTGCAAACATAATAGCTACCCCTGCTTTTTTCTGGGAACCTGTTGCATGGAGAATTGTTTTCCATCCTTTAACTTTCAGCCTGTAAATTTCCTTTTGAGTAAAATGTGTTTCTTGTATACAGCATATTGTTGGATTATGTTTCTTTATCCACTCTGCCAATCTGTTTCTTTTGACTGGTGAATTGAGGCCATTTACATTAATGGTTATAACGGTTATATGTTGGCTTATTCTTGTCATGCTATTTACTTGTTGTTTTCCTACTTTTGCTCTCTCTTTACCTGCTTGTTCTGTTTGAGGGTTCCTTTCCATTGTTGTTCTTAAGATTGTGGTCACTTTTTTCTCTGTCTAGAATATCTTTTAGTGCTTTTTGCAATGCTGGTTTGGCACTCATGGAGTTCTTCAGTTGTTCTTTGTCATGGAAATATTTTATTTCTGCATTGAATTTGAAGGATAGTTTTGCAAGATATGTCAGTCTGGGTTGGAAGCTATTTTTTCTCAGAATCTGTAATACCGCTCCAAGCTCTTCTTGATTTCATGGTTTCTGTTGAGAAGCCTGCTGTGATTCTGATGGGCTTTCCTTTATAGGTGATCTTTTTTTTTTTTTTTTTGTCTAGCAGCTTTGAATATTGTGTTCTTTTGCTGGATGTCTGGGATCTTGACTATTATATGTTTGTGTGTGGTTTTATTTGGGTTATGGCTCGTTCGGCTTCTGTGTGCCTCAATTAACTGTACTTCAGTATCTTTTACTGTGCTTGGGAAATTTTCTGCTATTATTTCAGCAAATATTCTTTTTATATCATTTGTGTTGTCTCCTGATGTTTCACTGACTCTTATTCTTCGGATATTATTTCTTTTTGTCTCATCTTGCAGCTGTTGAATTAATTTTTCCTGGATCCTTGATGACTTTAAGAGATCCTTCCTTTCATGCTCATTAGCTGCCATGTTGTGTTCAAGATCTGAAATTCTATCTTCAGTTTCATTTAAGCGGTTTTCAAGCTTTCAATGGAAGTCTTCATTTCCGGGCAATCTCTTTGGGCCTGTTTCATTCATTGAAATTCATTCCTCAGTTGCTCATGTAACATTTCCATTTGTTTCCTATGTTCTTCTATTCTTTTGTCTGTTTCTTCTCTATATGTGTGGAGCATTTTTTCCATTATTGTTTTCACTTCATTTTTTGCCTGAGAGATTATTTCTGCTTTAATCTCTTCTATGGCTTGATGGAATTGTTTCTTTACTTCGGATGCAATCATTTCAGAAATTGCAGGTATGTGGCTTTCTAGTTCTACTCTATCATTGCATCCAGGACTTGTTCTGGGTGGGGTTGAGTTCTGAGACTGCATTTTGCTCTTCTGTCTTGTCATTTTGGATGTCAGATGAAAAGAATTGAGCTGCAAATTACCCAGGCAGCTCCCCAGGCAAAGATCCATTTCAAAGGCTGCTCCAATGGCTCCCTCTCTTCGGGAAAATGTCTCTTAATCTTTCTGCCAAGAGTTCTGCTCAGAAGGCTGCTCAGATGCTACTTCATGGACTGAGTTCCTCCCTGACCCGAAGTTCCAGGAGGGAGCATGGGCACGCCTCACCTGCCCAGAATTCCACGCAGGTGGGCTGCTCTGATGGTGTTTGTGGACTGAGCTCTTCCCTGACCCAAATTTCCAGGGTAGAGCATGTGCACACATGCCTCACTTGCCCAGAGTTCCACACAGGCAGACCATTCAGATGCTGCTTTGTTGGCCGAGCTCCTCCCTGACCCAGAGATCCAGGGCTGAGCTGTCCATTTTTCTTAACACTCCAGTAAATCACTTTCTGGTCTGTGCCCTCCTTCCGGTCAGTTAAAAATTTCATATTGATTTGCAAAAGGGACTCTACTGCAGAATCCTTTTGTAATTATCTAAATTTCATGTGTTTAGGAAGCTTTTGAGATATTTAAAGATAATTCAATTTCTGTAATGATAAGAATTATACACTGGGTCAAACAAATGTTTGCTTTTTTCCCATTGGTTATGCATGAGTCTTTAAGTATATGATTTGCTAATTAAAAAAAGAAAGCAAAAATAAATTTAATCTCTCAATTGTGTTGTTGTTTCCTGCATAGAAAAATAAACCACTAACAACTATAGTTTTATTTTCTTGGGATAATAGTGCCAATTAGCTTTGATGTGTTGAGGAGATTTACATTGATTTGATATATGGCTTATAGAAAAGTTATTAACAAGCATAAGAACACATTCCAAATTAATAAAATTATGTAGTTGATAGAAATTTGTTAAAGTCATTGAAGAAGTCCTTATTTTTTTGCATAGTTATTTGTAGTATGTCTACCTTTCTAAATTTTAATTTGAAAGTTCTTTCTTATGATTTTAGTATGTGCAAATAGGCCATACTTAAATCTGTTGTTGTAACTTTTGATTATGTTTTTTCGAGAGCAAAGAGGACTCACTGACATAAAGCAATATGTCCCCAGTGTCTCCTGCCTGTGACTTATTTAATAAGGCGTGGCTTGTGGTTTGCAGAAGCACTAATTGGATTTGATTACATCCTTCCTGACATTTACCTTCTTTACACTGCCTAGACTTAAACAAGATGAAACCTGGGGCCAGGATGACTTTCCTTTGAAAGCGTTCAATCATCATTGAATTTAAATTTTAACCCTCCCCTTTGACATTTAAGTCAATTTAATATTTCCCATAAAATTTATGAAATTCCCAAAGCAGCTGAGGAAAAAGCATATTCAACCCTCTAACTCAATTCTAGATTGAGAAATGGAAATAAGGATTTCATTGGGTTGTCCTTTCATAGAAATGCTTTTGCAAGGTGGGTCACCCTACCAAAGAAAACAGTGTGAGCATTGAAGAGAAGCTCATTTGGTGGCTCTCTGTGATCTGTGATCTTTAACTGCAGAGCACTGGCAGTTTGCTTACTGTCCTTAAAGAGTAGCAGAAGGGGATGAAGGAAAAGACAAAGCCAAGGATGAGGCAGGCAATCCAAACTACACAGCCTTATTTCTGGTAGTAAGTATCATAGTCATAGGTAAGACTTAATTACACTTTCTGAAGCATATCCCACCTCACTTTTGTTGTGAATAAATCACAGACTGTCCTGGATTAAAAGAGAGCGTGAATAAATAAGGCTCAGATTCTAGCAGATTCCCATTATTGTTTGGGCAAACGTCAGTCAAGGACATGTCACCAGTTCTCAGGTTAAACTAAATGTGCATTCATTTTAAACCACTTTTAATTTGCATTTCATCTACTCTTTCCACCACATTTATCAGTAATTCCCATGTTTAGTTGCCTGATCATTTTGAAATATTACAATATTAGAGAATGTTTGTGTAACTTGGAATCCATCATGTCCTGCATTCAAGGACAGATTTTGAGGTTCGTAATTTAGAGATACCTTCCTGGTTCTCACATCACCTTCCGTGTACTCTGCTCACATGGCCAGACATCACGATGGTGCAAACACTGCAATCCAGAGATTTCCACAGGACCTTTTGCAAGCCTGCTCTGTGTGGAGAAAGACAGAAGAATACAGTGTTTTTGGGTATTAGAACCATAAAATCTCAGAGAAACTATATTATCCTTTTGTTTATCCTAAAAGAGACAAATATTCTTCCCTTTCTAGAAACACAGAGCAGTTTCAAAGGCACATGTAGGTTGTTGAAAGACGCATAATTTAGGGAACTTTTAAAATGCTGAATAATGGAACAGTCTTATTTATTTCTTTGATATTCTCCTAAAAAGTGCACCTTTTTTAGCAAGAAGACATATTCTTTGTTCTTTGTTCATTAATGTAGTTTTATTCATTCTAACTTTGAATCACATTATGCCTTTCACAAACTATTCACGTTGTTTCCTGCTCCTTGGCACAATGAAGCCATGCATATTCATGACACATCATGGAGTGTCATTTTAGGAAAGACTGTTAGTATGCCTATGGGGAGAACCACGGTTAGGTGGCTGTAGCCATGGAAGCCCCTTCAGTTTGCTTTCTGGATGGAGTCTGAGGATGAGAACGGAACTGCATTTGAAATACTATGTTGTCAGTGTGCTCCACTTCCTGACATCCTCAAATTTAAACAGGACATCTTATTTAAAAAAAAAATACCTATCAGTACTTTGAATGAACATACAACCAAAACACACAACTTACATATCACACGTTCACATTATTTTAGACCATGTTAACTACCTATTGGCATTTATATTTACCTTACATGGAGATAAAAAAAAATCTTAGAAGGTTTTAGGGGCAACAGAGGGAAAAAATGAAATATGCGTGCAAAGATAAAAAATTGGCGTGTCCTAGCTAAAGGACAAGAGAACTACCAACAGATGGCGCAACAACCTATTTTACACTTGGCACTACTAGAAAATCACTGAAAAGGGCACTTTTCTCTGCTTATTAATCTTAAATGTGCTTAAAATATGTTTTATTGATAACAACATCTAAATTATAATCATGGGAGCTGTAATAATTGTGTTAGAGAAATGATAGCACTATAATATGTGACATCAACTTTTTAAACTAAAAACTAGAGATTTCTGGTCCAAAATCTGTTTTAGTAGCTAAGGAAACCCAGCAGGGTAAGATCTGAAGAGCCCTTAACACTTTATTGATGATTCCACAACATTGTCCCTCAGTCTAATTCCATTTAAGTCCAGTTGTGCAAACTTGGGGGTACACAATCATTAAAGTCAATATTTTTCAGCAAATGTTTACCTTAGGAAATTCTTCACTTCTACTGCAAAAGCATTCATCTTTTCAGAGAGATGGGATTTTCAAGAATGTGATCTCCATCCATCTCTGAATTTCCAGCCGTGAATCAGCATGCCATCTTGCCGAACGTGTCTCTTTGAGCTTCCAGCTATCTCTGATAGACAGAAAATATTTTTCTTACACATTTAGTTATACCAGGAAGATATTTTCTACAAATTCAACAATCATACTAGCGGACATGATGAAGGAGACGTAGTTTCTATTCTGTTGCTGGGGGCTGATAGTTATGTACGCTGCTACTAAAACGTAAATGTTGGCATTAAACTGCAACTGTTATGTTATAGAAAAAGAAGGGAATGAAGCTTGAGTTGAAAAAGGACGCACAGTGCACCAAAACAATCACTTTTGCTGAGAAACTAAAATGACAAAAATATGTCATTGTTAATTTCCTATCATCTTGTTTCAAGATTCTGCATTGTTTTTTATTGTTTTTGTATTATTTCATTTTTGTTATTGTGTTACTGTTCTTTTCTGCTTAAAGTTAAAAAAAATGACAAAACAAAGCAAAACCGATGACGGACATGGCCTTTAAAAATTATTTGTAATTTGCATTTTTTCTTTTTGACAATGTTGGCAAATGGCATAAGAAATGTTAGAAGGACTATTGGTGATAATATATACTTAAAATGACAAATTGTAAGCATTTGTTACAAAGATGAGAAAAAACAGAATTTCCAAAACAACAAGATGGATCTATCTATATTTGACTCTCAGCCATGGAGAATATGCTCTATTAAGGAATGAAAAGGAGGCAGGTAGTTTAACAATGAAGTGACCTTCAATGTGTTATAATTAGGAAATGCAACAAAGCTATAAGCAAACGTTTTAATTGGGAAACGAGTTGCTCATAGAATTTAAAAAATATTTCAAAATGTGATTTCCTTTGAAAATCCCTGGAAATAAATTTCCAAGATCACTGTGATCATTTAACCAAATTAAAATTTGACCAAAGGCAATGCATTGGAATATGTATCTTAGAAGCAAGATTACATGAGTAAATGCACAAAAAGGCACTTGGCTTGTAACTATTACTATTTTCATCACCATTAGAATGCAGCAAAATGGCCATCGAATTTTCAGCTAGTCCACTCTTGAGCAGAAGGCCGTTCCCAAGGAACTGCACGTGCAGGCCTTGGTTTATTCTTTGAAGTGAATGGATAAATCTGATGTTCTTTCAGAGCTTTTTCAGGTGTAACATTTGGTGGTTTTACCATATTATTCCAAATAAAGGAAGTAGCAGAACTTCTTTGATTTTATTTTGAGATACCTGCATGAATAACTGTGTAAATATATTTGACCACAGCATAGAAAAAATTGGTAAAAGAAATTTTATTTGTGATACTTGTTTGAATCAGAAATGATGTGTTAGGTGGTCTGAGTTTCTTGCTGCTGACTTTATTAGAAATATTCTAAACAAAATCTAGCTAAATATCCTCTTGGAAACAATCCCATATTATTTAAAAATATAATTAATGCTCTAACACTTTACTTTCATATTTAGGTTCCACCTATTTTACATATAATACGTTTTAAACAATAACTTTGCTTTTTTTGATGACTTACATAATATGAACTGTCAAAATATTTTGAACTTTTTGAATGTAGAATTATTTCATTCTATTGCCTACCAATTATGACTTATTAATCATTCATTTTTTCTTTTAGTATCTATCCTTGTTGAGGAATCAACTGATTTCCAAGTTAATTGTGGCACATAAAAATGTAGAAACAATTTTGTGTGAACTAGGGTCCTTAAGGCCTTATCCAAATTACCTTGGATATTATGTGTTTCAAAATTATGATTTAAATATTTGCCTAGATTTTAAAAAGGTAATGCACCACAAATGTAGAATAGTATATTTTCCCCAGCAGTACATGCAGTAGCTATATATATAATCAAGCACATTAAGATTTCTGCAGCTGTTGGTATGATATTAGGTAGCACTAAATAGCTTTTCATTAGTTTAGGTCAGCAGCTGTACTTAAATGAGTTCCAAAATCTTTCTTTTTCACCTGCATTGTGAGTTTTAGACTTATGGGTCAGTCCTGTGAATCTCTATCCCTTTATTTATTTATTTATTTATTTATTTATTTTTTTGGGCAGTACTGGGGATCGAACTCAGGACCCTGCGCTTGCTAGGCAGGCGCTTATTCCACTGAGCTATATCCCCAGCCCCTCTCTATCCCTTTAAAGACAAATACAGAGTGAATAATGTGCTGCCTCTTTGCATAATAAGGAAAATTTGCATGGACACTATGGACATTTGGTTCCTAACCTCTACAAAATTCCATTTTCAAATACAGGTGGAGAGAAGTTCTTATCTGGGGCAGAATATGTGCATTGAGATTGGAGTGGTACATTTTCAGTCTGTATTTGTTGGTACAAACATAATTTTCATTATCTTTAATGCTCTATGTGCCAATACAAATGTACAATCTAATGAAAAATACTGACTTTCACTAATTTGTAATAGCCCACAATTCAAGCAGTCCCACTACCCGGACCTCAAGTTAGTGAGGGGCTTTATTATGAAACCACTAATGACTCATAGATTCTTCCTTCTACATTTTGTAAATAGTAAACAGAGACCAAGCAAACAAGAAAACCAAAGGTTATTTATTCTGAGCTCATTTCAGCAAAGGAATCAGTCATTTGCACTTGTGTTTGACAAAGACTCAAAGGCAGGTAGGGGACTGTGAGTGTTCCACAGTGGGAAAAAGACCTTCAGAGATGATTGATTGGAATGTATTGGCTCAAGGAAGATACAAACATTGTTGTAACTCCATGCTGAGACTGTTAAGAGCTTTGAAAGACCTAAAATTTTACCTTACATGTAACCAACATGTTTTGCAGCCCCAGTTTCATGGCTGCCAGCAGAATACATGAGAGTCAGGACTAGAGAACAGAAGACATTGTTGTTTGTGGTTCAACAGCCAGCTTAAGCAACATGGGAGGTGAGCTAACTAGAATTGGGATAGCCTATGTAATTGGTTAGAGAAATATATTTGGCTTTCTTTTCCTGGTCCTACGTGGAAAGTGAAGGGAAAAAAAGCTGTCAATGATTAATCAAGTCATATATTCAGGGCAGACTGCATGCCAATTTGTGGGTCACAGCTCTAATTTCACATGTCATATAGCTGTTGTCATTTTGTGTATTTAGTCTCTCAGCATAAGACAGCTCTAGTGATCATTCCACAACTTCTAAAAAGGAGAGACCTGAGGTGGTAATTTATAAGTGAAAGGTTTAGGAGAGTTGTTACAATGCTGTATTCACACAAAAAACTTCATGGATGGTTTTACTTAGATTTTTTTTTAATATGTAGGATTTGCAGCAAGATTTACCTGGCACACCAATGTTTTTGAAGCTTCCACTGCTGCCCCAACCCTGCAGCCCCTTGCTGCTCCAAACCTAGGGCATAGATTCTTCTGTTAAATTTGTTTTATTCTCATCAGATAGCTGACATTAACTTTCTCAGTATAGTCATACAGCACAAACACTCAAAAAAAGAGTTGCAAATTTCAAAACTTAAATAAAACATTGACTTTCATGCAAAACTCTTTTCTTATGAAATATGCCACCAAGTAATGTGCCTTGCAGATCCCAGAAAAGTTATTGAGAAAATGATGAATGGAAAGAAGGTTGAAAGAGTAGAGTACAAAGGGAGATTGGCCACTGTACTTCTGAGTAACTTCAACCAAATAAAATGCTATGAAAATGAATGATTAGTCAATCTAATTAATTTATAAGATGAATAGTCCACTCAGAATAAAAATAATGATATGAAATGGCAGAATAACTGCATTTGAAGCTATTGAAAAGAAAGAAAATCTCTGCAGTGACTAAAGTTAATGGCCCGCTCCTGCCCTGCTATCAACTTTCTTCATTCAGAACATACAGATATTCTCTGTCTCTCCCCTTCATGGAATATTAATATCTATATGACTATTGGATTAGTTCACACATCACAATAAAACAAAATTATGATGAGAATATTATTCCCATATTTTGAATACTCCCTGATGTGCCTTTTGGGTGATGAGAATGATTTTTCACTTAGCATGTGAAGATACTGATTTTAAAAATGAAGGATTTTTAATGTGCCCAGTACCTAAATGCATAATAGTAATTCACATTTTTATAAAGACATTCATTTGAAAGTCTCAAATTCCATTGTTGGCTGAGTTCACTTACATGCACCCATGCATGTGGCTGATCTGAAGATGGAGACACAGTGTAGCTTCTACTGGGAACGTCAAGAGTTGTGAAAGGCCTAATATCACTACTTGCCAAAAATATGGTGGGATGGCACAGTTTCATGGTTGCCAGTGGGAAACTTGAGATTATAACATTAAAGAATATCATTACTCATGGTGCAGCAGCCAGGCTGAGCATGAGCTATTGTGCCCTCCTTCCCACAGGAGAGTTGGATGAGTTCTGGATGGAGGTGTAGATGATGCATGTGTAGGGAGGAGTGTTTCAGAAGAGAACTCTCAGACCTCGTTGTTAATAATAGGTAGAAAGTGTATGTGTTTTTGGCTCTAGAAAGAGACATTGGAGGATTCTTCTTCATAGGGAGCTCTTCTGGGCTGTGTTCAAATATTCTTGAAAAAATGTAGTCATGGGCAATCAATGCTTCTGCTGTCAAGATGTACAGAAATTGAGAGACAGTTGTACAGTTATCTCCCCCAACTAAGGTGAAGTGTCCCCAGGAGCATACCTCTTTTTTGGCTGCTCCAAAAACCTGACCAACAGAGGCAGGGGATACATCTGTTCAATTTGCCCCAAATAGTATTTAATTTATGCTACTAGCAATAGGATTCCATACGGTGAAGTGAAGTCAACTTCATCCACTCTCCCAGGAATCTCGAATCCAGTGAACTGAAGAAAGAGTTTTTACACAATTCCCTATGTCATTCCTTTACATATGCATTTCATAAGACTCCTTGTATACTTATAGCAGAAGTTGAAACAGGGCCCTCATGGCCACAAAGCTGAAAGTCATTACTGACTAACTTTACAGATAATATTGGCCTTCCAGACCTAAACCATTAGATTCTGCAGTAGAATCCCAAGTGTCTCACCTGTTAGATTTTTTTATACATGCTCTGAGGAATTAGTGCTGGAAGAGCAGGACTTATTAGTGTTTGCATACACTCTGCCTTGGCCCCCAAGGAAGGCATGCCGCATAGTTCTGTCATCTGTGGTGGTTCTGGCCAGTAAGTCTAAGCTGGTCTTTACTTCCTGGGTGTCAGTGGTGTCACTGATTACTTTAGCTAAAGACAAGGGAAATTTCTTAGCACCTGCTTTGATCAGATCACATTGACTATTTGGATGATGCCTTTCAGCATGCATAGAAATAAAGTCTTTCTGTGAAGCTTCATGAGTTACCAAGGAAAGCATCATGTTTGAGACATTTCTGGAGTCATCTGAGGGCTTCCTGGAGTTTCCTTCAGTACTCAAAGGTTTTCTATGATATCCCTTACAATAAAAGCCACCAAGTTTTGGCAAGGCAGGCAGATACCTAATTCCACACAAGAACGGTTCTGGGGTGCACGTGATACACCAAGGAAAGGAGTGTCATTTTTACTAGTGAGATGTCCACTGGGCTGTCCTTTAGCTGAGGTTACAAGATGGCAGTGCCATCAGTGTGGCCCCTGGCCCAGGCCGAATGACTCAATCTGGCCCTTGATCTGAGAGTGCATCTTTGCAAACAGTCCTCCTTGCACAAAGCCAGGCAGTATATACCTGCTGCACAGAATGACTGAAAGACATCCAGAAACATGAGTGTGGAAAACACCCAGAGGTGCCTACGTGTGTTCTGGGAGGTACAGCAGCTAGAGTTCCTTCCTGATGACCCAGTGGACTTCTCGTGAATTAGAGGGAAAAACAGTCAAAATGTAGACAGAGGTTCCAATTTGGAATAGCCTGCCAGCAGTTAGTTAAATTTGAGTTGTTTGCTATGATGGGGGAAATCACGCTGGGGAAAGAGGAAGGTCACTGTGGTCTTGCTTTCTGTAGCTCTCAGGATCTAAAGTAATCCATTCCCATTTGCCATTTGTTCTTTTCATGACTGTTAAATCAGTGTGTACCATTCCAGAAACTAAACCTTCACCTTTCGTTCAATCATTCCCTACTTACATCCAGAACTTTTCTTAGGAAAGGGTCAGGTACAAGAAGGGTGAAGATGCTTTACAAAACCTCTAGAGCTCATTGTTTGCTTTCCTTTATTTTATTCTGTTTCTTTCCTTTATTTCTTTTGAGCATTGGAGAGGATTTAACAAACATATATAAAAACAAATCACTATTCTGTGGTCGAGAACCATGCCTAAGTATGCTTGTGCTGCTATAACAAAACACCACAGGCTAGATGGTTTTAACGACAGATTTTTAATTTTTTAAATTGTGTTTGGAGGCTTGGAGTCTTAGATAAAAGATGGCAGCAGGGTCAGTTTCCTCAGAGTAGAGAGGAGTTCTATGGTGTCTCTTCTAAGACACTAATCCCATTATTAAGATCCCATCTTCCCAGCCTCAGCAAAATCTAAGAGCCCCCAAAGTTCCCATTGTCAAATATCAACAACAAAACTCAATGTACATTTTCTGTTGGGGGACACAATTCAGTCTATAGCACATCCGAGTCCACACAAAGAATCCAGATGGCCAGACCAGAAATAAGGCTCTCTTTTGGTCAAGCTGCCACCCAAAGTTCTACTAACCAGACTGTCCTGGCGTGGCTGTTCAGGAGAGAAAGAGACATCACACTGAGAATAACCAGGGTAGAATCGCAGATGTCAAAAACAGGTATTTTCACCCCTTTTATTCCTGATCCCTTCTATTCCATGAGGCTGTAAGGGAGATCACACCATTTGTGAGATAATTGCATTCAGTACCTGACCTGCCCGCCAAGGGTGTGGGCCAGAAGGAAACAAGGGCAATAGGGTCCTGAAAACTCCCGCCCACCTTTTCAGGTAGCTGTTCCAGTACTTGACCACATCACATGCCTGTGGGTAGCTGGTAGCATGGAAGGGCTGTCGGACACCTTCGCTGTCAGCCTGTTATGGAATGGGTTTTTACATAAAAGATGCACCATTATCAGTTGGCAGACAAGATGCAGGAAATGTAGTACATGTTAGTTTTAAAGCCTCAGTGCTGTAGCCAGAATCACTTTACTGGGCTGGAAGAGTAATATCAGAATGAAATAAAATGTCAACTGTGTTGAGGTCCAGATAACTGCCCCAGAGGGGATCTCTTAGGATTACTATGGTAAAATATCCATGAAAAATACCATTTTAAGTATTTTTAAGAGTAATGTTCAGAGACATTAAGTGCTTTCAAATTGTGCAACCATCACACTACCCTTTTCTAGAACTTTTTCATCTCTCTAGACAGATACTGCGTTCTACTTTTGTCTCTTTAAACACACACACTAACTCCCCCATTTCTTTCCCCCAAGGCCGTGGTAACTACCATCTGTCCTCTGTCTCTACCTGTTTGACAAATGAGATCACTCAGAATTTGTACTTTGCCTACTGGCATATTTCACTTAGCATAATGTCTTCAAGATTCATCTATAGTGTATCATGTCCTCATTTATTTCTTCTGTAGATTAATATCTGCAAAATATATTTTTAAACCTAAAATCTTCATTACTACTTGTGTACTAAATCAAGTCTATCAGATCCTACTGCCCAGGTGATTCATATTGTGTCAACTGATATCTGTGTGGACAACTTAGAAATTGTTTTGAGTAAGATTTGGATAAACTAAAATCTAAATCATACTCTAGATAAGAATATAGTGTTTTAGCAAGAATAAGTTTGATTCTGCTGACCAAGATACTAAAGTTTGACCTTTGTGTTCATCTGTTAATAAAATAAAAGTATAGTAATGTGCTATTAAAAAGTTTATTCATGTTCAACAGGATGAGTAAGACCTTGATCCTGGAGGAAAGTCTTCCCACAGAGACACTCAGATTTTTATGTCTGTCAGTGTTACTGTGGATTGCAGACAGCAATAAATCTGCAACTCATAGTGCTGCAGCCCGTAATCCAGCCTTTATTACTATTGTTCCCTTGACCTCTTTATCAATTTTTTTTCCACTCCTTTGTCAGTATCACCTTGTTTTTGAGTAGGTTGGGTTTCAACCAGTTTAAGCCTCACTAACAAATGAGATAAAATACCTAGTAGGGAGCAGAAGCGCGCTGAATTGAAATAACTTGCCTCCAGAGTAGCAAATTAGGTGTGGAACAAGAAATGGAACTCCAGAGTGCACCTTTCCAGGCATTTACTTCAGTTGGAGCCAGCATTTTTCAATCAATCAATCAACATTTACTTATCTGTTCCCTACAGCAGTTATGCAAATTGTTTTCAAAAATCACTGAACCACTAACAGTTTATCCACTCTGTAAAATATACATAGCTTCTTCTCATATCCACCAGGTTTATCGCCTTTCAGCTTCACTCAACATTTTTTACTGCTTTTAATTTCAAAATATATATACCTACCTATGGAAATTACTCTTATCATATAAGGGCCTCTTCTGTTTAAATGTATGTGAGACTCTCTCACGAAGGAGAGTTGAAGAGATGAAGCTCTTCCATCTAAGTTAAATTTACCATATTGCAAATGATGTGCTTTGGGAAATGACCAATACTGTACTCTGCTTCATCTTTAGGGTTGATGCCCCCCTACCAATTCGATCCAGCTATGATGAAATTATTCACAAATATCTTACTCCTACCCTGTGGCTTCTATCTCAGTTCTTCAAAGGCCTTGAGGGTCCCAATGGGAGTTTCTGTTATAATAGGAAAGAAGAGGGGGTGGAGTTCCAGCAAACAGAATGAACAATGCTGGTGTCAGTAGGCTGTGACTTCACTCCTGTTCCATTTGCTTCGACAGATCTTGGCTTTGTGCAAATTCCATAATGAAACTTCATTTTTTTTTAAACCTAGAAACATGAAAATAGTATTTCCTCCTTCACCTTACATTTATGTTGTTTAACTATTTGAAGAATGAGACCATGTTTATGATCTTGGAAGTGAGGACCAAGAAATATGTTTAAAATTGACTGAAGATCATGTCCTTATTTTGCAAACTAACCCTAACAGTTTTGCTATTAGCAATAGTTAGATGCTTTTAAGGTGGCATTTAAAGAAGAATGGAAGGATATATGGGTTTATATAAATGTATAAATGCATCAAAGTATATAAGCATACGTAATCTGCTTTTTAAAGTATGTCTTTTTGTTACAATAAAATTGTATATAAAATTCTGTTACTTGTACATAAATTTACAAGCAGCCACAAAAACAATCATGCAATCTGTCCCAGCAGCTCTATTCTCTGCCCTCAACTTTTCCCTGCAGGTGTGTGGACACAGAGGTTTTTATTCCCAGGACCATCCTGCTGTGGATGAAAGTCTTCTGGAAAGAAGTGGCCCATAAGACCAAAGTGTTCTGGATTGCACCGAAGGGCAGAGTCCTTGGATATCAGATATGTGTAAAGCAGAATTTTTCCCTCACTGAATAGTGTAATAGCCCTCTGGTATAGATATACATGACTTTGAATTGCTGAGTAGTCACTTCTGGGATAGCCTTGATAAAGGCAGAAAATGTTTAATGTTGGAGGGATGTGGATTAAAGTTCATGTGGGTTCAGTTACTTATCCTGGGTCGATGTTAATGTCTCTGCTCTAAGCATTTTCAAAAGCTCTATTATTAAGAAACTCTAAGATGGGGAAGTTTTGACATCAAAAACTTTGGGGATTTTACTAGGAAGATGAGTTAATACATCAACAATTATATATGAATATTTTGGTATTGTAGTAGTTACACAATCAGCCTCTCCATGATAAGGCAATATTATAGATTGTCAGTTAAAGGAAAAACATAAATTTCAACTAAACAATTGATGTTTCATGTGTTCTGAGACAAATGCCATATCACTTGGCACACAATACAAGTAGCCATGTTTTATTCACTTCTGGCTATAAGAGGCACCTTTCCATCTCTTACAATGGATCCTAAGGGCTCAACTTGCTGTCTTTATTTCCTTTTACTGTGTGCTTCTAGGGACTCAACACAAGGCTTCCTGCATGCTAGGCAGGTGCATGATCACTGAGCTCCGTCCCCTCTCTCACTTTTAAAGACAGGGTCTTGCTAAGCTGTCCAGGCTGGCCTTGACTTGCAATCCTCTCCTTCAGCCTTCCAGGTCACTGGCATTGTGGACATGTGCCTGTATGGTTGGCCTCATTTTCTTGTCATGAGTGGCATGAAATCTCTTTTTCTATTGTGGTCTCAGGTAACCCCAAGAAGTCATATTGTGTAATACCTGAGTGTGAAAAAGTTGCCACAGTTCTGACATCTTAAGGAACTGTGTCCCTTCCCCCAAGGATTGAAGTAGATTGACTCCTCCTTTTCTTTCGTGTAGTATTTTTCTTTAAATATCACACTTTTTAAAAGTCCTAAATGTGTGACTACTAAGTACATAACAATTCCAGTCCCAACATATACTTTATGGGACTCAGTTTAGTAGGTGAATTTAAATATTATGTCCAACTGATGGATTTTGACCTGTATTTTGAGTGTCAGATTGAATGTCTCAATCTTTATCAAGGAAATTGCCATTATGTCCTCTTTTATTTCTGATATATTTTAATAGTTATTTTGTATAATTTATTCTGTCTTATTATTTTCTTCTGATGCTGAGAATTAAACCAAGGACTTCATCTTGGTTCCTGGGTGAGGCCTGTGTGTGCTCAACTGGCTGACTGTGGAATCCCAGAGCCACAGCCTGAGTCTCGCCCACATTTTGGGCCATGAATAGAGCTGTGCCCACTTGATTTGCTGCCTATGTACCCTGGAGATGCAGCCCGAGTGCCACCAACATCTTTGTTTCCAGGTGAGGCCTGACTGCACTCCACTGGCCTGAATCTGGCCCATATCTTGGGTTGGCCTGAGCATGCTCCACCAGCTGCCTGCAGATCCCAGAGCAGTGGGACATGTCCGGCCACCACTGTGGTTCATGTCTGAGATCCATACACTTTCCATCAATGACCTGGAGACCCTGAAATTGAAGGCCAGCGTTCCACCACCAATGCAGTTGTGGTCTGAGCCAAGAACTCTACTGACTGCCTTGGGATCACTGAGATGGTGGCCCACTACCTGCTGCCTTCTTAGGATAAATCTGACACCCAGGAAAACTAGTGTCCTTAGAGACATGCAGTGAGCTGCCCAGAAAGTGTGAGGTTCAGCGTTTACACTCTGACATCCAAAATGACAAGATGAAGGAGAAAAATGCCATCTCAAAATTCAACCCCACCCAGAACAGGCCCAGGTGACATCAACATAGGAGAACTTGGAAGTCACACATCTGAACTCTCTAAAATGATCACAACTGAAGTAAAGTAACAAGTCCATCAGACCATAGAAGAATGTAGATCGGAAATAATCTCCCAGGTAAAAAAGAAGCGACAATAATGAAAGAACTGCTTAGAACATCTAAAGAAGACATATAGAAGGAAACAGATGAGCATGGGAAAATGATGGAAGTGTTGAACTAACAACATAATGAAGAACTAAAATGCATGAAACAGATTTCAGAGAGATATCCAGGAAATCAAATTTTCCATCAGAAGCTGGCAAAACTGCTTGAATAAAGATGAAGATAGATTCTCAGATCTTGAAGACTACATTGCAGCTAATGATCATGAAAGGACAGATATCTTAAAAATAACAAGGAATCAGGAAATACCAATTTAACAACTGCAAGTGGATGCAAAAAGAAACAATGTAAGGCTAATAGGTGTCAATGAAACATTAGGATTCAACACAAATGACATAAAAAGACTATTTACAGAAGTAATAGCAGAAAATTTCCAAGCATAGAAAAAGAATCTGACATACAGAAATGAGGTATATAGAACTCCAACTAGCCATAATCAAAATAAAACTACACCCAGGCATATAATAAAGATTGCAGACATTCAGCAAAAAATAGAATATTAAAAGCTGTTAGAGAAAAGGAACAGATCACCTACAAAGGAAAGCCCCTCAGAATCACAGTAGATTTGTTAACATCAACTATCAAGTCCAGAAAAGCTTGGAGTGAAGTATTCCAGGTCCTAAAACAAAACATATCCAACCCAGATTGATGTATCCTGCAAAACTATCCTTCAAATTTAATAGAGAAATAAAACATTTCCATGAAAAAGAACAACTGACGAACTTTATGAGCACCAAATCAACACTACAGAGTTCTAAGAGATATATTTCAGAAAGTGATAAAAGTGACCATGATTTCAAGAACAACAACAGAAAGGAACCACCTAGCAGATCAAGCAATTAAATAGAGAGTAAAAGTAGGAAACCAACAGCAGGTAAATAACATGACCAAGATAAGCCAATACATTTCAGTTGCAACCATTGATGTAAATGGCCTCAATTCACCAATCAAAAGAAGCAAACTGGTAGAGTGAATCAAGAAACAAAGTCCAACAATATACCATATACAAGAAACACATTTAAGTCAAAAGGAAATTCACAGACTGAAGGTCAAAGGATAGAAAACAATCCTTCATGTGACAGGAACCCAGAAAAAAGCAGGGGTAGTTATTCTGCTTGCAGACAATGTGAATTTCAAGCCAGGAATGATCAAAAGAGATGAAGAAGGCCACTACATACTTGTTAGGAAAAAACAAGAGGAAGAAATAACAATCATAAATATATATGCCCCAAATATGGGACCACCCAACTTTATAAGAGAAACCTCAGTAGACATGAAAAACCAAATAACTAATAACACTATGTAATGGGGGACCTTAATACCCCATTGACACACAGAGATAGGTCAATGGGTCAAAAAATCAGCAAAGAAAGAACAGGACAGAACAAAACTTGTGAATAAATGGACTTTATAGATGTTTACAGAGTTCCACCCCACAATATCAGAATACACGTTCTTCTTAGCTGCACTCAGGACTTTAACATAGACCACATACTAGCCCATAGAACATGCCTCACTAAATGCAAAGGAATTCAAATTATCCCATGTATATTATCTGACCATAATGCAATGAAATTAGAAATGAATGACAAAATGAAACACAAAAACTCCATAAAGACATGGAAATTAAATGATAGCCTTCTGAACAAGCAATGGGTCACAGATGAAATTAAAGAAGAAATTAAACAATATCTACAAGCAAACAAAAACATAAATAAAATTTACCAGAATCTATGGTATGATCTGAAAACAGTCCTCAGAAAGATGTTTATAGTGGTGAACTCACATATTATGAAAACACAATAAGAAAAAATAAATAGCCAAACATGGCACCTCAAACTTTTAGAAGAAGAAGAACAAGTCAAACTCAAAGCCCAAAGAAGAGAGGAAATTATATAGATCAGGGCAGAAATCAAATCAATTGAGATGAAAAAGCACTACAAAAATTAATGAATCAAAGAGTTGATTCTTTAAAAGAATAAATACAATTGATAAACCCTTAGCAACTTTATAAAAAAAAGAAAAGAAAAAACTCAATTTCATGTAATAAGGAATGAAAAAGATGAAATCACTGCAGATCCTATAGAAATTCAGAAGATCATCAATACCTAGTTGGAAAATTTTTTCTCTCATAGGATGGAAAACACAAAATAAATAGATTCCTAGATATGTATGAATTACTCAAGTTGAATCAAGAAGATATAAAAAATCTTGAATAACCCAATACCAATTAATGAAATTGAAAATGTGATTAAAAACCTACCAACAAAGAAAACCCATGTCCTGATAGATTCGCAGCTGAATTCTCTAAGATATTCAGAGAAGATTGAATGCCAATGCTCCTCAAACTCTTTAATGAGATTGAAAAGGAGCAATGCTCACCAACTCATTTCTGGAGGTAGTTATCATACTGATACCAAAACCAGAGAAAGACCCAACCAAAAGAGAACTACAGGTCAATCTCCCTAACAAACATAGATGCAAAGATACTCAATAAAATACTAGCAAACAGGCCTAGGCAAATCATCAAGAAGGTAATGCACCATGAGCAAGAAGGATTCATGCCAGGGATACAGGGATGGTTCACTATATGCAAATCAATCCAGATAATACACCATATCAATAGAGCTAAAGACAAAAACCACATGATCATATCAATAGATGCAGAAAAAGCTTTTGACAAAGTCCAGCACTCATTCATGATAAAAATCCTACAGAAAATAGGAACAGATGGTCATAACCTCAATCTGATCAAAGCCATTTATGGCAAATCAACAGCCAACATCATACTAAATGGACAAAAACTGAAAGCTTTCTCTTTAAAATCAGGAGTAAGACAAGGATGTTCACTGTCACCATTCCTATTACCCATAGTTCTGAAAACATTAACCAGAGCATTTAGACAAGAGAGAGGTATAAAAGAAATAATACTAGGAAAGATGAAATTATCATTATTCTCAGATGACCAGATACTCTACATGGAAGACCCCAAAAACTCCACCAGAAGACTCCTAGAATTAATAAATGAATTCAGCAGCATAGCTGGATACAAAATAAACACTCAAAAACCAATGGCATTCCTATACACAAATAAAAAACGCTGAGTGAGAAATTAAGGAAACCATATCCTTCACACTAGCATCCAAAAATTGAAATATTTAGGAATCAATCTAACAAAAGAAGTAAAATATTTATACAGTGAAAACTATAGTACTCTGAAAAAAGATCAAAGAGGATTTTAGTAGATATTCCTTGCTTAGTCATAGGACAAATCATCACTGTGAAAATGGCCATAATACCAAAATTGTTGTACAGATTCAATGCAATCTCAGTTAAAATACCATTAGCATACCTCAGAGATCTAGATAAAATTCATCTGGAACCAGAAGACACCCAGAATAGAAAAAGCAATCCTGGGTAATAAAGAAAAATCAGGTGGCATCATAATCCCTGACTTGAAATTATACTACAAAGCTACTGTGAATAAAATTAACATGGTACTGGCTGAAAAACAGACCTGAGGATCAATGGAACAGACTGGAAGATGCAGGCACAACCACAAATACACTCAGCCACCTTATCTTTGACAAAGGGGCCAAACAAATTCACTGGAAGAAAGATAGTCTCTTTAATAAATGGTGCTGCAAAAACTGGCTCACCATATGCTGAAGACTGAAACTAGACCCATGTTTATCACCATGCACCAAACTCAAGTCAAAATGGATCACAGATCTCAATGTTAAAACTGAAACACAAAATCTACTGGAAGAGAAAGCAGGTAAAAATCTTGAAGAAAAAGGAGCAGGCAGAGAGTTCATGCACAAAAACAAAACTGCACAGGAAATACTTCAAAGAGTCAACATCTGGGATGTCATCTTATTGAAAAGCTTTTGCACATCTAAAGAAATCACCCACAGAGTAAAAAGAAACCCCCAAAATTGGGAAAAATTTAGGTGACTGTCCCTTGGACAAAGGACTTTTATCTAGAACATATGAAGAATTTATAAAATCAGCCCCCTCAAATTCAAAGACCCAATACAACAATGGGCATCTGCAATGAGTACACACTTCTCAGACAAAGAAATACAAATGGCAAATAAATACATGAAACAATGTTCAACATCATTAGTCATTTGAGAAATGCAAATTAAAACAGTACTGGGATTCCATCTCACCCCAGAAAGAATGGCTATTATGAAGAAATCAACCAATAACAAATGCTGGCAAGGTTGTGGAGAAAAAGGAACCATTCTGTACTGTTGGTGAGAGTCTAGACTGGCGAAACCACTATGGAAATCAGTTTGGAGATTCCTCAGTGAACTAAAATTAGACATCCCATTCAACCCAGTTATTTCCATTTTGGGTAATTTTCCAGAAGAACTAAAAACATCATACCACAGTGATACATGTGTACCCATGTTTACAGTAACACAGTTTGTTATTGCTAAATCATGGAAGCAACTCAAATGCCCATCAACTGAGGAATGAATAAAAAATTCTGGTATTTTTGTATGATAGAACATTACTCAACTATAAAGAAAGATAAACTTGAGGCTTTTATAGGTTTATGTGCACAACTAGAGTCCATACTCATAAGTGAAATAAGTCTGACCTGCATCTGTGAACACCATATCATCTCACTAGTGTAAGAACTTAAAAGTGTGAATAAAATACACAAGGTACAATAGATATTATGAAATGGAGAAAATGTGCAAAAGGAAAGAACAACTGGGATGAGAGAAAAGAGGAAAGAAAGATTGGAAAAATATATATACATATATACACAGGATAGCTAATTAAGTTGTACTACTGATTTCTATCGCTTTATTAAAAGGAACAGTTAATGTTTAATTGTTTGATCAAGCTTACATACCTGTATCTGTTTATCTGGGTAACCGATTTAAAGATATCAATCTGTAATACAATAACCATTGTTAATTTCTTATCACCTTGTCTGAAATTCTGTATTAGTTGTATTGTTTTTGTGTTATTTTGTAAATGCATGTGTGTTTGTTAATATATTTTCATTCTTTTATCTTCAAAATAAAAAAAAAAACTGGAGGACTTCCCACTTGATAGGCAAGTATAAGTATTTTCTACCACTGAGCAAAGGCCTTAGCCTATGATGTACCATGTTTTTCTAATTACTTTCAAGTTCCTATGTTTATCTAGGGTAATGAATGCCCTGATGCTTTTTAGGTTTATTCTGCTTGGTTATGTAAGTTGATGTTTTATAAAACCTTGAGGCCAGGCATAGTGGGAAGCAACTGTAATCCCAGCACCTAGGGTAGGCTGAGGCAAGAGGCTCAGAATTTGTGCACAACCAGGGCAACTTGGTGACTTAGTGAGGTCCTGATTTGAAAAGCTTTGGAGATGCAGCTCTTAGTGCATAGGGACTGGGTTCACACTCAGTACTACAAAAGACCAAAAAAAAAAAAAAAAAACCCATCTTTTTTCCTTCCTATGTTCTTTCCTTTCCTTCTAGAATTAAAAATACCTGTACACTATTCTGTTTAATATTTTCTTAAAGAAACCAGAGACTCAGTTTATCTTCCAAGATTTTTTGTTTTCTTTTTGTACTCCAAATTAGATAATTCTATTAATACAATACTTTTTTGCCAAATTTCTCCTTAGCATTTTCTATTTCAACAGTAACATTTTGAATTTTAGAACTTTCCATTTGGCTCATTGTTAAATTTTCCTTTGTTGAGACTTCATATCTGCTTACTCATTAAGATCCTAGCTTCCTTTAATTATTTGAACATACTTACAAAGATTCATATTTGTGCCATCATGAGAATATCTAATATCTTATTTTTTTCACTGTGGTCTGTATTTACTAATTTCTTCATGTATCTAATATTTTTATTGTGTCCTAAAAATTACAGTTTGTGCAGCCTCTGAGTAATGCTTTCATCCTGTTAGTTACTAATTACCTTGTATTTGTAGCTTTTTGTCATTGCTGATTTGTGGAAAAGCCAATGTATTTTCCAGTGCTTTCTAACTTCGTCAACTCAAATCCCAAAGCCTCTTTCCTGTGAAGATTTTATTACAGCCTTTCAAATCTTTTGTTAAAATGGAACTGGAGAAAGAATCACTCCAGGGCATGACTTTATGAATAAAGTGAAACCTTTCTGATATGTTAGCCCTGGTAATGAGATAGCAAAGTATCTCTCCCTTGTAGCAAACTGGACTCCCAGAACACTTAAGGAGGCCTTTAGAAACACTGGTTATCCCTCATCCACAAACAGTCACAGTAAAAACATGTGCAGCCCATTGGTCAGGCAGGGAGTCAAAGGTGGTCACCAAAGGGACTTTGGCACTGCCCATGGCTACCCACTGTTCTGCTACAATTCCCACTGTTCTGAACGGTGATCTCTGTATTTGCATCTTGGTGTGGTGATTTTCTGCTTGGGTGACAACTTGCTGTACTGCTGTTTAGGAAATTAACACCCCTGCAGAGAACCAGGATGGTCATGGGTGGCCATATTCTTGTGCTTTATATGGTCTGGTGCCTGGATATAGGCATTTTACATACATGAAGTATAGTTTTATGTTTGATAGTGATGGCAAACTAGTACAAGAAAACTATTCTATCATAGTGACATATTTAAAATTGTTACATTAATAATAATTTTCTAGAGCAATACTTCTGCTAAACAGAATATTTTATACATAGAGTGTTTTATATGAACCAGATTGCATCAAATCATTTATTATCATTATCTTACTTAATCTTTCATTAATCATAGGAATTAGGTCAATTATTTACTATCTCCATTTTAATGATGTTGAAAGAATAAGGCATGGGAGAGTGAAGAACTTATTCAGTGTTACATGTTAATAAAGGCAAGAAAGCAATTTAAGGCCAATTTTGAATGATTTAAAAACCCATCATCCTAAGTGTATAATATATGTACCCTCTGCCCCAAAATATGCACATATACCTTCTATCAACAAAATATTATATCAGGAAGTGAAACATTTGAGCAGATTAAGACCTTTTGTAGAAATACTCCATAAGAGCTACCTATCTCTAAATTTTTGGAAGAAACTTCTCTCAATGATTTCTTTCACAAATCTATGATTGCTGATTATTGATTTCCTACAGAAAGAAAACAAGGAAACACAAACCTTACAGGGAAATTTTGTTTAAGAGCTGACTACAAGTGGCTGTATAGTCAAGAAAAAGGTGGCCTCCATAGTCTGTGAAAGCCAGTAAGCTCATAATAATTCTCCTAAAACTGAAAAAGATCTAGCCTGAAAGTTTTAATCAGTTATTGCTGCAATATTGCTGTGAAAGACACAATTATGTAAAAGGAAGGACATATATCCTTTTCTTGTAGAACTATAGGCAGTTGCAACTCACCTGGCTAAGCTGAGAGCAGAATTTGGATTAGAGGTCCTAGGATGTTTGTTCAGTTCCAGGCAGGTCCATGGGCCTGTCTTTCTCTGACAATCACTGACTACCTGGGAGATCTTTTAATGGCAGCTTATGTGAGCACAATATGGCTAAGTACATCTGCATGAAATTGTAATGGCTTTTGTATACACCTCATTCCATCTCTAAAGCAATTGACATGGTCAAATCTAACATCACTGAGGAAGGGACATGCACTCACATAGCTCTCTTGCTCTGTAAGTACCCAGGGAGGAAGAAATAGTAAAATGTGATGAATAACAATCACAGTGATCCATTCTACAATAATGGGACTTCCTATTATGTCGATAGTGCATTCTTTAGTAAGGTAAGAAAATAATCTCTGCTCACCTCAGCTGTCTGATCAAAACTTGCACCTGGAAAGAGTGGTATCTTGGAAACCTATGGAATAAGAGTTGGGAAATGTCAATGAATGCCAAATCCCTTAATAATTCAGGACAGTCTGACCCAGGCTAGAGCATGAACACGTGTGAACAGATCAATAATATTGTCTTTGTTCTTTTAGTACTCTCAGGATTTAGACTGATTTTGATAGAGAAGGATATGGAATGATGGAAATTTTTATTTATTTTTTAACAAAGTAGTTGTATTTGCAGTACTTATGGTCTTTAGTTTAAAATTAGAATCTCAACATGAACCCTTGGTATATTTTCATGTAACAAAGTGTAAGAAGTAGATTAGTCTGTGTTTCTTAAGATCCAAAAGTGAAATGTTGACTTCTCAAGTGTTTAGGAAAGCACTACTGCATGTTCTCTTGTTTTTTGTATTCCCCACACGTTGAGTTAGGAAATTTCAGTATCATTGAGTTTCCCAATTTACGAGAAAAAAAAGTTCTAAATTTATTTGTAGATTCTAGAAATAAATTGACTACTTTATTCATGATTAAATATTTCTAACACATTAATATAGATGTTTAAAAGTTTTCATATTCCATAGTAATACTTAGGTACTTGCTAAAAATAATCTCTTAGTTGATGTGTGTTTTGTTCCATAGCTTCTCTAATATATGTCATTTACAAATATGGTTTTGTTTAAAATAAGATACACAATGTATTAAATAACAAATAGTTGTTCAATAATTTTAGTTCAATTTTTATCTCCTAAGAGAATCTTGCTGTCAGTAAGAGGTTCATTTATGCCAACACATTTAACTAACAATACAATAGTAAATGTCGGTACCTTCAGCACATTCTATAAAAAAGTCTTTTTAATTCCCTGAAATTAATTTTAATGTAGAATTACTTTTATTAATGCACATACACTCATTCAAGAATTTATTTGCTATTTTCTGGTCTTTTAACATAAGTATCAGGAACACCTAAGTTGGAAAGGGTTTCATTTTCACCACGCACCCATGCGCTTTGGCTTACGGCATGTGAGCTTTTGTTTGTTTTTCGGGAAGAGAGAAGGAAAGAAGAAAAGCTACAGAGAAAATAATAGGAAGGAAGAGGTTGTTTAATGAGAGACAAAAATGCTTTCTTAGGTAAAAGATGTGGTCATAACTTGACTCTCAAATTTAAAAAATAATAGATATTTGGATTATAGAAAATGTGAATTTTCCTGACATCTTAACAAGTAATATAATCTAATAAGTGAATTTTCACTTTTTTAGAGAGAATAAAAATATTACTTAAGCCATTCAAATGCATTAGGAAATTATTTACTTTCTCTTTTTCCCCCATGTGCTCAATATTTTAATCTTTAGACTTTACTGATACTAGATCTCTTATCTGGTAATTTAATAAAATATTTTAGTCAGTCTAGAAATGTAAACAATATGTTAATTTAAATAATACTGAAATGTCTCATATTATTTCCTTCTCATGATGCCAGAGGTTAAATAACTGTTTAGGTAAGCTAGGGTTTTTTTTGGTTTTGTTTTTTTTTTTTGTATTTTAAGACCTGTTTTCTATATTTTTTTAAGGCATTTTCTCCTCAGAGTCTTCACCTAGAGCATTTTTCTCTGTGTCTACAAATCTTTTTGGTTATACAAGAAATGGCATAGTATTCAAATATATAGAAGCAATACACAGAGCTTTTAAATGATGGGAACACCTTCTCAGTTTATGAAATGTGGTGTGTCTAACTGCTTTCAGTGCACTAGTTGGTAAGGTTGTTGTACATGGATAACTGCCACAGTACCAGGGTGACCCCTGAGGACTGTCGGGGCACAGACACCGAGTGAGATCCCAGCTAGCTCTGTCCCCACAAACTGCCCGGGTCCTGAGCAGGCAGCCTTCCCACCCGGGAATCCCTCACAAGGGTCAGAGGCCCTGGCTGAGCTTGGAGGCTCTCCAGCGGTAATGTTTACGCAGTGTTATTAATTCTGCTCTTCCTGTTACATTTACCTGTTATTTGATTAGGCACCTATGTATTTGTTTGTTTGGATGATAGTATTTATGTTGTTTGTTTAATTCTGTGTCCACAAATAACTGTAATGAAAAATCCATTCCAAACAAAATTTTAACCCTTAGAATCTTCAGGCTACAGGTATATTTTTGTTTCTCGCTCTAGAAATTTTACTTTATAATTATTTCAACTTATGACAAAAAGTTATAGTCACAACTTATGGTGGCTGCATTGTGTGATGGAACATCAAGTGTTTTGAAATTACTCGAGGCATTAATAAAGGAAAAATTTTCCATCACACTGGATGAGCTAAAAATCTTTCAAATAGAAGTTCAGGGATGCTCTTTTCTTAACCTGCTTTTCTAGGAGTAGAATCAGCTTAACCCGGTGTTTTGTGGACAGCACCAATCCGTGGTGGAAAAAGAACTACTGACAATAAAACAGATGATATCACTAGAACAATAAAAGGCAGAAGGAAATAAATGAGACTTAAATCTTTTAAAGAAGCATAGCTGTTTCAGACAATCAGTGATTTAGGAATGCTTTCTTCCAGTTCAAGCAATTTTTCAAAGCCAACAAAGCTCTACATGAGCTTCCACCTACTTTTGTCAATCTTGACAAAACATAGTGACAAAGTCCAATGAAAATCATAGTACCTAAAGCAATAAATAAATTACTACTATATATTAAATGGCATATTTCTATTGTATTAGTTCCCTGTAACAAATTGCCACAAATCCATTGTCTTAAAGCAATATTAATTTATTTTCTCACAGTTCCAGGGCTTGAAGTCTCAAATCAGGGTGCCAGCAGTTCTGTGCCCCCTCCACAGTCTCAAAGGGAGGATTTTTCCTTGACATTCCCAGCTTCTGATGACTCTGCAGGCCCCTGGTTTTATGGCAGCATGGTTAAAATCTCTGCCTTCTGTTTGAGACTCGGAGTATTTTTATGTCATTTTATTTAGGGTTCACCCCAATCTAGTTAATATCATTCTGATTCTTGTCTTAATTACATCTGTGAAGACCCTATTTCCCAATGTGATCACATTTGTAGGGGCCAGTGATGTAGCTCAGTGGCACAGTGACTACCTGGCAAGTGTGAGGTTGTGAGTTTGATTCCTGGTGCTAAACCCCCCCAAAAACCCAAAAAACTGCATTCTGAGTTTTTGGGTAGGCATGAATCCTGTCAACACTATTCAACTTCCTGAGGTTTTGAATATACTTTGTTATCGCTGCCAGTTAGAAAACAAACAACAAAAAATGAAGACAAGTAATTGAGAAAGATATCTTCCTATAACTTATAGAAGACGTAAAATAAGTAAATTAAACTGCAGACTATCACAGCAGAGACCAGATTCCAGCATGCGGAATTACACGCACTGCTGTCTGTTCACAAGCCCTTCTGCTCTGCTACCTACTGCGGCATCTCTTCTTCACATCATTTTGGGAGCTGGTGACACCCACATAAGAAGCTTTAGATTCATACGTCCTTGGTAATGCTTTCACTAAAGGAAGAGGAAAGGGTAGGATTTTGTGAGACTTCCCTTCCTAGTCCTCAGGTGACTTTGACTTGAATGATGAAGGAAGGCTTTCCAGCAGATGGACTCCTGTCCTGGAGATAAACCCGTAGTGCCTGTGTGTGCCAAGCCCGCAGGTACCATGGCATGTGATGCTCAATTAAAACAGACAATCTGGCTTTTCTCATCCTCCTGACTGACCCTGATCTGAAAAATATGCTTGATAACTACAGGCAAAATACTGCAGGTTCCTTCAGGAACCACGCTGCTCTTAATATTTGACCTTTTATATTTGTGGTACTTGTGTGTTGTCCTCATTGTGTGATTATTCTCAGGATAAAAACTATCTGTGATTTTTTATATAGTATTTTAAAAATTTCTCCAAAATAAAAGTAGTTAATAACCATTAATACTTTAGTTGATACCTTTGTAAAATTAACACAACCTGATGAAAATCATATGTCTTCCCTAGACATGGAGACTCACCCTAAGCAGGAGGGAGAGAGGAATAGCAGGACTGGAACTCTGACTTCAAGTCTTTATTCAGTGTGTAGTTTGACTTGAGGAACAGACTGCTTTATTTCCAGGCAAGAAGCATCTTATGGATTGAATGAAAGAGTATTTATTCATATTGTACATTTCAGGAAATTGCATCACTGCCAGCAGAAGAGCAATGACATTACATTGACCAATTGGCAGGATCCTTTGATTCTATTGATCAACTATTATTTATGCTGTCAAACATTTTAAACATTATCACCAGGGTTTTTACTAAACGTATGGATTTCCTACTCTTTCAAGCTGTAATATTTCTGATCATCCTGTCTTTGGCATCATATCAGAACAACCAAATATTAAAGTGAAGTAGACATTGCTTGTCTTCTCTTCTCTCTTCCAGCTAGAAATCATTGCAGCAGTTTTGCAAAACTTAAAGCTGTGTCCTTCTCTTGTCAATAGAGGAATATAACAAAAATTATATCTGCAACTATAGGCAAAGTAATTGTCCCTACTTCACTATTATAATGAAATTCTTAAATTAAAAATTGGTCAATACATGAATACACACAAAGGAGAAGAACTAAGTAGACCACTTATGTGGAAATACTTTTAATTCTGCAATGAGTTATCTTTCTAAATGAAAAGACAGAAGACTTCTACCTATCCAAGTTGATCTGAAAATAAAATATACTAGCATTTAGAACAAACCTCCCATGGCCCTAAGAACTAAGTATGACCAAATTGAAAATATTAATGAAGTGAAAATTACAATGGAGATACAAACAAAATTAATCAATTAAAAATGTAAAATACCCTGTTTACTACTTAGCTATCTTATTAAAACAGAAATTCCATATTAGGTGCTTTGAAAAATTCAGAAAACTGCTGTCACATACATCCAAGAAAAGACCTCACCTTCAAATGATTAAGGGAAGGCTTTGATTCATTAAACAGCCTCTCTTTAAATGAAGGAGTAGAGGCAAACATATTGTGTGTAATCTACACTCAGTGTAACTGTGCCAGGTTTGAATATGCTATTTTATGCAAACATCACAAGATTAGAACTTTTCTTATTTTTTTCTGTCAGAATATAGTAATCTGAACTCGCAGTAAAATAAAAGTTGATGCTTTTACCTACATCATTAAAATCATAGTTGGGAGTTTTCTCACACTGATTCAAACCTCACTAAATAAATTTGCTAAAATAAAGATCTATCAGACTATACAGTGTCTTCCATTAGGAAACATTTTTAAAAATTAGTGATACTAGCAGATCTCTCTATAAGAACAGGGCCATAATAATCCAAGGTCAAGTAGTATACCAGACATAGAAGATTGTATTATTTATATTTTCCTTTTTAAATGATCACAATTAGTGATATATAATTAATGTATTTGATAATGAACTAGAAGGATTTTTTAATTGTACTCCTCAGTGCGTCAAAGTTACCAGAAAATCATATTGTGCAATAGAAAAGCAAATATCTTGGGAATATTTGTTGTTAGTAATCTTCCATTATTGGCAAGTTTTAAACAAAACAAAATTTCAGTCAGGCGCTTAAAGTTATTCTATGGAACAGAAGACACAATTTAGACCAGGAAATCATAAGTGAGGTTAAAGTGAATGCAAAGACAGTTTTATTCTGGTAAAATAGATTTGCAAATGAGGAAACAGGTTCAGCTGGGCCAAACTAGACTTTCCCTAAAGAAAAGTGGGCTTGGGCTTTTGACAAATCTGGAAATTGGAATCTGTCTGAAAAAAGGTTTTTATAAAGTTTGTAAATCTATTGGCATGTCCAAGCCATGAGACAAAACTGATCACTCTGGTATTTCTCCGACCTTGGAAAGTACTGTTAGTTTCTGGAAAATTGTTCTGACAGGGCAAGAGAGACTCCATTTTCTTTTTGTAACTCCATTTTAAAAGTCACTTAAACTTTAAATGAACTCACTTCTTCACTCTCTCCCTTATAGCTAACAACAAGAGAACAGAGCTATAAAATGAGAAACAAATAGTTAAAGCAAATTGCAGGTAAGCTAAAATTCGTCTGTACTAACAAACCCCTGTAAAACTTGTGACCATAATGTGACTTTTTGTAAATTTCCAAAACGAGGTAATGAGGTTACAACGGTTACTTATGAATGTATAAAAACCCAGTACAAAGTTCTCTGGTTGCTGATATCTTGATTTCTGATTCTTGGTCAGGTGTGTTGGTCATGCGCTTCAATAAAACTTTGTTCATTCCCACGTTTTCAGGTGCTCATGAGGACCTGTCTTGTTGAATCTCACCCTAACTGTTCCTTCTGGCTGAGTCTGTTTTGGTCATGGTGTCTATGAGAGTCTTCCTCCTGTTAGTAGATTTCAGAGGGCTACAGAACAGTTTTGCTCTCATTTGACCATACTACAGTCATTTTGAATTTTATTTTATCAATATTCTTTGTGGACATAAAGACCAAATAAACATTAGCATCTGTATCTAAGAGCTTAGTTGTTTCTTACAACTTGAAAGATATTGAAAGTCTTAAGACCTTCACAGAATCAAATTTACTGGAGGCATGGCCATTAATTTTCAGTAAGTGTAGATGAGCCAGTTCTTGCTAGAAAATAAATCAAGTTATAGATTGTGTGCTTTGTTTTAATTTTATATAGTCAAGCTCAATTAATGTGTGGTAACTAAGTTGATTCCTGAAATTCTAATGTCATCTTAGCATTTTAAAATGTGTTATTATCTATTCTTGTAAAAAACCTTCTGCAGTACTCACCTCTAGCAATCATTAGAGAATTAAACTTTCTCTAGGACCTACATCTATAAAATTATAAAAATGCTGCAATTTGTTTAATTTTCTCTACTATATTGATATTCTTAATAGTCAAGCTGATGCTTTTTGAAAATATTCAATTATAAAGTGGACATTAGTGATCTGAATGTGATATTTGTCCCACTCCTCCTGCTCCAATGCAAGGAAGACCTTGGTGTTTCTTTTGTATATATTGGCATATTCTCCATGGAGAATTTGTTGCTTTATTTTTTCTGCGACCTTCGTTTTCTCAAGTTTCTTTTTGTACCCCACATGATTAACACCTCATTGTATAATAGCTGATCCACTATTTTTGCCCAGTAATTTAGCACTTGATAAAGAACTATTTTATTCTTCAATTTATCTCCAATATTCTTGCGTTTCTCCCCACTCATTTATATTAGCAAATTTGAGTCCAGATCCAAATCAAAGCTTCTTAAAATCCAGTCCTGCTTTGTTCATTTACAAATATGTATAATCTGGGAAAAATTACAGAGACATTTTCAGGGACCTCACTTTCTTTCATGCAGACTAGAAAAACATGATAAATAGGGCAACTTCATAGGTTGTATTTAGGAGTAAATACCATATGCAAAGTACACACAACAGTTTCTGCGATGTAGCACGTATTGTATAACATTAGCAAAATTGACCAGATACCTGAAGACACAATCCTGGAGGCCATCTTGTTTGCTGAAATCATGAAAGATCACAATCCCCTAAATGTAAAATTGTAAAAATCACAATTTCAAAAGATTAAAATACCTAACATTGGAATCCTGAAAGCCTAACTCATCAAAACCACAATTCTCACACACACAAACACAAAAGGGGTCTATAAGTAAAGCAAATTCTGGGGAATAAGACAGCTAGATATAGATTAGCTCATAGGCCTAACTATTAAAAGAATAATTTAAGAGTGTCACTGGGGCATGGCGTGGGAGAGTTTATCATTCCTCCCTAACCCCTTCCTTGACTTCTCTTCCAGATACGTGACCTGAACAACTTTCCCTTCACCTTTTAGCCTTGCTTTGGAACCAGCTAACTACAGATTGAAACACACCAAAATATACCCTTTTTCCCTTCCATTGTGAGTATCAGACGTTTTTTTCAACCACTAGAAAGTGATATCTCACTTTTACCTATGTCTTTATGAACATAGTTTGCTCATCACTGTTATAACAATGCACCTGTTAGTATATCTGAATGTTTGTGGTTAAAAGTGTTATTACTGTCTCTTTTACTGTGTGCAGTGGCCTTGGAAGCATTCTATGTTATTTTTATATTTTAAAAATTAACCTCATTTTAAAAACATACATAAATATCTTAAAATTATTAATTTTTTGAGCAAAGTCTATGTAGATCAGGCTGGCTGTGAACACACAGTGCAGCCCAGGCTGACCTTGAACTCACAGCACTCTGCCTGCCTCAGCTTCCTGTGTGCTGGAATTACAGGTGTGTGCCACCGTGCTATTGAAATTATCTTTCTAGAGTTGTATTTTTAATACTTTTTAATCTTTCCAGATCTTGTACTTTTTAAGCCTTTAAAATTTTGAACTTTTAAAATTTCAACATTTAGAATTATGGAATTTAGGCATAAACCTTTTCATATTATGGCTGAAACCCAATGCCAGTTAGCTATCATGGTTATTATTTTATTATTATTTCATTTTTATCCTTAATGTCGAGGATCTTCATACCATACCTTTTGTATTATACTTTGTAACCGGATTGGTCATATACGCATGCCTCATGGATTTTCTTCACTGAATTTTAAAATTAGAAGATAAGAAAACATATTCATAGATGAATGTATATTATTTGCACATGCACCATGTGGATGTGATACTACCAACAAAAATATTGCATTTGCATTCCCGAGTAGGAATCCATAGGTGTGAGATACAATTGTGAGATACTAGTAAAATAATAGTAGAGATATAAACTCATAACACATCACTTGAAAAGAGGTAAGGTTACAAATGTAAAGCTTTCTCTGGAAGTTCATGCTCATAGAAAATAGAAGAGAACATGCATAGCAACTCATCGATGCTTTAAGGGTAACATAAAAGTAGCGAAGAAGAGGAAAGTGGAGGAAATGGAGGAGGTGACGTAGGGTAAGGAGAGAGCAGGAGGAAGACGAACAGGAGCAGAGAAGGAGCAAAGGCGTGGAGGAAGATTTGCTTTCTGTTGGGTATGCTGAGGTTTTCTTTGAAAGGAAATTAATAGTATTTGTTATATTGCACACGGTTGTCTTCAAAGTAGTTGCTCAGATCACCAGACACAGGCATGCAAAACTGATCAGGAGTATAAACTGCTGCAACCACTGTGGAAAATCAATGTAGAGGTTCCTCAAAAAACTAGGATTAGCAGCCCTCAGACACTGAGTTTTAAGCTACAGTGAATGTGTCTCTGAATAGTGAGTCTAAGTTTGGAACATAGCTGAATGTACGAGTGGGGTTCAGTATATCTGAGAGGGAGGAGGTAAGGACATGTAAACATATGATGCTTCTTGTGAGACAATTGCTCTTACATTAATCACATCAATTTTGGGTTATAGGAGCATAGTAGGGGGTGTATAATACATTTATTTTTTGGAAATATTTCTATTAATGAATTATTAATTTTAATTTTGTGTGTTTGCTTTTATTAACAATATGTACTGAACAAGAAAAGACATCAAAAAATAAAGTAATGCATTTTTAATATTTGAGTGTTTATAAATAATCAACATTTTCAATATCAACTGTTTTTTGTTTATAAAATCTAAAAAATAACAGAAATAAATCCCTTGATGTGCTACAATGAAAATACCAATAGAACTCTATAGCATAAATAATCTTTACTCCAATTATCACAACTACAACAGTCTTCACACAAGAAAACAGCGTGACCCATACACACTTACACTGATAACACGTGTGTTTTGCTTTCTTGTCTTTTTTGTAGGGCATATTTGACATCTCTTGGTCTTGATGTTTTGTCAGGATGTTCTTGTACTATACAATGTGCAGTTAACAGAAACATAAACTATCAATAAAATAAAGTATTACATTATTACTATGGATTGCATGCTTAGAATAAAGATCAATATTTCAATATCAAGTGTTTGTTTATAAAGTTTAAAAATAGCAACAGATATAAATTCCTACCTGAACCACAGTGAAAAGGCAATAGATCTCTACAACAAAAGTCATCTTAGCTTCAATTGTCACACCCATCGCTGTATTCGCATATGACAACTGCATGTTCCTCACGTGTCTCACACTCACAACATGTGTTCAGCTTTCTTTTCCTGTGTGGCAGGATTGTCACCTCTTTTGTCTTCCTTTTTTGTCAGGAGCTTCTTATTGTATTGTACAATGTGCATTTATCAGGGAAATAAAATATCAGTAAAGACAATATGTAATGAATACTTACAATAGATATCAACAATTTTTACATCAGTTTTTTACTAGTTTATAAGCCTAAAAAATAATATTAGAAATAAATACCTATGTCACACTCAAGGCAGACTTCACACATGACTCATGCATATTCCTTGCACAAGTATTACACTGATTGCACACGTTTAGTTTTTCCGTCATCTTTTAAGGGTACGGTTGACATCTGTTTGGTTTTCCTGTTTTTGTAGTAAGCTCTTTGTAACGTTGCACCTGACTATTCACCTGTCTACCAGTCTGACCCAGAAATTTTTTACATAGTTCCTTGGGCAGAAGGATTCAGTTCCTTATCTGTTGTAAGTTATCTTTTATGAGTTCTGTTCCAAATTGTTTAAGAAAATTTCCCCATGATATTTTGCCCTTGTTATTTTCTTTGTAAACTGTGAAACTATTTACACCACACATGTATAAGAGTGAGTAAAACACAATCCTTGGCCAACTCTGTGTTTTGAGGGACATAGTTGCTTCATAACACATTTCCTCTGCCTTTGGCTTTGTTATTAAAATTGTGATATTTGGCTTAATTTTTGTAGAGTTTTCTCTATTGATCTTGACATCATGATGCGATGTTGAGATCAGCAGTACCACTTTGTTTTGCTTTGCCATATGTGAAGCCAATGTTATGTCTCTTTGAAATGGAATGATTGTATTATATAATTCTTTAATTTGAACTTGCAATATTTTACTGGGAATTTCTGCCTTCTTGCATACAGTTCCTATGATGGTCAACTTGTGCTATTAATGAATGTAACATGAATGGATAACTGGTAAACCAACTGTTAAATATCATATTCAGATTAGTTTGGGAGATAGGAGCAACAAGTCTGTTTACAACATATTTTGGTTAATTATTATACAAATAAAGACCTGCTGAATGATTTCAGGTTAAATTTCTAAATGGAAAGTATGATGTGTCTTCACATCTTCCACGGGATACCATATTTTGAAGGCTTATTTGATAAATACTTCCTAAAGATACAGTGATCATGAAATTATGCAAGCTGTTCATCATTGTATTCACATGGTGTGTAAATCGCTTTACACTTACCCACAGATCTCTCAAACCATGAGTAAATAGCAGCCAGATTATCAATTCGTTTTCTTTCTTGACAGGTGGTTTTGTCATCAAACTTCAGGCAATTTTGAAGAAAACCAAATCTCAATGTTGTTGTTATTCTACAGTCCGCAAGCCTGCACCCATCATTCCTCTATAAGTCTTTTACATTCCTGCGATTAACTTGAGAAAACCTTGCTGCGCACAATAGACCCGTGAATGCTTTCAGTTTTGATAGTGAGATGCCATAATAAACACATTCTCAACTATCTATGCAGACAGAATATTCTACTTGTATTTCCTGTTTTGTGTATTTCATAACATCTTGTACTATATCATCTGTTAGAAACAATTTTCAACATTGAATTGCAGGGCTGGCATTCAGTCCAATAGGTTTCACTTCTGCCAAGAACCTAAATACATGTTTTTGGACCTAGTTCTAAGACAGGATCATTGAGGCATGCATGACCATGTCATTGCATTTCAACTACTGAAATATATACTCACATTGCTGTTCGTTTTCTCACCTGGATCAAGGAGGTCTTCTTTCCTTGTGTTTGTATCTCTCAATTCTTGCCCCATGTCACTGTTGCAGGAACTTTGGCTCAATGCCAGTGTCGAAGACCTCACATCCTCATCATCACCATCATCGTCATCTGTGCACGGCTCACTTTGACCTCCTCCCCAACTTGCAAATCTGTTTTTCATTTGCCACTGGACTGATTTTCACTAATTCTACAACGAAAATAGACAAGAAAACATTTTAAAAACAAATCCTAGATGCATAGAAATTCAGCGTTGAGCGTTTCATGGGTAAAACTCTCCTGTTGCTGTTTTGGAGCTCCTGTACATACCTTGCCCCTCACCTGCCAGGTGAGGGGATACACAGATGAACTCCTGGTTTCCCCAGGAGCAGCTACTGTGAGCCACATGCCACTTCATTATGGTAAAGTACACATTTCCATGACAAATTATGGTATGGGTGTATTTTACCTCTGTAATGCACAGGAATACATAGAGAAAAGCACCACACAAAATGTTATGTGGGTAAAAATCTCAATTTGACACTTTTGCACACATGCATACAACTTGCTGCTCATTGTACCGAGTGAATAGAGAGAATGTTTCCTGTGCTCCCCAGGTGGAGCTACTGAGCCTGCTACCCTTAGTTAGAGCACATAATCTCATTAGAATAGTATGAGATGGGTATATTTTTCCCACTGTGATGCCCCAAATAGGTGATTCAAATGCTACACATCGCCAGGCACGGTGGTGCACACCTGTAATCCAGGCACTTGAGAGGCTGAGGCAGGAGGATTATTGCAAGTTCAAGATCAACCTGGGCTATAAAGTGAGCTCAAGTCCAGCCTGAACTGCATAGTCAGACCCTGTCTCAAAAAGACAAAAAAACAAAACAAAACAAAACAAACAAACAAAAACCCCAAACAAACCAAATGCTACACATAGATCAGAAAATTCTATGTATTTCTTTCTTTCAAACAATCAGGTAAAAAATGATTACATTGAAATATATTCAGAATTAAGTTGTTTTAGGAAAATCAAGACAGAGATGTTTATTTGTTATAACATAAAATTATACTAAAAAGGAATAATTTTATAATCTGTATTTTGGTATAGAAAGCTTCCTCAGCTTATAAGCACCACTAAATAATCTGAAATTATAACTCTTTATTTGTTTCCTGGGGGAAAAATTTATACAAAACACAAAGTATATATGTATATGTAGTCCCACATTATTAAGAAAACATTTTGAATTATAGAACAAATTTTACTCCATTCAGTACATTTAATCATCTCTAAATAAACATTGTTTATTAGGAGGAGAGTCATGAGACTTTCTTAAAACAGAAAAAGGAAGCTTGTAATCTGACTTGCTTATATGTGCAAATCAGAGAAGCTATACCAAGTTTCCCAGCAGGAGACTATTGAGGTTTAAACTGGTGAGATGTACTGGCTTTCTTGGAAATTTCTGCTAGAGAAAAAAAAAAACCAGCAATTATAAGCTACAGAAAGCACATTAGAAATATTAGTACTGATTCATTTCTAATTAAGTCATCACTCTTTATCCATTTGTGAGAATGACTAATACACGGATACATTTTAATTACATTATCTTTATAATCAGGTAGCATGCTGGTAGCATCCACCATATATAAGAACATGTACTAGAGGTATACATAATTTTATGTTAATGCCTATAGAAACTTTTCCATATATAGATATTTTCTCCACTTCATATTTTCAGGGTTTTATACCAATTCCTCAGCAAAGTAAGTGTTGTCAAACCTCAAGTACTGTTGCAGTTTTTCATTTTCCAAAAGAAAATAAATTTCATGGTACAGTCACATATAACTGTTGTATGTATATGCCTTGCACTACATAGAAATATTTAGTTATAAGTGAACAGGAGGATGGTAAATATTTATGCAAAGAAAATTGACAGATCTGCAAATAGCTGCATACATGTGGGCTTACTTCATTTTTGAGATAAATCAACTTCATGTTAATTGTTGGAATATGTCCTGAACGCATTGCAGCTAAATGGATGCTTTTCTATTTGCTTAGCCAGGAACTACTTTCTAGATCATAAATTTGATTGTAGTTAAAATTATAGGATGATAATTAGGTCAATACATTGTAAGTGGAAGAGTCACAGGTAAATGAAACAAAAAGAGACAAGATGTTAAATATGTAAGTATATCCCATCTTAGGAGTAGATTGGACCAAGGTGCCAAGAAGAAAGATGACAGCGAAATATGGGAGAAATGAAAAAGAACCTTCTGAACCCTTAGTTTATTTTGTTACATACTCATGCTTGACCAGACAGAAAAATATAGATTTGATTTATGCACTGTTTACAGAAAGAGGATAGGAGGAAATTTATTCTGGGAAAATTACTTAGTAATAATTAGATGTCATAGTAAGATGAGTTGCCTAGATATGGAATGAGAATTTGGAATCTGAAATCTGTAACACATAAGAGTATCAAGCAAAAGATGAACGATTCTCTGTAGGCCCAATAAGGTAGATGTTGATACTCTTCGCAGATATTTGATTTTGAAGAACATAAGCAATCCTTTTCATAAAAAGCACTTTTACTTTGACAAGCACTGTCCATTGTTTTTTTAATGACTAAAATTGCTGAAATATACATGTTTGAATAAGTACTACTGCCTAACTGAAGTCACAGTTTACAGCATGCATATACATATAAAGCACACATATGCAGATAGCCCAGCCAGTAAAGCACCCTCTTCTTTTCTATGGTTACTGGTGCTTCGCTCTGTCTCTAATACACATTTATCCCATCATGCTTTTGGCAGAAATAATGGACAGTCAAGAAGATAATACATGATGCCATATAAAATACACTCAAAATTGATTGCCTTTACTGTAGTAGGAAAAATGTTCTTTAAAAATATATTTCAGATAATTTGATTTCTAGGTGAAGATCATGATTTCTGTGAGGAAGTATGCTTTTTATTGTAAATTTTCTTGTTTTGAGTTTACATCGTTATGTGACCATATCCTTCCTAACTTGTTTTAAATAATAAAGCAAAAGAAGTTGTTAGATGATTTTGATACTGTGAGAATATCACAGTGCATACTTACACAAGCCTAGAGATCAATCACTCCACGTGGTCTCTTGATGGAATCTTTTGTCTACAAGATATATAACACTGCTGTTGGTGTAGTGTGGAATATTGTTTAGCAGTAAAACATTTTATAATGAGAAAGAAGATAGTCTAAAATGATTAAAAGTAGAGAACTATGCATACATAAATCAGGAACAATCAATTATCATTATCAAGTACTATGTACCTTAAATAATTATACATATTATACTTCTGTATAACTGTCAGCTCAGTAGATTTTTTTACAGTGGCATCATCACAAACCATGAGTAATGCATATAATATGATCTGAAGGCTCAGATGTCATGAGGTGATACAAAGTTTTCAAAACCACTGTAGTTTTATGCGACCACTGTCATATCTGTGACCTGTCACTGAGTGTCATTATGTGACACTAGCTGTAGATAAATTATACTTTAACAAATGCTTGAGGACTATATTCTTTGTAAGAGCATACAAAATAAAACTTCAAACCAGTACTGAGGAAAAATGAGCATAGTGTCTCTACATTACTTATTAGAGCACATGACTGAGAAACTGCAGGTTTGATATGCCATTAAAAGGAATTTTAACAATCTGTACAACAGTAGAAATTTCCTAGCATAATGGGCCAAATGAATCAGTTATTCCTTTTCATTCAGAAGGACATATTACTAGCACCAGCATTTATAAGAAATAAGTGATGATTATAGACTACAGAGAGTAAGTCTACAATGCTTTTAAGAAATACAATAATTATACTGAACTTGAATGAATAAACTTCATGTGTTTATACAATTTTGAGACATGGATAATCTTAAGATGTGTTATATATATAAAATACACATTTCAAAGACATAATAAGAGTAAAATAGTACAATGTATTTCATTTGTAATTTTTACATTAAATGCATATTGAAATGATTGTTTTTGAATACATTATTATAGATTGAAGTGCAGTTTGCTTTTACTTTGTTAATGTGGCTACTTGACAATTTAAAATTATCTGTATGTCTCTCATTTTATTTCTATTGAGCATTATTGATATATATAACTGATTAGTGAAAGTGTATACTAAACAGTTCTATGCATGAATATGAAGAGGCCATATGTAAGACATACCAGTCACAGCAGTCCTTTCAGTGCATTTTCCAGCTAAGTTCCTTGATGTATTAAATGATTAATTTCCACACTGATCACATACAGCATTTTGTAACTACTGACACCACTTGAAAATTTAAAAATCATTATTTTTCCGTTAAGAATGATCACATTTTTGAAAAATATTGTGACCACTTGAAAAGAGTTTGTTTAAAACATCAAAAAAAAAATCGAAAACATTTGAAAAACTTAAGACGAAAGGAAAGACATTGACAGGAAAATTGCATACAAAATCTGCAGTACTATATGACTTCTTTGAAAAATACTGTCCTTTTGATAACAATTTTACAAATTCTATTAAGCAAACATTGGCAAAATTAGCACTTCTTGTGACTTGAAACATCATCTTATCTTTGAACTGAGAATGAATTCAGACTAGAGTTAGTGCCTTTCTCTCAGATACCTAGTACTGCCTTAGCTACTTTTCTTGCCAATGACTAAAGCAGTAATGAGAAGAAATGTTAGAAGAAAACACAGGAAACATATTAAATAACTAAAGACCTAAATCGAATCATACTTTTATTGACACTGAATAATAGTGTGAAAGATACTAAATCAACTGGAAAATGGGAATCTCTCTCTGTCTCTATCTGTCTTTCTGTTTCTAGTGGAAGTTTTTGTTGTTGTTGTAAAATAATTTACCAAAGGCATTATTGTTAAACATCAAACTAATGACTTGTAGCACTACAGTTAAACATTGAACTAATAACGTATTGTGGAAGTTATGAGTGCTCAGACACTGGGTAATCTGCATTTTGCTGAGTTTCCAGATTGCCTTTTGGCCTCAATGAAACTGTTTTGCAGTTGCAACAATTGTAAAATGGTCCAAGATTTAGTTCCTTTCCTACCTTTCCATATTTCTTAGATTCCAATCCGAACCTGAACTTTTGTCCACACTCTTCACGAATTGAGAGCTTTTCACAGGCTCCACCCAGTGCCACCTGCCCTAGCGGTATTCTGCAGCTCCTGATCTTTCCTGTCAGTATAAACTTAGCTAATCTGAGCACAGCTCTGCAAGACTCAGGAGAATGATATGATGAAATTCTGTGTGCAGTTACAACAATAGATGCAGGTGGCACGGTGTGCTGTGACTCCAGGTTACAGATGTAATTCAACAGTGGCTTGTTCATTCTACTATGCTCATAGTAATAGTAATACAAAATTATACCATTTTAATAATAATAATTTTAATAAAAATTTATGACTCAATGTTTAGGTGTGGAATATTTGTATGAAATTTGACTTTTTAGAAATCCTTTAATTAAATAACAGGCATGAATAACCCATGATTTGATTCTTCGCATATAAAATTTATACAATTATCATTTTATTCTCTCATTATTGAAAACGCCTTTGGATTATAAAGGTCTTATTCAATCCTTGGAGAACGAGAGAAATCTTAGATAATAGGGTTTTCTTATTATGAAAAAGAATGCCTTTTTAATATGTGTGTTTTTATATCTGTAGGTGAATGTGTGTTGAAAGATAAGGAAATTCCCAAGTTTACATAGCCAGGCACATAATAGATATAAGGGGCTAACTTAAGTTATGAGATTTTTACATACTAAGCTCTATGATAGTGTATTACTTTTGTATTTTTAAACTCAGCATCAACAATAGGCAAATAACAAAAGATAAAATAAATGAGTAAAATGCATAAGTTTTAGCTTTTACATATTACCAAATCACTGAAAAATTCATATATTTTTATCAAACTTGTACAGTATATTAAAGATAATTTGCTTTAGAAAATAGACCATATTTCAGACAGAGATTTTCTCATTAATTCTGAGGGGGGGAAGGGAGACAATTTAAGGAGATGGGTCATATCTTAAAAATATCTAAATCTTGAGGAATAACTGTAGGAAAAGTGTGGTCTGGAAGGTGGAAATACATACAGAAGTTGCTCTGAGGATTCTTACATGGAATGGAGGGCTTAAAGAGCTACACAGCTCTTATTTTTCCTAAGGGCACTTGGTTCTGCCACTCTAAGAGAGGTAGGCTGGGATTCCTAAAATTCCATAAACAATAAGACAACGCTGTAAGAGATCCTCAAACACGATGTCTCAGGTACTTTCCATGTTGCTTGGACACACCATTCAGAAGCCACAACTTAAAGGAGGAAAGGACTGTTTGGCTCACAGTTTCTAAAGGTTTCAGTTTATAGTCGGCCGGCTCCAAGCAGGGCAGCATGGCAGAGGGCTGTGGTAGAGGAACGTTACTCACCTCAAGGCAACCAAGAAGTAACAAACAAAGGAGGAGACAGAGAAGGAGGTTTGCTCCTCTTAGTCGCTCGTCCCCTAACCTGCCTCTTCCCGCTAGCACCCACCTCCCAAAACTGCACCGGCTCTAGTGACCCCATCATGTAACCAGTTTCTGCAAGCCCTTGCCTCTGAGTGCAATAGCTTTGGAAGGGCATCCAGCTAAAAATCATAACATGGCATGCTTGTCCCCCTGGAAGACGCATGTATATCTCGGTATATGAAATACATTTAGTCCATCTCTAAGAGCGCTGATGTCCTAACAGTTCTAGCTGTGCTGAAAACTCAGTCTGAAGTCTCCTCTGGAATATAAGGCAAACTTAGTTGTGAGCCCTCAAAAACTGCAAAAGGAAATTGAACAATGCCAACATTCAGTGGCTCAGGGTAAACATTTTCATTCCAAAAGGGAAGGATAGGCAGACAGAAGTGAAACCAAAGCCAGACTAGAACCCAGCAGGGCAAATGTTAAATCATGTAGTTGTGTGTCCAGCACCAAAGGCAAGTTGTGACCATGAGAAGTGAACTCCGAAGAACTTGAAGAACTTGGGTGGTCCCATCTCTACAGTACAGAAGTGGTTGCAGTCCTCATGGCTCCTCTTTTGGGCTGGCTTCACTCATTCCTTCTGGCTTTCTTTGGATGTGCTAAATTCCTGTCTACTCCAGTTTCCTAAGCTCTCCACTGCACTTCCAGCTTCACTCTCACAGCTTCATGCACTGCCCTCTCAGGGGCACACTTCCTGGACTCCCAGATCTGAAAATTCAGTGGAAGCTTCACTGACCCTCAGATGTTGTATTCTCCCCCCAAAACTAGCACCACATGGAGGTGTATTCAAAGGTTTACCAGCGGCTTCAGCTGTAGCCAGGCCCCCTTCAGTCATGGCTGCAGAGGGCTTTTATTTCCTGGATGGCTGAGCACTGTGAGCCAAATCTCTAAAAATCAATTCCTTTAGTGGTCATTCTTGAGTATGGTGTTCTATTCTCAAAGCCAAGTATTGCAGCCTGCATCCTTGAGCCTTCAAAGGGGGAATCTTACTGATTTTTGACATCCCCTCAAGCCATTGTTCCTAGTGCCCTGATCCACAGTACTTGGTTTTTTAATGGTAATCTTTTCAGCAACCAAGCTCCATCTTCACAGATACAGTATTTCCTTTTTGGAGAAACTGAAAACTTTTCAAATGTGCTTTTGCTTCGATGTTGTGTGTAAAACTGGCTCAAAGCAGCAAGTGGTATCCATTGTCTTTCAATCAGGACCTATCTCCAAATGCCAAGACGGCTCTAGTGCCTCCATAATCCAGTCACCATCTATAGACTCCTGTGTCTGAGTGCAAGAGGTTTTTGGGGACATCCAGACATAACCATCACACAAGTCGATGAGTCGTACTCACAACAGACCAATTGAAAGGGCATCCTTAGGGCGACAGAAGAGTAGCAGATGCTTGTTTATTCTAGGGAAGTTCACAGTGATTTCTCATGGAAAATTTTGTCTATCCTAGGGTAACAAGGTATTGAAAATATGGATACAGATGCAAGAACTTTCCAAAACCTTGATCCATTATGACAAGTTAAACTTTACTTAGTGGAGGTGGCCAGGTATTCTCACATGGTTTAGAGTTAGGTGGCACCTGGGCTTTGGAAGTATCATGATTTTATCTCTATGTCACAGCAAATTCATGGAGAACGTGCTTCACTGGTATTCATGATTGGTATAGCACTAATTCTAACCCTGGTTTATCTTAGAATTGTTAGAAACATATTACCCTAGGCTTTGGACCACGACCTGTGTCCATGGGGCCTGCAGAAGGCCATTTCTCGTTTAGGATGCCAGCCAGCCACAGACAATTTTAGACACGTCAAGTTTGAACTCTCAGAGTGTTTTTATATATAAACTCCATTTTCATAATCAAATGGGCAGATGCCTGGGAATTGCTATGTGGTGTCTAGGTTTGAGTGTGTCCTCCAAAGCTTCATTTGTGGAAGCCTGGTTTCCAGTGTGAGGATGTTGAGGTGGTAGAATTTTTAAAATAAGGGACTCAGAGGAAGGTAATTAAATTTCTAAGGGCTCCATCTCATCAATGGACAGTTCTAATCTGGCAAAGTGTGTTGTGTGTTGTCAGAAGAAAAAGTTGTTATAAAAACAATGAGCCTGGCCTCTCACAGTGTCTTCCTTCCTGTCTATCCATGTGATCTCGCACCATAACATGTGCTCCCAGCATGATGCCACCTGCCACATTATGATGCGGCCAGAAGACTCTCACCAGAGCCAGGTAGATATTGTGGCTATACTCTCAGACCTCAAAACTATAAGCTAAATAAATGTATGTTCTTTTTAAAGTATTCAGTCTCAGGTGTGTCTCACAGTAACTGAAAACTGACCAAGGAATAAATGAAGGTTCTGACTTCTAAATAAGCTGCTTTTCATACGGCAATCTATATGACATTTTCCAGCCTGAGGAGAAAGTGGATTTTACTGATGGGAACTAAGTACTGATCAATTTTTTCCCCTTAACCTTTGACTGAGCAGAATACTTGACCTTCCTTATGTTTTATAATAACTTTTATGTTAATGTTTTATTTCATAAATTATCTTACATTAACACTCAAGTTTATGTCTCCATTTTCAGTAATGAAACATACCATAGATCTATATTCACTGCTACTTGTTTTATACAGACTTTTTCTTAGGATGGCCACTAATTGTGACATAGCAATTAGATGTTTATATGCTTTTCAAATAGCTCCAAAAAAGACAGATATTTGAATATGTACCCCAAGTATAAAGGTGATATATTGAACTGAAATATCTATTTTTTGTTTTCATGCCAACACTATTTGTTCCTAAATAACAGATATAAAAACTTTTAAGAATCAACAAAAATGTTAACTTTAAAGATAATTTATATGAATTTATTAACTATTTACTAGTTTTAAAATCCTTATCCTCTATTTGAACCCAACAACTTTTGGATTGAATCAGAATACATAGTTAAATTCACTGAGAACAATTCTTGCCAAATATTTAGGATTCATCTAAATTACCATCCTAGAGTTTATCATGTTCAATTGTTTCTCTCTTTCTTGAGCTGTTTTATTTTAAAGATCTAGAGAAAAATTAATATATATATAATTTTTTTGTACCAGGAATTGGACTCAGCACCTCACACTTTCCAGGCAGGCACTTGTGCTGCTGAGATGTATTCCCCAGCCTGAAAGTATATATATAGTAATATACTATAAAAATTATGAATTTAAATTACGGAATTAAATTCACCATCCAGAGATTTTCTAAATATAAGAAACAAAAAATGTTTGAAATTTATTTTAAAAGCATCCTATAATTTACTGAAAATCAATAACATATTAATGTTTCTAATTTAATGCCATGTACAAAATGAAATCTTATTGTAAATGCTCTTGCAATCCACTACTCTCAGAGGAACAGCAAAATTTAATATGTCTCAAAAGTCAACTTTGGTTAATGTAACACTGGACTTTTGAACTTGGAAGATAAGGTAATTAAATAATAAAATGTTTAACTTTTTACTTTCCTAGTTAGTCCATAGTAGATACATTTGCATGGTTTTGTTAGGAGTGCATTTTTTAAAAAAACTTAAATTGAAGCAAATTCCTGCATTAGTGTAGTGTATTCAGGGATTTCTATTAAGTACAGATACTTACATATTTGGAAATGTTAAGTAATACACATATGACTTGTTTAAATTTGTGAGTCACTTTTGCAATGATACAGGTATAAAGGCCTGTAGGTTGATCTAATGTCAGAATGAGTCATAGTGGGAATTACATTGTCAAACCACACAGCAATAAGCCACACAGTATGTTGTAGAAAGACATACTACTAAAGAATTAGACCTTGAGCTTTAAAATAGATATTATTCTAGGGCAAAGACAACCATGTAGAGAACCATTTTTCTTTCCAAAGAGCCTTTGTGGAGTCTAAATATAATGACTGTTGTGTGATTTATGGAAAGCTCTCAAGCAATGTGAGGATTTTTATTCTTCTCTATGAGTCTGGATGTTCGCCGTTTTTACTTATTTAGTTAAATATTATTTTGGGTTTGGGTCTTTTTTCAAATGTCTGTACATATTATCAGTTATTGTTAATTTCAGTGTAGGACTCAAAAACATATCATATAATGTCCTAAAATGTATTTTATTAGTTAATTCTCTCAAATTACTTCAGAGAGAAGCTTGAATTAGAAACTTCTATAAACAAAGACAGCCTAAATCAAAACTCTTTTCCTTTGAAAAAAAGGAAGGAGAACTGAATGTATAATGTAATCCATCACGGGATTTTGTTTATCTTAATAACTGGAAAGATCTTGGCCCAAAATTTAGGAAGTAAACAGAGTGGAGCTTCAATAACTCTAACCCTGGTTCGTGTTTACGGCATGGCTAAAGGAAACAAGCAGAGTTTGCTTTGGTTAAGGTGGGACTGAATTAGCTGCAGATTAACAACAGTTCTGGAGAGCATTTTGATGATTTCATTTCCTGTCAAGGTTGCTCCTTGCCGATACAGGTGTAGTCTCAACAAAATGCGACATCAGGCTATTAAAATATTTGCCTGCCAATAAACTGATAAATGTCCCAGTTTAACAGGTTATTATACTTCTGGGAAATGGACTTTTCCGTTTGTAATTCATTCATTCAATTCAGTCTGCAATCCCAGGAAGACATAAAAATTATATAAAAATAAAACATTTTAACTACTTCCTTAAATTTATATTCCATTGGAAAAATTGTATTAGTTTCTCACTTAAATCTCCTTCATCTCTCATAATTGTTTTTGCATTGCAAGGGCTACATCTGTCCTATCTTGTAGAACAACTACTAATAGACCCATACAAGGTGTGTTCTAAAATCACAGTGAATGTTTAACTTAAAAAAGTACATTAAAAGACATATTGCCTTTAATCACCTTCCAAATATTCACTTCAGCATGTCCACTTTTTCCTGCCACTTTCTGCAGGAAAAGTTCTGGAAGTTCTTTGTAAGTGCCTTTTGGAGTGCTGTCATGGCTGCCACAGTGTCCTCAATCAGTTTTAAACATTCATCTTCTCCATCATTTTGACTTTAGGGAAGAACTTGAAGTTTCATGATGTCTGAGCTGGTATATAAGATGGATGAGGGGGCACTGTAATATTTTCCTGACTCTGCATTGGACTGCCCTTGGAAGCAGCATTCAGTGTATTTTTGATCATAGCTTGTCAAGACACTCACAAAAGGAGCTTCTAGAACTGCCTCTGAAAGTTACAAGGGTGATGGGACACGTATGTTCACAGTGAAGGGGGATATTTGGAGGAGGACTAATGGCATTGTCTTTTACTGTAATAAATTTCTAAAATTTAAGCACTATATTCTGCTTACTCTTCATGTATCCTGTTTTGTACAATTGAAGACCAAGAAGATGATTGTCTTTATAAGCTCTTTCCCATTAGAAATAACAATTTGTAGTAAGATTTTCACGTGGAAGTCCTGTATATTTAAAACTGTGTTTTGAATGCTGAAACAGTTTCATAAACTATACTGCTGACACATTTCTGTGATATAAATTGAGCTGTACCTGTGCATGCTCACAATTACCAGATGTTTTCTCTTGGGAGAATGGGGACAAATATTACTCAGAAATGCTTTTCTGACCTATTTGGAGATTGTGAAAAAAATGATTGGCCTTTTTACAGAGAAGCAATTAGCTAACCACACCTAAATGTAAGCTTGTGACTCAGAGGTGGTGGAGACAGTGGCTGTAGAACCAGATTTTCAGTTTATCTTGTTTACTGAATGAGCTCATGTTCTGTTTGTCTCATGTGCCGTCAGCCAACATAACCTAGCTGGCGGCTTATGACCTAAGCTTGCAATATAGAGCAAAGGCTTGTTTGCTAGTCAATATTTGTTTCATTGTTTTTCTTGGATTACTTGTATAGCAACTATATTGAGTCTCCCAAAAGAAATTTCTGAAGTATTTTCTACTCTATGCCATTTAAATTATATAGATTTGGGCCTCTTCTTTAGAGTTCGTCCTTTCTGCAAAGTATGGCCACTTATAGTGTTGGTGTATATGGCTTACTTTCCAGATACTAATAGCTTTTCCAGATACAATATTTGTAGTTAGGTGTAGTGGTCCAAGATGGGGAGTTACTGAACTGTGATCTCATGCTTCACACACAGGGTACCCATAATGGAGGACACTTCCATTGTATAGAATTCCTTATAATGTATAACTACATCTAACAAAGAAATGTACAAAAAGAAACACAGTGTGAGAAGTGGCCTTCTTCTGGAGTTGTTATACTCAAATGAGTGTCACAGCTTCCCTGGTGTGCCCCATCTGGCAGTGACAGGCTGAATGATGTTCTCCAATAGAGCATCACTTATTCAGGTAAATATTCTAAAATCATTTTTTTGTAAATGAATGATTCATCCAGTTAAAAATGTCAAAGTTCTAGTGTTCATTTTCAATTCTACCCTGAGAATTTGTACAACCTCTTAGTTTATCTGGACAAGATATTTATCAGTACATCTCATGACATATCCATCTTATAAACCGCTCTATAAATATGGGCTTTGTGTTCAAATAAATTGGGACACACTCCCAATTCTGTTCTCGTTTGTTGTGGGGCTCCATATATGTTAGTCATTAAAATGTTGAGAAGAAGAACGAAATCTGATCATAGTTGTTTAATACACAATTTCACGATTTATTGCTCATATAGTTCTTTAGAACTAAAAGGTCATGGGCGGCTGGAAATGCTGATTTGGGGAGAGTGTGTGGTTGAATAACTGATTTCTATTGCTCTTATACCACTTGCATTCTGTTTGCTTCCTATATGTGCTCTCTCATTCCTGTCTGTGCAATTCTTGTCTCACCTTGGTGAGTATATTTTTGCAGAATGGCCTTTATACTATAATATGCAGAAAAATTCAGTTACGTGGGCTCATTTACAAAATATGCAAAGTTTAGATTTTAAATGTAGGTTCTTCCACTAGACATTCTTAAAATATTGTTTTCCCAGTGCTTCCTGTTATATCCAGCAGTGGTCATTAATTAACACAGGATACTGTGTCTCTCGCTTGCAAAGCAGTACTACAGTACTACTTGCTGTCTTTTGGGATGCCTTAGATGGGTAAACCTTTCCTCTTTCTCCGCTAAAAATCCAGGATGAAACCAAATCTTCTCGGATAAACTCCGAGTCTCAGGCAGCTTCCAGTTGAGCAGCAGAAAATCCTGAAAGTAGCTCCGGAATTTTGTTGCTACGATGTTTCATTCCTGGTATCCAGTGCATCATGTTTAATAGGGATACAGGTTATATTGTTTATAAGATGATACAAAATTTGCCCCGATTTTAGGGCAATAAAATCATCACAATACAATCTTTTCTCGAAACTTTGTTCTCTCTCTCTCTTTTCAAATTTCTTTGAAGACATTTCAGTTTTTCTTTAACGTCATTATCTGCCCTAAGAAGCACTGGGACTTTCATTTGCAATCCTGCTCCTTTGAAAGGTGTCATCTAGAGTTAGATTTTGTCATTCACTGGTCTCTATCTTTGAATTCATTTCCCAATATTTCTTGATTAAAATTTCAACAACAGCAACAACAATCACTATTTAAAAACCTTTCAACAGAGATTTTTGGGTTCATCTACCTGATTTGGTGAATCCAGGAAACCTAAGGGCAAAGATCCATTTAACGGGTAAAAAAGAAATGTTCAATAGTTGTTAGATAAAATACCTATTTGTCTGTAATATAAAGTTCCATATCACTTATTCTTGTACATATTGGAAAAAAATCCAGAGGTCATAATTATAAAATTCAATCTAGTTCCAATTGAGAATGTGCACATTTCACACTGTGCTGCTCATTAGGTCAATGCATTTTCTTTCCCAACATTCTACTTCCATTTGATATTGTATTATTATAGTATTTTGCAAAAGCCTTTTAAATGATTATTATGACTGGCAATACATTACATAATACCTTATTCTTCAGGAAACATTTATCTTTGCTATTCATAGGTTGTAAAAACAAAAAGGATGAAAATTTGAACTGATGGCTTCCAGGTTCAGAATTCCTGTTTCTCACTATCATGTTAAACTTGATTTTGTAGGCTATATGTCCTATCATGCACATGTCAAGGCTAAAAGGTGTGGTAATATTTTTGGTGTCCAATACATCATACAGCAACGATGTATGTGCATTTTCTTATGGCTGAATCTTGGAAACAACCCAAATGCCCGTCAACTGAGGAATGGATAAAAATGATGCGGTATTTTTATAAAATGGAGTATTACTCAGCTATAAAAAAGATAAATTCAAGGTTTTATGGGTAAATGGATGCAACTAGACACCATGTTTGTAAGCGAAATAAATCAGACCCTCAGTTATAAACAATGTGAATTGTCTCTTAGTGTAAGAAACTGAAAGAGTAAATAAAATCTGAAAGATACACTAGATATTGTGAAAGGGAAAGAAACTTCTCAAAAGGAAAGAACAACTGGGATGGGGGAAAGGATAAAAGAAAGAAAAAAGGAAGGAAAAATATATATAAGATAGCTAAGATAATTGTACTACTAATTTCTATTGGTTTTAGTGGAAGGAACAGTTAATGTTTAATTTTTTTGACCAATTTTGCATGCTTTATCTGGTAATCTAAATAACTACTTAGAAGACAACAATATTCAGTATAAAAAGCATTATTTAATTCATATCATCTTGATTTTTAAAAACTCACCATTTCTATTTCTTATTTTATCCTCTCTTTAAAATAAAAAAAGATTAACAATTTAAAAAACTGTAACAGTTGGTAGGAATAATGTTTTATAATTAGCATAATTCTTACTGATTTATTAGTATGAAATCACAGCTTACATTTGTTTGGAATTTATACTGAAATCCCTATTGGATTTTATATGTATTCCAGAGTAAAAAGGATTCATATGTATATAATTCAGTAGTATTTTGATTTATGAAAATTTTACTTTGTATCTTTTGCAAATATTCATTTGGAGGCTTGGTTGTTTTGTTTAGAAATTAAATTAAACATTAATGTTTACCTGTGATAAGATGTACAAATGTACTTCCTAGTTTGTTAATAGGTTTCCCTTGTAATTCTGTCATTTATTTCATCTCTATATTTTACTGTATTTTAATTTAAATTTTCATTACATTTTTAATTTAGCTTCAAAATAGGTCCATATTTGTCTTTAATACACCGAAGATGAAGACATTACATTTTCCACTCAAATTTATATATTTTTAACTTGTAGATGTTTCACTTTTAAATCTCCTTGAAGTTTATCTTGCTATATACATAAATATATATAAAATTTAGATATGTTTTTGTTCAAGCAGTATCTGTTAACAGTGTATATACTTTTACTCCCAGAAGAAACTGTGAAATCTGTCATACAGAGTTAGTGATTGCTCTCTCCACTGCCATTCATCTGAAAATATTGAAGCATATCTACTTAAAATAATCAATATTATTTTTACCTGTAGTATGTACAATGCTATTGTTTGCCTACAAATGTAACATTAAAAATCTACTAGCAGTAATTATATGTACTTATACAATATTACAATTTCAGGAGTAAAACATCAGAAACCCCTTCAAGAATGAGGGCCCAGAATGTTACTGAAAGTAACTGCTGTGGAAGAAACAGCATCTTCTCCTTGGGACATATGTTCCCAGAATTCCTGATGTTTCTCTGCATTCTGTTACTGGCTTAGCTGGGGAAAAAAGAGGGTGCGTATCTGAGTGGTGATTTTGGAGAGAAAGTTGTGTTTACACAGAGCATAGTTCCTTCCCTCCTATCTCTGGAATCTACCTGTCTCATAAGTATTTTGTTGGCTCTGGCTTTCTCGCATTTATATTAAGCCCAGTCCCACTGCAGGCAGCATGCAGTGATGTTACAGATGTTTGTGGAGGGAGAGTTAACTTCTCTTGTTCTAGGATTCACTGTTCAGAAACCTAGTGTGCTACAATACAATTGCATCTTCCAACTTGGCAGTCTGAAGCTGATGTTTTTATTTCTAACAAACTTCTGCATCTATTTCTTAGCTAGTGTCAAGCATGGGTGGATGAGAGTCATTAATTTTCTTCAAATTCTAACAATAATCCAAGATGAAGAGGGAGCATATTGGGACAGAAGGTGGCTTTATGGTAGACCACCTGCTTAACATGAAAGAAGTGCTGTGTTCAATCCCCTAAACTGCAGAAAAAATAGTATGTAGGAAATAAATTGAAATATTAGCTTCCTATATGCTTAAACATTGATTTGATTTATTACATTTTAACAAAAATGAAAGATTTCTTATTTTTTACTTCTTTTGATCTCACATATAATAGTACTTATAAACCTACAACATATAGAATATATATTTTTTTATTTCACATATTCCCACAAAAATGTTTAAAAATTATTAATCTTGCAACCAAAAAAGATTTAGTTTTCCTTTATGTTTCAATGATTCTGAGTATCCAAGAAATCAAGCATTGCACACATTGTGTATTATCCTTAAATTTAAAGTGAAGGGTCTACCGTGACAGTTGCCACCTGTAGGTCACAGGATTAGATTCAGTCTTCTCTAGGTCTCTATGGACTGAGAAGCTCTCAGCTAACACTCTCCATTATAAATATTTCACCAAAATTGTCAAACAATGCTGGTTTCATAGCAATAGTCTTACAGTGAACCAGACTTAGATTCTAAAGCATAGGGATGTTTTGTCTCCTAACTTCAGCCCAGGCAGGATCTCCCTCTAGCCCCGGACTGTGTGGCTCTAGAAAATGCTCTTTCTTGTCACTACTTTTGTACCAGCATGTTTCACGGTACGTGATGTATAGTTGTAATAAATGTCTCTTAGAACGCATCTTTAAATAATCGACTAATGATAAATTGGAGTCCCAATAAAATAATTTTAAAAGTAAAATCAGTACACTGAATGACCTACGTCTATAGAGTTTTCATGTGATCTGTATCATGACTACAGTATTTCTCATTGTTTTATGCCTTTTAGATTTAGGATAAGTAATTGAGTATGAGTCAGCTCATTTCTGTTATTAAAGTAGCACTGCATAGCTTCTAATTGCTTCAACAAGAAACTTCAGATGCCTTTCAAAGGCATTGTGCCCCACTTTCTATTTTTCTATATACTGCTATAGATTACCACACCATATTCTGGGGAAAAAATGCAGATTTTTCAGGGTCAGGAAATTTCATGACTAGTTCCTTCCTGAGAAAACCTTTTATTCTATCCCATTTCAGTTTCCTCCAATAACATAGAAAGAATGAGATTTCTATAGAGTCACAAAGCTGGCTAGTGGGTATCAGAAGTCAAGCCTTCTACTTCACATTCTAGTTCCTTTTCTCTAGGAACTCTGATGTGCCATTTTTTTTAATTTTTATTATTATTATTATTTTTTTTTTTTGCGGTACTGGGGATTGAACTCAGGACCCTGCGCTTGCTAGGCAGGCGCTTATTCCACTGAGCTATATCCCCAGCCCCTCTGATGTGAATAGATGCTCTACTTCATGAATTTCATTTGAGATGAATGCTTTTTAAAACTCTGTCCTTACTTTTAGAGATATGATCTAAGTATGCTTATGAAGGGCAGTGCACAAACAGAAGTGCCATACACTGTGCTAGACATGGGTGGTACAGACTGGGAAGTCATTCATTAGGCATCGTGGAGAATTTCCTGGAGGTGATGATCTGTGGAGGTAATTTTGCAAATGTTCAGGAGGAGGTAGAAAGACCTTCAGTGGGAAAAATCAGCAATGCAGATGACGCAGTCTCTTTAGAGATATGCTAATGGAAGACAGCAGCTCAGTTTCAACTGACTGTGGTGTAATATTCAAAGTAGGTCATCAGGAAAGACAATGAAGAGTCCTGCTGGAAACCAATAGCTGGATGTCTGCTCAGTATTTAAAGTTTCCATTCTGAATTGCCAAGAGTTTGAGGCCAGCTGGGCAACATAGGAAGTTCAAGGACAAACTGATCTGCCTGGCAAGACCCTGTCTTAACAAAACAAAAACAAAAGTTTCCATCCTGAAGGAGTACAGCATTTCTAAGGAATGGAGGGGACAGCATGTTGCAAAACTTTGTCACAGGCTATATAAACTGGAAAGGCCACCAGTCAATAATGGGATGACTGAGTTAATGGGTTGATACTACACTCTCAGATCTCAGCTGGAAACTGCTGTAGGAGAAACCAAGGAAGACCTAGAATGAGCTAAAGGAGGCAAGGCTGGTAACTTCCAGGCTCAATAGTTTGATTTCTTTTTAGCAAAACAAAACACAAACTGCCTGATAATGCTAAGTGATCCACAGGCACCCTACTTGAGGTCTATAGAAATTATTGGTAGTTATCATAATTGAAACTCTTTTAGAATTTACTTGTAAATGTGGGAAAAACTGGTAGGATGATCTTTTCTGCTTTTGACTGAAAGCACTATGAGAAGTGCATTACTTTTTCTTCTTGGGCTGATACTTTGTGGTATTAAATAAGACAGTGAGATTTCCTCATCATTTTCTGACATTGTACTGCCAATTCTTTACTCATAGTTTGCTTGGTTTTGATAAAGTCAGCAATTCTGATGTTGGCTGCCACCAGATGCCAATCTCACTGGGTACCTCAGAAAAACATTTCCCAAATTGCCCTTGACAAAACAGTAGAGATTAGTCCAAAACTTATTTTGTTTCCTAATAAGTGAGCCCATGTAACCATCAAGTTAAAAATTATTTCATCTTTTCATGATTCTCTACTTAAATTATATTCTGGACCTACTGGATGAATTTGTATGCAATTTAGATATCAACAACAATATAGAAAATTTTGTCTTATCCTCAACTATCTTGTGGACAGTTCTGTACATTTCCTAAATTCATGCATTTTCCACAGGATATGGGTTATCGCCACTTACCGATCTCTGGCTGTACTGCCCTCTTTATTCTGCACTGGAACTTTGTGTAAGTGGTTCATTGTCCACTTTATTCTGCATGGTAACCACCACTCATCTCTCATTGCTATGGGCTGTTTGTATCTCTCACAAAATTTCACCCGTTTAACTTACATCCCGGTGTAATGTATTGAGGGGTGAGATTTGTGAAGCAGGTCATATGAGTGGAAGCCTCATAAATAGGATTACGGCTCTTACATTATTAAAGAGATTATCTCATTCTCCTTCTGTCTCTGTCTCTGTCTCTGTCTCTATCTCTGTCTCTCTTTATGCCTGTATCTGTGTGTGTGTGTCTGTCTCCTCTCTCCCTCTCTCCCTCTCTCTCTCTCTCTCTCTGCCATGAGCACAATGAGAAGACAGTTGTTTGTAAACCCAGAAGAAACACTTCACCAAAACCAGCCACAAAGACCAAGGGAACTCCACACATGAGGCTAAGTTAACCTGAAGGATTCCTTGGGGCTGGTATTTGTTTCCGGGATTTAGTCAGGGAAATCAGTACTGGGATACTTTTGAAAATTACTTCACTTTATTTTGCACTCTGCAGTTGATATTTTAGTTTAAATTAACACAGCTCTGAAGCATCTTCATACAGTAGAGGCAACAAGAAATCCTTCAGGTCAGGCTTAGCGAATGAGAAGATAGGAAAACGCAATTTTCCTCTCTTCCTTTGAAAGAATGTAACAAAGAAAACAGGTTTTTATATTTACTTGCTTTGGATATTTTAGCTCTGGATTTAATTTTCATGAACTTGCAGGGAAATTTTGGCCTCTGAACTTGAATTTTTCCCTGGACATTTGACAATGAGAAGATGCCGGCTTTCACACCTGAGTTCCTCTCTGTCCTCCTTTTCACTATTGAAGATACTTAACATTGTGGTTGAGCTACACTGTAGACACAACCTCCGAGAGCTATGCTGACAACTTGTGTGGATAAACATGAGATGAAAAATAGATCAGGAGGTAGTTTTCAGGTTTGTTTAGAGAAGATGTCAAAATAAATTTAGTTAATTAAAAGTTTTGACCTGTTTTGATATCTTCTGGATGAAAAATTTATAAATTATAGCAGTGGTTGTAGGAGGAATCTAAATACTCCTGTGCTGACTGCTTTCCATTACTATGTCAAAACACCTGAGGGAAAGCACTTAAAGGAGAAAAGATTTATTTGGCCTCGTGCTTTCAGAGTTTTCTGTCCACAGCCAGCTGACTGTTGATGTGGGTCTGTGGCTGGTTGAACATCATGGCCGAAGACCACAGCAGAGGAAAACTGCTTATTTCATGGCATCCAGATAGCAGAGAGGGGGAAAAAGTCCAGGGGGAAGGGGCTGGGGCCAGATACAGTCCCCAAAGCCACACTCTCGTGATTGATCCTCCCACTAGACTCTACAGCGTATTTCTATTACTTCCCTGTAATACCATCAAATTATGACCTCATTAGTGTCCACTTGATGAAGTTAGAATCCTCATGATTCAAGTACCTCCTAAAGGACCATGACTATGCCTCTGGGGGACATTTTTAGTCTGATCCATAACAGCTCTTTTGGGGAGACTCTCCCCTAAAGAAGCAAGACTGTCCTGCTGTGTCATTGATCTCCTTACAGGAAAGATATAGCCACAATACGGGTTGACTGTAGGAACAAGGGTTAAATCTGAAGTTTAGGAGATTAAAATCTATGGTTTGGGGTTGGAGGTTTCTCATGTCCTGGTGATATCTTCCATATAGATGTTGATCCAGGCGTGTACCGTTCCTAGGCTCTCTCCGGCCCCTCACTGAGCCACAAGACTAATTACACAGTGAGCAGGTGAGGTTAAAGTGAATAGTTTTCAGAAAGAAAAATGGTATTTTAAAAATAGGGTGTTCCCCTTTTCAAGAGGCAGGAAAGAGTTGCTGTTAAAGGTAAAATTATAGAAAACTACTTGTCTTACACAGTCTCTTTCACAGACTCATCATGTTGATCTTGATTTACTATTTTAACACAACATTCTCCTGAGCACAGGGACACCTGTGGAGCAGATGTCACACAGAAAGATGGCAGCAAACCCTGCCTCGTGATTTCAGTATGGCTCCTCAGTTGCCTTCCCCGTTCTGTGAGCTATAGCACATATTCAGAAAGGGCCAGGAATGTTAGGCCACAAGCTCTAGTTCCCAACCCAGAGCACTAGTCATCCCCAGGGGATTTGTAACCTCCACACCAAAGTCAGATCCTTACTGGCTCACCCCACAAACACACTGGTCAACTCTCCAGGGAAGGTATCAACATGGCCATGCCTTATCTGACCCCAGCACTGGAGGATTGCAGTAGACAGTGGGTGGTGAGGGCTCCACCAGGCTAAGTACAGAGAAATGTGCACCAGAAAGTCCATCTCAGGGAAACAGCAAGGGGCAGAGATGAAGACCACAAACAGAAGACCTAATTCCAGCAATATGTTCTGTTGTCTCCTTAGACTTTTCTAACAAATCCAACATAAAACAGCAACTGCAGAGCATTAAATTCCAAGTGTGGGTCCTTTCTGAGCACAGGGTCCAACAGGACGCATGCCAGTCAGTGCCCCTCAGGCCACCTTTTGTTTTATTCCTTAGAGAGAAACAGTGGCTGTTCATGTAGATGGAGGAGGTGGAGGCTGACTGTCCTTGGCCAGTTCTTTCTTGCTACTTTTTTGGGACAGCCTACCGGCTGGCAGCAAATATTTTTCCACAAGAGAAGTTTTAGTGGAGCTTGGCTTCCTGGAAAGGCCTACCGCAGATCAGCGTGGGTCTGCCTGGTGGTATACCAGACTAATCTGGGCCTCAGTACTAGGTAGCCCACTCACCTGTAACATAGGCCACATTCATCTATCAACCTTGTTAGGCTTTTGGTCTCTTGTCAGCTTAGATAGTATTTCTCCTTCATGATTTTAATTGCACCAAGGACTGCACGTATGCCCCTATCTGGGACCATGCAGTCTAAATAAGATTATGATTAGTTCTTACTGAGGCTGACCATAATTTCAATGCTTCTATGCCAGTGAAGTAGGCATCTAATGTTTCTGTTACTTTTTAATCCCACTTCCTTCCCTGAACCCCTGCATACCCTGCTCTTCTGCACACTTCAGCCATAGTCATTCACACAGATTTGATCAGTAGCCTCTGCCTCTCCTCTGGGGAAAAGATGCATGTGCTCCTGAACCACACACTCAACAGAAAAGAAGAGAATAGTAGAACTCACGATTCTACAAATTAATCATCTGTAGAGCATGTTCACTTTTAATGTTTCTCAATAATGAATGAGTTGCAGAATCAGTAAGAGCATAAATATATTCAGCATGTAATTACAAGCTCTCATTCAGCATACGGCTCTTGCCAAGCTGTCCAGCCTGAGTTTAAATCCTAATCACAGTGGCTGGCCTGTGGTCCACAGTCCCAGACCTCCTGCTTCTGGCTGGTATGTTCTATTTTTGCTACTCACTATGCCTTCATTACCTGGCTAATTTCTGTGATCCACCACTTGGCTCAGAGATGAACTCCTCTGCAGCTTTTCTTTCATCCTCAGATTCCTATTCTGCTATCCTTTGTGCCCTGTAGCGAGAGTAAAAGGGTTGCATTTTTAATCACCATAATATATTAAAATATTCCCCGTACATATCTGTCTTCTCTTGTTGGGCTAAAAGTGCTATGCAAGGCCAGGCATCAGAGTAGCTTACATACATTAAAAGTGCAACCTGTAGCATAGAGCTTGGTATAGAATGCTACCAAGGTACTGACCAGAGAATGTGTATGTATGTGTGTGTGTGTGTATATATATATATATATATATATATATATATATATATAATGTTTTTCTAAGGGACTAAGAATAAAATTGTTTAAAAATTTGAAATATCAATATCTTTAATTTATTGTTGTGAAAAAAGTATTGTCCATACATTAACATAAACCAAATTAATTTTAAGTCATGTACCTTAGTGTTCTAATGAGCCCCAATGAAACCAGCTGGTGGTAGGTGTCTTGACTTAGAAGGGTTACCAGTCAGTCTCATGTAGAAAGTGAGCCTAGAAAGTCGATCTGGGCCTCAGTGACCTTTCACAAGGTTAAGGATGAAAACGACAACCAGAAAGCATCATCGATAAAAGATCCCTGATGTAAAGGTTTTAAAACTGAGAGTTGCCAAACAGTTACTTCAGTCACATTTTTCTAAGGTTCTGATGATCTTGTGAGTGGTGAAGGAAGGAAGGGATGAGATTTCCTTTGACAATTTTGTATTTGTATCTCTTAAATCAAGCTAGTGGAGTTGAATGTTCTGGTTATATTTAACTCATGTCTCTCATTTCCAAATCACACAACTATGCCATGAAAAATAATATTTGCCTCATTTTGTTATCACAAAATATGTTGATGGGCTTGAAAACAATATGATTTCTCATATCAGTAAAATACATTGAAATCACTGTACTCCTTGTCTATCTCAATGTGAATCTTGTATGTTTTTATTCTACTCAAACTTGTTTACATATATATCCAAATAAAATACTGCACTCAGATACAGATATAATATTTAAAAAATATTTAAACAGCACAAATAACTAGAAAGATGAAAGAAAGCTTTTGGACAACATTAAAATTTGGGGGTTTTCCTCACCTTCAATGTTGTGAAACACCTACTCTCCTTTTATGCTGGACATGGGCCTCTGGTCAATTACTGCTGTTTTCCACTTTACAACATTTAGAGTTTCAATGGTAGCAGACCCACAGCTGTGCCCTTCTACAGTCTGTTGTTTGTGGGATTAAAATCCCACAGCAAGTCTGACCGTGGTCCCCAACGTCCTGTGGAGGAACACTACCATCCTCAGACATGGAACTTTTTATCTCCTCGACAGCAGAACCTTCCCTTCACGATAACCAGCAGACCTTCTGCTACCACAAATCTTCAGCCATAGCAATGTGGGTGCCTTGTGCTTCACGTCCTCGGGTCTTCATCAAATCTGACCAAATCATGACCATCTGTCTTTAATATTATTTCTTAGATGCATCTTTTATTATTTCAGCACATACCTGCAAAGCCAAGAACTTTTGTAGTAAACTGAAAATTTATATTGAATTCATGTTGTCTGCATTTAGTCTCCCGATTTATTTCTCTCTCTCTCTCTCTCTGTTTTCATTTTTTTTGTTGTTGTTTTGTTTTGTTTTGTTGAGACAGGTCTTGCCCTGCTGCTCAGGCTGTCCTTAAATTCACTCTGTAGCCCAGGCTGGCCTCAAAGATCCTCCTGCCTCAGCCTCTCAAGTATGTGGGCCATCACATCCAGTTCCTTTCAATTCCTAATTTACCTGTTCTTCCAATAGTGTCACTTCATTTGATTACCTTTAGCTTCTCTGTAGCTGTCTCTACAGGGCTCAAGTTAACTCAATCCTGGTTCTACCATGCCGAGTGTCACTCACTGTTACTCTCAACATTAATTGCTTGTCACTCACAGGTTGCTAACACCTGGGCAACACCTTGCACTGAGTATCTTGTTGCTCCACTCCTCAGATCTCCCTTTTGCCAGATGCTTCTCTTCTGGATTCTGTCCAGGTGACTCTGTCCATCAGCATTGTCTCTTTTGCATGAAATGGTGTTTGGTTAGTCCATCAATCACTAAGTTTAATGGCCCTGGCTTTGTTTGGCCAGACATGACAAAAGGCATGGAAATCCTACATAATTCCCTTATGATGCAAGGCAGCACTCTGTACACAGGTAAACCTGAGGTAGGATGACGCAAGTTTCCAAACAGGTTGGTGCTGTGGGCAGGATCCTACTGCAGGGTGAAGCGAAGGAAATGGAAGGACTAAGGGGAGTAAGAGGGCCTGTTTTCAAGGGTGTAGATCTGGGAAATGAGGACTGTTACCTTGAGTGTTCAAGTCCAAGACTACCAGGGTCTGAGAGCAGCGTGGCAGTGAGGTCTATGTCAGCCCGGGAGCAGAGCTCACACCTGGAGTGCTGCTCTCAGCTCACTCACAAGCCTGAGCTGGGGAAGTCAGATCGCAGCAATGAGGCTGTGGCTCCTCTTAGTGAGAGTTTTTAACAGTTACATTCAGTAAATTCTGTTAATGCACTTGCTGATTACTAGAAGACAGTGAGACCAACATCATAAATCAAGTCTAATTAAAATTTCAAATATGCTAAATTTGTTTGCATGGGGCCATTTTCATTGCTTGTATCTTTCTAAAGAAATAGAAAATCCCATTCAATAATATTGGTCAGTCAACAAGGACCTGTGCTTTTCCTAAAAATGTGGCTATATAGAATTGAGGAAAACTCTGATCTGTCTCGACTCTTATGATAATATCCATTTATTTGATTATTACACAACAAATTCTGAATTTGAAAGATGTAACTTTTTCAAGTTAAAGACATTGTATCATCTCTTAAATTATAGTAAATTCCAGTTTTTTTTTTCTTCTAACTGCCTCAGTTGTAGCTCAAGCCCTATTTAGGATTTGCTTCCAAAGCATTTCCTTTTTCTTTTTTTTCTTATAACTTAAGGAAATAAGGAAAAAGGTAAATTCTAATAGCAACTAATTTTGTGCTAAAAGCAATATTTTTCTTATATAAAGCAATAAGTGAATCCAACTTTCTATCCCAATAGCCTTAGTGGAAGGGTTTCCTCCTTCAATTCTGGCATCTGCTAGGGGAGTACCTGGGTTTTATATATTAATTAATTAGTACTGGGAATTAATTTGTATATATTAATTAATTAATTAATTTGTACTGGGAATCAAACTCAGGACCTTGCACCTTCCAGGCAGGTACTTGTACCACTGAGTTATTCCCTGGCCATATATATAATTTTCTTAAGAAGCCTGTATGCATCATAAGGATGTGACCTATAGTGTGTTAAAATTTTATATTATCTTCCATGGTGCTTTGTGGTTTTTATAACCAAGGCCACTATAACGTCTTTTGGTACCAAGAATGGAACTCGGGACCTCACATTTGCAAGGCAGGCGCTGCGCCACTGAGCTACATCCCAGGCCCCATTGTAGCATCAGCACTTCCCAGTACTCAGAAAAGGTGTGACTGTACCTGTTTCACAGTGAGCTCACAAGTGTCACACATGGTGAATGATTCGCAAAGTCTATGGGTTATTCGGAGGCAATTTCCTTTCTTATACTCATTCCTTTTTAAATCTCACCACGGGTTGACTATTTAAGGAAATCCTCTTCTCAGGATACTGGAATTTCCCTCTTATGCTCCTTAGATGTAAAAGTGAAATTCTCTGATTCGCTGTAGAAAATTAAAAAAAAAAAATAAGAAGGTTGATACTCAGTTTATCTTTCTGAATTCAGGAAATAATAGCATTTAACCTCATCAATTATTTTACAATTGTCCTATTCTATGCTGGATATAGTTAGGAATTTTATAAAGATGGAACAATTAATATTTAATGGTGAATTAATATTTAACATGTCAGGCAGAATGTTAGGCACCTAACCTACATTTTTCATTCACTTGAGTCCTTAAGACAGTTTCTAGATAAGATGTTGCGTTTTCCATTTCCTTTTGAGGAAAGAGTATTCCGAGATGTTGAACTATGGATCCAAGTTTACACATGAAGGAAGAGTAGACATAGGACTTGAACTCCAAATTTATTTCCTGTAGGTGAATGTTCTTTCCGGGGCACTACAGATTGGAGCAGCCCCGTCCAACATGGACCTTTTCCTCTTCCCTATTCCTTGCCCATTTGAAAGTTTTGCTTTCTGTGGTTCAGTAAGAAAAAATGAGGACATTTTGAGTGTTCTTCGTAGTAGAGGAGACCAGAGGCTTCTTCATTCTAATGTATTTTAAATGTCTGTTCAGCTGGGAGATCAGTTAGCAAAAGGAGTGTCCTTCAACTGTTATTTTGATTTTTAAAAATGAGTCTCTACGTATGACTGAGGAGAGTGTGGACACTTCACTCCCTGAAATTCTATAGTCTTCTCCTTTTTTGTCCCTCTTACCTCATGTCACTAGCACAGATGTCTGTTCTGATAACATTCCCAGGAGAGTGACCCTTTAGTACACACAGCTGAGAGGACTTCTGCTCCCCGTGGAGTGGCAGATGAGTTACCTGGCCTGACCCTCACAGCAAAGAACTGAAAGGGTCAGGGAGAGCACGATCCTAGAGGAGGGGAAGGAGAAAGAGAAAACCTAAAGCAGGAAACAGAAATGTGTGAAAAGGAAAGAAACTGGTAAATACTGTAAGAAAAAAGAAAACTTTAAAATAATCTGTCTTTTAATCCTTGGCAAAGCAAAACAAAACAAAACACCGCACAAAAATAGCAATAGCAACAAAATCAGACAAAAAATACAAGCCTTTCACTGATAGACTGGTTCTCCAGATACCGTTATGAGTTTATTTTAGCAATCCTAAATTGAGTTTAAAACATACAAGATTTATTAGACAAGCAGTAAGAATTCATCTTAAACTATAGTTAACTTATTGTGGGAAAGTTTAAAGATATATGAAGCAGGACCCTCATGTATTTACCACATAATTTCAACAATTCAGAATCAAACTTCTTTTATCTTTAGGTCCCATTCTTTTCCCATTTCCCAGATTACTTTAAAAATATTGCAGACTTCACAGCAACTATAAGCAATACTTATTACAAAGATAAGAAATGTTATAAATTAAAACCAGGTCATCATTTTCACACCTAAAATTGAATAATTCCTAATATCATTAGGATATTGGATTAAATATCCAATTGGTGATCAAATTTCCTGGCTCGTCTCACTCTGTGATTTTTATGCATTTCATTTTTATATCCTAAAGCCAAACTCAGTTTTATCATTGGTTGTGATAAAACAACATTTATTGTGTTCCTATATCCTCTTAGAATATTTCCACTGAGATGCCTGAGTAATCCTTCTAAGTTCTTTACCACTTAATCATTTTCACCCTGTGGTTCATGTAAAAAATTGCAGGAAATCGTTTGGTTAATATATGCCAGAATTGACCACATCACTGCAAATAAGCTTCAAAGAGGATGATTTGTTATTGCCAGAATAGCACGCCAACTCAGCCTCACATATTGTTTAGGAATCAATGCGTGCAATTGTGAAAAAACCCAGCTTTCTCTCAATCCACCGCCTTATGCTCGGCAATTGTATTTTGAAGACATTCACATCCTTTTGAAAATAAACAACTTGAATCTATTTTGCAGACTGCCTGCAGCGTTCACATGTGGTCCTCCACTTCCTACCCATGCAAAAACCTGCATCAGTTCAAAGTGCGAACAGCACTTTTACACTGATATGCTATGGCTATTCGCAGTGGCACATAAGCGCTATGAAACTATCATCTCTGAGCCGGAATCACAGGATATGATTCAACAGGGACAAGGAGAATTAACTGGAGTGATTAGATGAATTCTTCTAAAAACAAGGGCTAATGATCAAATTTTAAAATCTGAAAATGTTCTTGATTTCAGTACATTTATCTTTAGTATTAATCCTGAATATCAGTCTAAATTGTGACATGGAATCAGTCTGCGGCAGGTCATACTTCATGAGTGTGGCCTTTGAAGATCTCCTGCAGCTGGTTAAATACTCCTGAAATTCAGACACACAGGATAACTGGCAAATAAAAAATTAGGAGGGTTTTTCTGAAGCATTAATGGGGAAGATCAACAGAGAAAAATTCAAGAAACAGATCAATACATTATCCTTAACCCTAGGTAAGACTTTTTCACAAAGTAACCTTTCATTTCCGGTAAATCTTACTCAGTTATATAATTCAGGAGAACAGTCCACTGCAGGAATAAAATCATTTCTCTTTCCACCCACACACTGACCTGTGAGTTCTCAGGTATCACCTATCTGCTGGGCTACATCCAGGAAGCACATAACTGGCATCTGGACAGTAAGACAATGATTTGATACTGCCTACAGAAATAAAATATTCATACAAAACCTATTAACAGAAGATGGAGTCGATTCTAGATGTTCTTAAGAGCGCTCCATTAAACAAGTTACCTCCCTGGGAGGTGCTTCAAAATCCATGACTTAGCTGCTTACTCTAACTTCCAAGTAGGGTGAACTATCCTATTTTTCTATTGATCAAGATTCCCAAAATAGAAACTTGTATATGTAAATGGATACAAATATTATGGAATATATTGAATACATTAATTGGTCTTATTATTCCAGATATTCAGTGACTGAAGCTGTTTTCTTTTATGGTTTATTTTCAAGCAGTGTTTCTAAGTGAGAGAATTAATCTTTTAGGAGACACTAGGAAGAGATAACTGTGGCAAATATTTTTAAAAGGAAAATAAATGTGAACACCTCAAAGAAATCAGAATTTTTCATTTGCTTTACCTCAGGTAAAAGATAAACTTTTATGATTATTACATATTATCATTTTTAAAAATAACTGTAATTTTATAATTAATTCATTATAGTTACTGGGGATTTAAGATCCTTAAACTGAGCTGCATCCTCAGCTTCTTTTAAGTACAGTGTCTCTGATATTTACTACTATGCTGAAGGTCGGTTTACACGTGAGTGTGACGGTTCTGTAATCGTCACTATATTTAACATGTACAGAGTTCTTCACTCCTCAAAAATCCTTGTACAGGTGATATTTCTAGAAAACCCTCTGTTTGTTTGTCTGTGCCATTGTGCTTATTTCCAGAATCACTTATAAATAGAATCATACATTTTGTAACCTTAGAGTATTGCTTCTTTTTTAACATAATACATTTATTTCTTCACTACCTCTTTTCTTTCAGTGTTGGTCCTTATTGTCATGGGTAATAAATCTAGCGTTTCTAATGAATAGAAACACTATCGTTTTTTCTCAATTCCGGGGGAAATCATTTATTTTCCCATTCAGTATATGTTAGCTGTGGAGTTTACAGATGTTCTTATCATATTTAAGATAGTTGCTCTGTATTCTTAGCTCACTATGAGTCTGAAGTTTTGGTGAGAGGTGCAAATGAAAATGATATTGGTATTCCATGTCACTCCGGAAAGAACAGCTGTCATCAAGACATCAACCAATACCAAATGCTGGAGGGGCTGTGGGGGAAAAGGAACCCCTTCTCCATTTTTGTGGGAATGCAGACTCGGACAACCACTGTGGAAATCAGTGTGGAGATTCCTCAAGAAAGTAGGATTAGAGGTCTCATTTGACCCAGCTATTCCCCTTCTGGGTAGCTTCCTGGAAGAATTAAAAACATCATACTACAGTGATATATTTGCACCCATGTTTACAGCAGCATAATTTGTTGTAGCTAAATCTTGGAAACAACTCAGATGCCTGAGGAATGGATAAAAACGCTGTACTACTGAGCCGTAAGGAAGGATAAACTTGAGGCTTTCCTAGGTAAATGGATGAAACTAAAGACCATATTCATAAGTGAAATAAGTCAGATTCGCGTGTGTAAACATTATATTATCTCCCTGGTGTGAGGAACTAAATGGGTAAATAAGGTCCAAAATGCTCAGTAGATATTGTGAAATGGAAGAAATTGCTCAAAAGGAAAACGGAAGTAGGATGGGGAAAAAAGGAAAGGAAGGAAGGGAAAAGGGAAGAAACAAAATATAAGATTATGCTACTAGCTTCTCTCAATTCATTGAAAAGAAACGTGTGTGCTAATATCCTTTGGAGACATTTTAAAGCCCATGTTTTGTACTCTGATTAACTGCTTTGAAGATAACAATACTCCATGTGTTAACTATTGTTATTTTCATATTATTTTGTTATGAAATTTTGTTTTACTTTTTTCCATAATGTCAAAAAATAATTATGTTATTCTTTTATTGTTAATATTATGAATTCAGTCCATTGATTTTGAATTTATAACCAGCCTTGCTTTACCAGGATAAAGGTTACTTATTTAAAACTGCATTATACAATTTTGTATTGCTGAGTAATGTTGTCTTATATTTTATTAAGAATATTTGTATTCACATATACGAGAGATAGTGGTCTTTATTTTTTTTAATTTGAAACAACTTTGGTTTTGGTATGGGGTAATGTTATCATATAAAGGATTTAGAAGTGTCTGTGCCATTTGTTTCCTGGAAACAACTGCATATAATTGATATTACTTATTCTTTAATATTCAACATCATTCACTAACGAGCTCTGATGGTAGAACACATGAGCAGCTGTGGGAAATATGTTGCTACATTGCCATATCTATGCTCCATAGAACGTATTTACATTTTTTCCTTCCTTCTTCTCTCCCTCCATCCTTTTCCTTCCTTCTTGTCCTTCCCCTCCCCCTTCCCTACCTCCTTCCCACTCCCTTCTTTCTGCCTGTGCTGAAGACTGAACTCACAACTGCATGCATGTCAGGCATCTCTGAGCAGCACCCCCACTCCCTGATGCTATCTTCATTATGGGCTTCCACCCTCTAGAACCATGAAAAAATTAATACCAGTTGACCCGCTGTTTACCTTGCCCAGTTTGTGCTAATTCTGTTAAGACATCCACTCAGAGTAATACATCTGAATTCCTTTTTTTCAATTATTTGAGGACATTTTAGTATTTATTTATTACACATCTATTCTTTTTAACTACATCTCTTCTCATTACTTTTAATTCATCAGTGGAGGGATTCAAGCGTGCATGCCTGACCTCACAGTTCCCGCAGAGCTAACGCCTTACCCCCGGGGAGCATCGCACCCTGGTACAATCACCGAGCCCCGCTTTTGTAACACAGTTGCCGTGTGTGTCTCACCTACTTGTGCCACTCGTCCATAAAAGGCTAGGATCTTCTTTTTCCAAAACTGTACGTATTTTGAAGGTATTTAGCAATAAAATATTTTCTGTTACTTTAACCCAGATATTTACCATTCCTACTGTTTTTCCTTCGCCCTGAATTTTGAAGATTTCTTTTATGTTATGGCTTTCCAGCTAGTAGAAGTTTCATTTTCGGAGAGGCGTTCTCTTACGTCTACCCCACGCGGACCCCGTGCTTTGCATGCTTATCTTCACGTCTTTCTCCCTGTGCTCTCCAGGCTCTCAGCCACACATCTTCAGCCAGCTTTTCACTTCAGGTTCTCCATTTCTATTGGTAACATACTTAAACTTCAAACCTGGGAGGCCTGTTGTGGTCATTTCTCCTTATTATCCCAGTTACGCACACAACAGTTATTTTCACTGGTTTAGTGACACGTGTTTCTCAGCGATGGTGGAGACATTTGTAGAGGCTTTATCTGCCTCTATGCCTATATTCTCTCAAATCTGTCAAATACAGCAGCACCTGTGCAATACTTTCCAGTTTGAAATCCACTTACCTTTTCTCATTCTTAACACTTTTCAAAGGCTTCTTCCTGTCTAGTGGACACCAAAGCCTTTAATTTCACATCAAGTATTTAAAATACATTTGTAATTATGTTGCCCCTCCTACACAATAGGATTTCGGAGGTCTTGGTTAGTATTCTTTTAATTTTGTATCCTCAATGCCTAGTATAGTTATCAACTCAAAGTGGTAAATTTCTAGTATATTCTAAACTGAAAATCTCATATTTTGAAAATAATTATCAATAATACATGTATATCTCACAGAAGTTATTGCATTGTATTTTTAAATCAAGTTACTTTAGCTCAATTACGTTTTATATACATTAATAATCTCTAATATCTTGTAATATGTAATATGTTTAGCTTTTTCCACTTTGTCTGTATTAACTGGCACTCTCTCGTACCTATGTTGACTTTCAACAGGTATTCAGTAATTAAATATGAAAGAATGATATTTTCAATGATGAATTTCATTTTCATATTGTGTAAGTTATCTATATCATTTATGATTGTAATACTATTTGGCATATTATATATAGAAAATGGTTCCATAAAAAGGTAAAATGGAATATATATTTTAGAGATAAATCTTTACAATGTTCTGTATTTTTTATTTTAAAAATTAAAAACTAATAAAACAATAATGAAGACAAAAATCAAAACAAAACAAAAACAACAAAAACAATACATGACCTCAAAACAAAATGATAGAATTAACAATGGTTGCTACATTACTGTTACCTTCAGTGAAGTTGCTCGGTCCACCAGGTGTAAGAATGTAAGATTGATCAATCAAAGACAGTAACAAATTAAAAAAACAATATTGGAAATGATGCAAAGCTTCACTATACAAGATAGTAGAAGTTCAACAATGGTCCTTACACTGCATATTGTTTTTTTTTTTTTTTTTTGGCGGTACTGGGGATTGAACTCAGGACCCTGCGCTTGCTAGGCAGGCACTTATTCCACTGAGCTATATCCCCAGCTCTTACACTGCATATTGTTGTTTTCAGATCAGTCATTCTGATTACCAGCTTCAAGTATGCAAAGTTGGTCAAGAAAAAAGAAAATTTTAAGCATTGACTGTTTCTTTCAATAAACCAGACATCAGCAATACACCTATCCCAACTATCCTTGTATATACATATAAATTTTGTTTTTCATTAAAAAATTCCAACACAACAAAAACAAATACATAAACAAAATAACATAGAGAACAATAAAAATGGCATAGAATTTCAAAACATGGTGATGGGATATTAACAATGCTTGTTATATTACATAGTGTCATCTTCAAAATGGTTACACATATAAGCAGATATAGGAAAGCTACAATCTTCTTTAAATTATGCTGTTGATTCTGTAACTGACAACCCATATCTGTTATATAACAATGTAAAACTTTAAAATTATTTCTGCTGGGAAATATCTAGGCATCTCTAAGGCTATACATTTGAAATCTAATATTTAAACTTTTGTACAAATATCCAAAATAGGCATTCACAGGTATTTTTTTATCTTTAATGTTATCAAAGCATAAAAGCATCTGTGAAGATATTTTCTCTTAATATTACTAAATTACAAAACTGTTCAAGGCCTCACTTGGTTTGATGTCATTCCCTCTTTTAAGCATCTCTGTCTCAGTTGTCCTGCCATTCACCTGGCCTCAGCCTAAGCCCATGCATGTGCTCCTAGTGTGAAGGTTACAGGTAACAGGCCAGACAAAGGAAGGGGAAGCAAAGCGGGTGGGTGGATCTCCTGGAGTGATCAAAGAATTCACAGTGGGTGCAAAAGCGGAATCCCATCTCTGTCAACTTTTGGTCAATAACTTAAAAGCAAAATATCAGGGAATGGAAGGCAAGTCTGAAGTTTCAAAGAACACCAATCAGTTTACTATGAGAATTGAACACTAAAACACAAAGACAACGGAAATTGTAGTGGACTCAAACGGTTTTTTGTTTCCTTTTCTCTTTGATTTTCTCATGATTTGTTGACCTCTTTTCCTGTTTTCTCTGTTTTAGTCACATGCTTTACCATATTCCCTAGGTAAATGAAGTATTGTCAAGAAGAAAGACTAATGGACAAGGAAATAAAAATTGTCTTGCCTTTGACATTAAGTCATTAACTAGCTCTGTGACACTGGTAGTTTTGTATCTCAGTTCATATCTTACATGTATTTTTATGGCTATTGTAACTACCTGTTTTGTGTGTTTTTGTCTATGCTTATTATACTGAATTTATTTCTATAGCTATGCAGACATATCTACACTTATCACATATATACCTAGATATAGATATACATCTATACCTATGGTATCTACATCTATAGAAATTATATCTACATCCATGTTAACATACCCCCATGTATAGTCTAGATACATACAGATTTATCTGTACGCTGTGACCACATATGTAAACATGCATGTACATACAAACACATGTATGTATATGCAGAATGCATATTTATTCAGTCACTTATTTTTAGTTGCATACTTAACAGCAGTTCTGGAAGAATATATATTATTCTCCTTTAACCCAAAGAAACAAAAGGAGAGAGGATAATGAAATTAGAAACAAACAAAATGCCTGAGAATTAAGAATTATATATCCCAACAGTGCTTTTGATTCACAGTATTCTTAAAGACATGGAATGATATTACTGACGGCACTATAAAGAAGCAACTGTTATATATAATTTCACAATTTGTGCTGGCTTCCAATTCTGAATTCCAGCATGCTTTATGGAGCTTCCCCAGAACAGCTTCAGACACAGTAGCTGCAAAGGGGCCAGCATGATGCTCACAAAATGAATTGGAAAATTGCATCAGTTAACAAACTAATTCAGGATTGATTTTCCCACAATTCATAAAATTACACAATATGAAAATCAATTGTACAGGGCTATGCAAATTGTTGGTACATTAAAAATCCCACAATAAGCATATGAAACAAGAGGACAGCAGATCTCATTTAGAGGGAAAAGTATGGTTTAGAGGCTACTCATGTCTATTGTTCAACCCAGCTTGGTTCATCTAAGCTCAGCTCGCTATGCAGGGAGACCACTCATGCCATATCCAAGTCCCGTTCTCGGTGCAGATCAGTGCCTTTTCCAGTCTCACCCTGGCTGTGGCTTGGGTAACGGTCATTGCACTTGGAATTGGATTCATTTGGAGGCTTACCTTTTAAGACTGTGTGGTTTAATAAGCTTGTCCTAAGAACCCTGTGTTCTCCTGTGTCCTGCCAGAATTCTTTGAGTTGTTATGCTCCATCAATCTCTTAATCTTTGCCCAGAGCAGAGGCAGAACCGATGTCACCTACAGATATCTCAGGCCCATGCTGAGCTTTTTTATCCCACCAACTAGAAGGATGGCTGCTGTCACTCATTTCTATTTTGCAAAAGAAGAATCTGAAATTAGCCAAAGTAGAATGCGGATCTTAATCTTAGGCTTCCTACTCCCCATCAAGCACATTTTAAACCGCACAGAGATGGTTCTTACAGTGGCCTTAAATGGAGAACTCTAGGCCATCACACCTTTCTCTGAGTTGCTGCTATGTTTTCAAATTTGCATTCTGTAAAACAAAAATTTTTTTGGTACCAGGAATTGAACTCAGGACCTTGTACTTGCCAGGCAGGAGCTGTGCTGCTGAACTATTTTCCTGGCCCCTGAAAGAATTTTACTGGTAAGAGTTTGCAGTATATAATTTAAAATTTGTATTCTTCATAGGTATTTTATCTGGGTACGAAATCAGATTTAGCCAGTGTTATCCATTTCCTTTTCATTCACTAAATTCAATTAATTTATCAAATATTTTTATTTTAGGAGGTCCAGAGGATTGACCCAGGGCCTTGTGGGTCCTAGACAAGGAATTTACCACTGAATTATACCTAGCGCTCAACAGTTATTTTGATTAAACTAGTTGCTTTCGCTAGACAAAGAAAGGGCATTAAACAGCAGGGAAAGTGTGTGAAAAATTACAGCAAACATGTTTTTGCAGCTATGAAAATATAAAAGTTTTATTATCAATGCTGGAATACTTAAGAATTCTACAAGAACACACAGTGTCAAAAATAATTTGTATATCAGATATTCACTTAATTTCTTTTGGATGGAATAAAGTTCGAACTTTTAAAATTTAAAATTAAATTCTTAATGATACTTTCCCCAAATTTCTTTTTTGTTTTATAGGAAGCACTTATATTTTATATGATAAGGCAAAAAAAGTAAAAGTAGATCTATATGGCCTTTTCAAATGCGAACTTTTTAAATTTTTCTTTTATTTCTTTCTTCTGGTTTCTTACTAGCCTTACTATGTTAATATTTGATTCCTAGATAAAAACAGAATTATCTAGGATTCTATGTAATTATAGTTTAGCTTATTAAAAATGTTGAGTTTAGCATTTGGAACACAGAAGTTGGAGTCTAGTTTTCTTGCCACAGTGTCCTTGTTTTTCTCCTAAGACAATGTTTAACCTTTCTTACTTATTCAGTGGTGCATGAAATGTCACTGTCCATATGTTAAGTTATTGATACATTAACACTGAGTGGCATCTGTTACTCTTGAGTTATTTAATAATCAAATAAAATTTTGAAATTTAAAAATACAAAAATCTGTAGCTAAATCTCTTTTAAATAATCACAGTACAGTAGAACTTTCTCAACAAAGTCTACCTGAGCCTTATTTAATTCTTCCATTTAATATGCTATCTGCTAATTGTTAGTAGACAGAATCTATAGAAAATATATACAGATTTGAAGACTGTTTTTGTCTGGTAGAGATGTAAAAATTTCTGTTTGACAACCAAGTAAAAACTGAAGGTTATAATTGTGTTATTTTGTGAGACATTAGTCACGTTGTTCTAATGGTGAAAATTAAATATGGCTGCAGGTATGTGAAAGGACTCTCCTTAAGAATCAAACATTGCTTCCTCTCTCCTCAAATCTAGATCATCACTGACTTCTCTGACCCATGCAAGGCTATGAAAGTGAACCTGTGACAGTTTTCATGACTAAGTATAAGCAGAGTGGGAATTTCTCCTTTCTGTTTATTAAACCACCTAGGTGATAAACCAGGCATCACTAAATTCTGAAAGAAAGTCAAGCAGTATACCCCTGTGATGAGGTCAATTTACAATGAGAATTTAGGCACCTGGACAGAAAGCCCGAGTGAGCCTCCAGTCAACATCAAGCCCTAGTTTACACATTATTTGGTAAAACCATCCTCAGTTCATCTACCACATTGATAAATTGACCAATTTGTGTGAGGCCTTTCTTTATTCCTGATACATGCAGTTGTAAGAAAACATTTGGTTTTAAGTCAATGGCTCTGGAGTGGCTTTTTATGTGCCTTAGATAAGAAAAACAGAATGTGGTACTAGGAGAGAAAGGAGTGCCTTTGTAAATGATGAAGGTGTCACTGGATTAATGGCAGGCAAAATACAGAAGGAAGGACCCCAAGGAGATTGTTGGTGAGGGATTGACTGACATGAGAAATTTGCAATTAAAGTCTGGAGAAAAAAATTATTATTGATTAGTAGTGCAGTTAACTGTATTCCCACCTTGTTAACATGGTATTTAGGAAATATTCCTAATGCATTGGTAGATCTGGGTAAGAGGAGATTTTGCCATATCATTTATTTTAGCTTCATGCAATAGGGAATAAGTAGAAGGAAATTAGGTAAAGGTGTATGAGAGTCAAGCTTTACAGGGAAAATAAAGAAACCAGAACTTGTTAGTTTTAAAATGAAGACCGTTCTGTATCTAAAATCCATCATCACAGAGAAAGACTATAATTAGCAAATGCCTTTCTAGCAAATATCAGGTCCATGTTATTACTGGTAGATCATGACTTTGGGGCAAAGAGTTCAAAAGTGTGGCCATAAAATCCTTTGACAAGACTCAGTAATTGCAGGTTATACCTAACATGGTACCTAAGAATGTTAATCTCATGATTTAGACTGCCTCAGCTGGACAAAAGCATACATTTACCCTTCCTGCTCACAACACGTCCTTCAGACCTTCTCAATCTGGGATTTATAAATTCACTAACATATTATTCTATATAGCATTGCTTCTGCCGAATGAGTACTTTTAAAGAAACTAGACTGTGGTCATACTCAAGATATTCACTGACATTTACATGATGGAAAGGTGGATGGTTGAGAGTTTAAAGATGCAGTTATGGTTATTTCATGAGTATCAATGTTCAGTAGAGCTGGAATAGTATTTTTCAGATTGTAAAGTATGTCCTACATTAGTAACTCATATATTTTTATTTTTTCTACTCAAAGGCGGAATTCAAGGATTCAAGACTGAAGGAATGGAAAAGAATAATTTATATCATTATTACTCAAAGCAATTCACTAGCAAGATGTTTGCTTCTTATCCAAAGGATGTTGGGATCTGTTTTCCTCCCAAAGGACATGTGGCTACTTCAAAGGATACTGTGATGTTTCTATTTACTTGGACCCTGACAGCATCTTCCTCTGCTCAAGCTGCTATGATGAAACATCACAGACTGGGTGACTTAAACAACATATATTTATTTTCTCCCAGTTTTAGACACTAGCAATCCCATACCATGGTGCCAGTTGATTCATTTTCAAGTGATGACTCTCTTCCTGGCTTGCAAAATAGCAAGCTTCTCTCTGTGTCCTCACATAGATAAGAGGGCAAAGCTTTTTGGTGTCTGTCATAAGAGCTCTAATTCTATCAAATCAGGGCTCCGCCCTTCTGACCTCTTTTCATCTTGGCTTCTTTACTTTGAATATGTCTTCACCGGGAATTAGGGTGTCAACATATGAACTTGAGACGTAATTAAGTCCATAGTACACAAACACCTAGGCACTCTGGGGTTGCCGTGGCAGTTAATCAACCCTCAGAGAAGGTATTACTCTGCTGTCTCAACTTATCAAAGAAATATTGGGTTACTATTCAAAGTGGATAAATACATGTGTATCTGAAATGTGAGAAATTAGCTAGGGTGCTTCTCTAAACTTCATGTTCTCTGATAAATGTCAATGAAAAGCTACAACCTAACATAAGCAGAGAGGCTAAAAAACAAGAACTGACATAAAGGAGTAGACTAGGATGTCAGGGAAGGAGCCACGTAAAGTGAGGTGTTTCCTAAGCAGAGTGAATGTGAAATGGGTAGTGGGGAAGCACGTTATACTCGCCACCTACAGCAATGTGACTGGTGGCACAAAGGAGTTTTGTAAGAGTGGTGGATGTTTTTCCATACGCATACTCACAGACACACATCTGTGTGTACATACGCTGACTAGTCATATTCTTTATTTCTGGCATTTACTACAGACATAGTTAATCTAATATCCCTGCTATTTCAATGGCAGAGTAAAAGGAGTCAACTAGAATGGACATTCACCTAAAGGAACCCTGATCTGTAGCTATTTTTAGAGACAGCGAACATGTATTTGTTTGTATGTTTAATATTTGCATCAGAATTTTTTAAAAGCCATGATTTTGATGAATTATTTTTTTGGGATTTAAATTTGATGAAAAGCATAGTACAATTCACTGGCAGAGGATTGTAATCATTACATACTGTACTAATTTGATTTGTAGAAGAGTTATCACTAGCTTTGCCCTATTCACAAGACCAGGTCCACTTCCTGTGTTTGCAAATATTCCCATTGGAACACAGGCCTTACCCTTTCAAGTTAACGTTGTCTGTGGAAACTCAAGTACTGCAACAGCAAGGCACGCACCAGGGACAGAGACAATATGTCCTGCAAAGCCTACAACATCTACTACCTAACTATTTACAAACATAGTCTGCCAATTCCCAGGCGAGCGGTGCATTTCTCTGAGTTCTCTTTTCTATATTTCAATAGAGTTGGAATAATTTATTTTTAAAATTTTTTATTTCTACATTTTTTATCCATTCATTTTCTGATGGACAGATGACCTGCTTCTAATGAGTAGCTATTGTAAGCTGTGCTGCTATGAACATAGGTAATGCATGTATCACTGTTATATGATGTTTTAAATTCTTTTACGAAGATATTCGGGATAAAGTAATTACTTTATTTTTTTAGATTTTTGCAGAACCTCTATACTAAGTTCCACATTAGTAGTAACCAGTTTACATTCTATCCACCAACATAGAAAGTACCATTCCCCCTACAACTTTGCTAGAATTTGTTACTGTTTGACTTTTTGATAGCCGTTACTTCTGGAGGAAGATGAAATTTCAATGTTTTAAATTGTGTTTCTGTGATGGGCAGAAATGTTGAAAATTCTGTCATGTATTTATTGGCCGTAGTAGCTTCTTTTGAGAAGTGTCTATTCTTCTCAGGTGCCCCATTTTTGACTGGAGCTTTTATTTTGGGAGATTGTGATTTCTTTGAGTTATTTGTATATCTGCATGTTAGGCCACTGTCAAAGGAAGGGCCAGCAAATCTTTTGCCGTTCTAGCTTGTGGCTTCACTGTCCTGATGTCTTTGCTGCACATTAGATTTTTAATTTGGTGCAATCCTAATCATTGACTCTTGGCGTTATTTCTTCTGTGGCTGGGGCTCTGCTCAGACATTCCTTCTCTGTGCCTAAGTCTTTAAGAGTTTTACCTATTTTTTTTCCAGCAGACTAAGTGTTTCTGTTTTGATATTTATGCCTTTGATCACTGTTGATTATATTCTGGTATGTGATGGCAGGTACAGGTCTAGCTTCAATCTTCATGGGTGTAGCCAGTTTTCTCAGCACTATTTGCTAACGAGACCATCTTTCTTCCCACATAAGAGGAAAGATTCCTGCTCTGTCTCAGTTACTTTCTCATTGCTGGGACACAATACCTGACACCCACAAATTTAAGGAGGAGAGAGGTTTATTTGGCTTAGAGTTTGCAGGGGTTGCATCCATGTCAGCTGGCTCTGAGGCAGTACGGTTGGCAGAGGAGCATCACAGAGCAGAAGCAGCTCATGCCATTGCTCACTGTAGCAGGGAGCAGGGAGCAATCAAGGGAGAAAGGAAGTTGACCCTTCCAGGCCACCCCTACCCAGTGACCCACTCCCTCCAACCAGCTTTCATCCCCCAACATCACTTTAGCTACAATTCATCAGTGGACCCACTCCTCTGTGACTATCACAGCCCCATAATCCAATCACCTTCCTCAGGCCCCACCTATGAGTACGTGAGGCCTTGGGGAGGCATCTACATATAAACCATGACAGGCTTTTTTTTTTTATCAGTAATAAGTTAATGTGCCTGTGGTTATTGTTTTTCATTTCTTATTCTGTTACAGGGTTGTACTGTTTGGTTTTGTGCCAGTACTATATAGTTTTTATCACTATAGCTTTCTACTGTAGCTTGGAATCAGGGGCTGTGATATGCCCTGCTTTGCTCTCATTGCCTAGCACTGCTTTTGCTATTCTGGGTCTCTTCTGGTTTCATACAAATTTTAGGATAGTTTTTCCAGGTTCTGTGAGAAAAGCTGTTGGTATTTCAGTTGGGATTGTATTAAATCAATAAACCAGTTTTGTTAGCTTACTTTGACAATATTGGGTCTACCTATCCAGGAACAGGGACTATCTTCATTTTCTGATGTTTGGTTTGGTTTGTAGAGTATTGTACTTTTTGTTACTTGGTAGGTTAATTACTATGTTATTTATATATGGATGCTATTATAAATGCTACTGACTTTTTTCTTTTGAGACAAAGTCTCACTATGTAGTTCAGGTTGAACTTGAACTCACTATGTAGCCAGGCTGGCCTCAGCCTCCTGGCAGTCCTCATGCTTTAGCTTCTCCGTTGCTGGGATTATAGTTACTGCCACCATGCCCAGGTTGCTATTGAGTTTTGTATGTTGATATTTGTATCCTGCTACATTGTTGAAATTTTTATTAATTCTAGAAATCTCTTGATGGAACTTTTTGGATTTTTTGTGTAAAGAATTATGTCTTCTGTGAATAAGGATGGTTTGGCTTTTTTCTTTTCTCTGTGTACCCATTTTATTTCCTTCTCTTGCCTGATTGCTCTGGTTCACATTTTAAGTACTATTTTGCACAGAAATTGTGGTGCAGATGTTCTTGTCTTGTTCCTAATTTTAAAAAGAATAGTTTCAGCTTTTTTTCATTTAATATGATGCTGGCAGTAGGTTTGTTATAAACAGTTTTTATCAGATCAAGATAAAGTTCTTCTATAGATATTTCCTTTAGGTTTATTTTTAATCATAAATGGATGTTGGAATTTGTCAAAGGCTTTTTCTGCATTTATGGATTATTGTCATTCAGTCTGTTTATGTGAGGTATTGATTTGCATAGGTTTTGGCATCCTTGAGATAAAGCTACTAAGCCATGGTATATGATTTTTTAATGATGTGTTGCATTCTGTTCACCAGTATCTTGCTGAGGAATTTTTTGTAACTAGGTTCATCAAAGGGATTGCTCTGTAGTTTGTTGTGTTTTGTTTTGTTTTGTTTTGTTTTTTACAGTTTGGGGCTTCTCTGGTGTTTGAATCAACTAATGCTACCTTCCAGGATGTGTTTGGATATACTCCTTTCCTTTCAATTTCATTCATAAATTTGAGCAGTATTCATATTAGTTCTTCACTCAGGTTCTTGTAGAATTCAGTAGTGAGCACATTAGATCCTGGGCTTTTTTTGTTTTTAGGAATTTTGTTACTGTTTTATTTTCATTGATTGCTGTTGAATTCTTCAGGCTTTTTTATTTCTTCTTGGCTCAGTTTTGGTAATTTATATGTGTTTGGGAATCTGTCCATTAGTTTTATTTTTTATTTTTTAAAGTTTTTGTCTTTTTTTGAGACAGAGTCTCACTATGCAGTTTAGGCTGGCCTTGAGCTCACTTTGTAGCCCAGGCTGGTCTTGAAATCGCAAGGATCCTCCTGCCTCATCCTCCTGAGTGCTGGGATTACAGGTATGCACCACCATGTCCAGCACTCCATTACTTTTAGATTCTCTAAATTTTTGGAGTACAGGTTTTCATAGTAGTTATAAATGATTGCCTGGATTTTGGTGGTCTTGTGGTTTTGCCTCACTTCTAATTGCATTGATATGCATCTTTCCTCTCTTTTATTTGGTAAGATTAGCTAAGGGTTTATCTCTCTTCTTTGCATTTTCAAAGTACTACCTCTTCAATTCATTGATTCTTCACAGTTTGGGAAAAAATTCTATGTGCTTCCAGGAATCTGCACTCTGTCGTAGAGTAAACCACTCTGTAAATATCTGTTAAGTGGATTTTTCAAAGCTGTGCTTTAATCATGATGTTTCATTGTTGACTTTTGCCTAGTTGATATACATATGAAAGTGAGGTACTGAGGGTGCCTACTATGATTGTTCTGATGTTTAGTTGGTATTTTATATCCAGCAGTGCTGGTGATGTTGCATACACAGTATCCAGTGCACACACATTTACAACCATTGTACCTTCATGTTGAAATGGTCCCTCAAGTAATTTGTGTGACGTTTGACACTTTTGACCGGTTTCAGCTTGAAGTTCACTTTGAGAATAAGCTTGATACTGCTGCTTGCTTCTGTGGTTGTGGTGTATAGATTTCTATACTTTGATTTTTAGTCTATGAGTTTGTTATTGGATTGGATTTGTCTCTTATAAACAACGTATTATTAAGTTTCTTGTTTTAATCCAGTCTGCCAATGTTTGTCTTTTAAATGGGGACTTAAGACCATTTACAATTATAGTTATTAGTAAAATATATTGATTTATTCCTGTCTTTGCATTATTTTCCATTTTTGAGTTCTTTATTTTCCTTTTAATTTAACTTCTCATCCTGCTTGATGCATTCACTTCATCAGACTTCTTAGCACTGTTGCTTCATCATATTCTTCTAAGACATACTTGAAAAATTTTGGAGTGCTGATTTGATTTTGTTTCTAAGGGTGTCCTTTGTCCTAGAATGCCTTTGTTTTTCCATCCATTTTTGAAAGATAGGTTTTCAGGATATATTACTCTGAATTGAAAGCTGTTTTATTTTAGGGCTTAAAACACTTCGCTATAAGCTGTCCTGGTCTTTAAATTCGTGTCAAAAAGTCTGATGTAACCCTAAGGAGTTTACGTTTATGGGTAATTGTTTGCTTTTTTTCTGACAGCCTATAAGATTATGTTCTCATGCTGAACTTTTGAGATTGACCATGATATGTTGCCAAGAGCTTCTTCTCCTCTTGTAATTTTTTGGCCACACAATGCCTCAACATGACAATCATGATGACTTTTTTTAATCTCTGTAACACATTTTACATGTCCACCCCAGTACAGAATATATTGTTAGTCAGCTATCTTTATTTAAGGACATAAAGAAACTTTTACCTAATTTATTATCTTTTAATAAAGTATCATCAAAGAAAAACCCATCTTTCTATAGATATATCTCATAAATCACTAATGAGCAACCTTTAATTTTGAGTGTGACATTGTCTGGACTGCTTAGTGCCTGAGCACCTCTAAATGTAGTGACACATACATAACATACATATTATATAAAATTTGAAAAATAAAACTATTATTAGGCTGGTGGTCTCATGCTGGCATAACATGAACCTCTTATCATAGGCACTTGAAACACATGTATGAGGAAGGCAAATATCTAAATCTAAAAGAAAAAGCTTATCACCATAAGCAGCTCTACTTTTTTAATTTTAAAAGTAAAATAATGAAAACATATTAAAAACAGACAGACACAAAGTAGCCCAAGAATAGTACAATCAAAACTGAATTACAGACAAGGTAACAGGGAATTAACAATGGTTGTTGTATTACATATTGATAACTTTGAAGTGTATACTCAGGAAAACAAATATAGACATGCAAGACTGATCATTGCCTGTTCCTTATAATAAAGCGACATGTCAGTAGTACAACTATGTTAGCTGTCCTGCACATACATGCATACATACATAATTATCCCTTTCTTCCTTTTCTCTTTCCCCCATCCCAGTTGCTCTTTACTTTTGAGCAGTTTCCTTCCATTTCACAAAGTTTATCATACCTCCTAATTTATATTCATACTTTCAGGTTCTCACACTAGTGCTACAATACGTTGCTTACACATGTATATCTGATTTATTTCACTTATGAGTATGGTGCATAGTTGTGACCATTTACCTATGAAAGCCTCATGTTTGTCTTTCTTTATACCTGAGTGATATTCCCTTATATAAAAATAGCCTCTTTAATAAATGGTGCTGGAAAAATTGGCTTGCCACTTGCCGAAAATAAACTGAAAATAGACCCAAGTCTATCACCATACACCAAACTCAAGTCAAAATGGATCACAGTTCTCAATATTAAAACAGAAATACTAAATCTATTGGAAGAGAAAGTAGGTAAAAATCTTGAAGACATAAGAGTAGGCAGAGAGTTCATGAGCAAAAATCAAACCTCAAGGGAAACACTTCAAAGAATCAACAACTTGGACCTCATCTTACTGAAAAGTTTTTGCACATCTAAAGAAATCACCTGCAGAGTAAAAATAAAACCCACAAATTGGGAAAAAATACTAGCTGGTTGTCCCTCAGACAAAGGTCTTCTATCTAGAACATATAAAGAATTAAAAACATCAACCTCCCCAAACTCAAAAACCCAATCCTAAAATGGGCATTTGAGATGAATACACATTTCTCAGATAAAGAAATACAAATAGAAATGAATACATGAGAAAATGTTCAACATTATTAGTCATTCGAGAAATGCAAATTAAAACAACAGTGAGATTTCACCTCACCCCAGTAAGAATGGCCAGCATTAAGAAATCAACCAATAACAAATGCTGGCTCTTCTCCATTGCTGGTGGGAATTCAGACTGGTGAAACCACTGTGGAAATCGGTTTGGAGATTCCTCAGCAAACAGGGTCTAGAGGTCCCGTTCAACCCAGCTATTCCTCTTCTGGGTATTTTCCCAGAAGACCTGAAAACCTCATATCACAGAGATACATGTGCACCCATGTTTATAGCAGCACAATTTATATTAGCTAAATTGTGGAAGCAACCCAAATGTCCACCCACTGAGGACTGGAGCAACCCTACTTCTATAGCTTTGAAAACCTGTACATCTGGAAGCCATGAAATCAGCAATAATAAAAGAGCATCTCTTAGTAAGAAAATCTTACTGCTTTATCCACAGAGAGATTGATCCTTTGATGATAAGCAATATTAAAATAACATATGTAGTAATGTTTATTGGGGTATGCCTCCTATAAGGCAATGGAGAGTACTGAGGGCCCCACTAGTGAATAAAGACTAAAATAAATTACTCCCAGGCAGTTGCTCCTTTATTCACCTAGGGGAGACTTGTCCAGCAGTTTTAAGGGATCCGCATTTGTTGTCCTTATAAATTTGTCAAATTGCCTGTGAGAACTGGATTATAATAATAACACATTATTTTTGACCGTAAAAAATTCCCAAGTTATTATACACATACACAGGCAGCAATAGGTGTTGCATTTGTAAAACTGGTCTCAGCATTGTTTTGATCAGCTGGCAACCTGGGTGGAAGCATATCCTTAACTTTAATGACGTCTGTTTTATCTAGAAGCCAACTTAAGCTGTAGACATAAATGTTTTAACCTACGTAAAGTGTTTTCCATAGAAATCTTTTTTTTAAAAGCAAAAAAAAAAAAAGGTAAAGAAAGAAAGAATATGAAATTGTTGGGCTCAGACAAAATAGCTGCAGGCCTTGTAACTGGTTACAAATTGAACAGAGACAGACGAACACACATAAGACAATTGCTTATAAACCAGGGTGCACTCAGATGCATTTGGCCATGGCCTTTTTATAAATCAGGCACAACTGTCTTAGTTTATGACATAATCCATGTCCACAGCTATTGCTGCCCCTCTCCCCGCCCCCCTCTGTGCCTATGGTCTTTTAAAGAAGGAGAAACATGAACAGGAGCCTCGCTGGGTCATGCTCCATCCCTGCTGAGGTCCCAAGGTTGGGCCCCTCCCCACACAGACAAGTGGAGGACACTGGCCCAAAGCTGCCTACTGAGGAGTTCCATGGGACACTGAGCAATACCCTCAGGGTGACTTTTGTGACTAAAAATGCTTGAACGTAAACCACTTCACCCCACCTTTTCTTTTTTCAAAGCAGGTCTAACAGATCCAGTTTGTGGGTGGGTGATATTGTAATTCATGGCTCCCTTCTTTGGCCATCTTGTTCGGTTAAGCTACAGTGGAGTAAATGATGAGTTTTCTTCCTCAAACTATGGAAATCTAGATCTCTGCAGTGCTTAAGAAGACATTCTAGGGGTGATTTGATAACTTAGTCCCCATATAAGAGAAAGACTGAGTGTGAGGTTCTTTCCTACACCCTTTGTGATCCCCTAGTGCAAAAGTCTCCCCCAGTTTCAAAGCTGAGATATGATGTCTCCCACCTCACCAGGAAAGTCCAAGTGTGGCCTCGATTTCCCTTACTGGCCCCTTACCATTGTCGGGATTTATCCACACTTACTCCTGCACGGATATATGGCTGTGCCCTGTCGAATCTTTCTCTTTGGGGAACTGGACCCGGCCTCTCTAGCTCCACTTACATCCCTGGCAAGGACGGCTGTGCCACCTCTCAAAGGCAGAGAGCTCCTAGAAGGCGCTTTTCTTTAATGAGGATAGGATGGCTGTTAAAGTCGGACTCCAAACTGATATGTTTTTTCTTACATATGCGGCAAAACCATGGCCATTGAAAGACACCCTGGGTTTCTGACCCTGTTCTTTAATTTTATCTCAAGACCCTGAATTGAAAAACTCTAACATATGGAGCAAGAATAGGGAACCCCTGGCACAGTGTTGTCTATATAGATTTAAACCTTTTATTTTCTTTTTGGTATATTTAACTAATTTGTTAGGGACAGTAGATTGTGACAGAAATAATGAAAAGTAAGAAAGGAGATGGGAAGGATCTAGCCAGGGCCTTTTTGCAAAGGCCTAATTTATATCTTAGTGAACAGTGACAAAAGGGGGAAGCTACTCAGAAATTCTAGCCTGTGGAGATTTATCACATCCAGGGACAGACAGAGACAGATAATAGTTCAGAAGAAACCTTGGCCCTGGGTCTTAGGACAAAGCAGTCTCTGGGACATTTGGAGTCCCCACGTCATCACCTCTACAGCAGTAGCAGCTGAGCTCTGCTTAACCCACTCCAAAGGTGTTTTAATGCGCTGGTATCTGTAATACACTTAAGAAGCTCACAGAAGAAATCCACACCCCATTGTCTAGCAATCATAGATTACACATTAGGAAAGGCACATTTATCAATTTTTCTGTCTCACATGCACATGAGAGGAGAGGAAGCTGACCAAAACCTTTTTTTTCTTATCTTTAGCATATGTAAGGGACAAGTGACAATCACTTCTCTGATATCTAATCTCCTGTATTAAAGACAGTTTTTGAAAGCTGTCTCAGCACAACTTCCTGGAGGGAGGCCCACTTTTGTGAAGAGCAGATGGTCTAGTGGGCCAAGGAGTTCCAAAGCTAACTCCCAGTGAGGTGAGAAAAAGAACCCTTACGTGGGGGCTGGGGGTATAGCTCAGTGGCATAAGCACTTGCCTGGCAAGCGCAAGGTCCTGAGTTCGATCCCCAGTACTGAAGAAAAAAAAAAAAAACCAATTACATAAGAACCCTTATGTGGGGGGCTTTCTCTCATCACCGAGACTTGTCCTGGCAAAACTTTTTCAGAGGATCTAGAGGGTTATTGTTTTCATTTGTTCCTGGCCCCATAAATTTGTGAAAACATATTTGAAGATGGGATCTATCTTAATAATAGAGAGAGTAAAACCAAACCTGTAAGTCAACTCTTAATGGAGGACGAGGAGAGGGCTCTGTGTCATTTCAGGTCACTCTGGGACAGAGGACTCTGGGAGATCACTGAGAATTTTACGTTTCACCTCACTGAGGAGTGCAGGTGGGGATAATGGATGACTAAAGATTTCTCTGCTGGTGACTCAGTTGGGCTGGGGGGACCCAGCTTCCCCTGAGGAGATTTTGGCTCCCGACCAGGGAGTTGGTGCAGGCATGGCCCCTCGATTACTTTCTCAGCTCTCACCAGTTTTACACAACAAGAGATCTGTCTCAGAAAAGGAATCCAGTGGCCGGTGTGGCCAACACTCTCACTGGCTTCAGTGGGGGACTAACCAGAATGTTCTGTGGAAACTTGACCTATACACTGAGAGTGACAGTTGCTCCAGGGGTGTTTAACTAGCTGGCAGAGTAACCACTGCTCCTCGGAGTTCTGTGAGGGATCGATAGAGATTGTGCCAATCCACTTTACAACATTTTATAAGTTCACATTTTGGTTAGTATCAAAGTCCACTAGGGAAGCCCTAGCACTACTTTTTCTGCCATTACAGTACAGGTTGTGTTGCTTTTCCTTTCTTTCCTGCTGGCCTCCCCCCACCCCAGACTTACAGGGCCAACTGTGGGGACTTGATGGCAGCTATGCTGTAGCCAGTTTCCACAGCCAGATACTGACTGGTTTCCAAAGACTCCCTTTTGATATTTTTTTCTCTTCCTTTTGAGTCTCTATAAGGTGTCTCATCTGATGAGCAAGCACTACTCTTCTGCTGCTGTCTAAGCAGCCTGCAGTATTGTAAAACTTAGTCCAATAAAGAATGAGACAGTCTTACCATCCTGGCCATGCGCCAGTGAATGGAATGTCTGGGGAGGGGGTGTATCACACACGTAACATACCAGGCCATGCCATTGCTCTGCTGGAACACACGGCTCTCAGGGGTTGCAAACCCAGTGCCAGGAAATAATTAAAGAAGTTACATTTAAACTAAGATAATTTATCTAAAGGTGGACCAAAAGAGGGAAGAGAGACAGAGATGATAGTTATTCTGGATGAGTAGCGAGCATTTGAAAGGCAAATACTCCTCACTATAAATTTTTATCCTCAGCACGTCTGTTTAGTACCTTTCTTCTGACTCTGTGTCTTCAGTAGATGTGTCATGTGTGTCTTGAATTATTTTGAGTAGCATTCTAGTTTTTTATTTGGCTCTTCCATAACTGCATTGGTCAGTTTATTCATTACTTCTGCTATTTTGTTATATCATCTTCGAGTTCACTAAAGTTTTTTGGCTCCCTCTTGAATAATTTCACATAATTGGGGTATTTAGTGATTGATTTCTTCTCCATTCATGCCTTTGAATCTGCCTTTGGGGAGCTGGGTGTCTCTGGAGGATCTCTGTGGCTTTGCAATCCTTTTTTCACAATCCTTTTCTTTTCGTGCAGAGGCTTGAGGGGTCAAATAGAGTGACAAGACTTTGTTGGTATGATGATAACCTACTTTGGTAGGTTCTGTTTTCTGGATTTATAACTACTACTAAAATGGTGTTTGCAAGCTACAGTGTGTGGGGCCAGCTGTGAGCTAGCAGCATCCCCACTTCAATAATAACTTTCAATAACCCAAATATTTGTTTTGTATAGCATTTGTATTTTAGGGTTAATTTCCATATCTTGGTGTGTTTGGATTCCCTGCTGCAGAATTTCAGCACTGCCCAGTGTCTTTCCACTCAGCTTCTCCAATGTACATCCTGCTGTAATTTTGGAAACTTGAGCTGACGTAATCTAGAAGGCGAAATTAAAGGAATGGGCTCTGCTCCGGAGGCCTTCACAGTGCCCAGGCACTTCATCGCCATGTTATCGGTGATCTGCCAGTTCACCTTGCTGTTCTGGGCAACAGCGCTCACTCATAGTCCCTGGTTCCCTCTGGATACGCTCCTTTTCAGCTTTCAGTTCTAGGGCCAGGAATACCTCACAGGCCCATGGAGAGTATTGTAGCTTGTTCTGCAACTCACTCAGGTTGCTGACATTCAAGGCCATGAGAGACAGGCATAGGTTCAGTTTCTTCTTGGAACCTGGTTTCCTTGTAAATCTTTATCTGTTCTTATTCTTCCCCATGGTAGCTCCAGTTTTTCTTTCCACATGTAGCTTTTTGATTTTCAGAGATTTTAGGCTCCAAAGCCAGATAGAGGCTACAGATCTCCATGATTCTTTGTTCCACTGGAATTATATTAGAGCCTTTTTGATTTTATTCACACTGAGTCTGCTCTACTGAATGGACTAATCAGCCCATGTTTATTACACTTGGATATTAAGGTCGTGACTGAAATATATATTTTTCTTTGCTCAAATGAATTCTACTTGAGATAAACAGTCTAAGGAATTTTTCTCTATTAATACAAAGATTATTTGATAATAATGAATACATTTTTAATTGTTCTTGCTCTATAGTACTCAAACAATTAAAAATGTAATAGTCTAGGTCGAAATATATAATAGATTGTCTCAGTTCAGTGAGTGTGTGTGTTTTAATTTAAAATATGAGAAATTATTTTTATAGATTCTGAAATCACCAACAGTTTTGATTTCTCAGTTGGTTTGATTTCAGAGTGAAATCAATTTGTTAGGAAAACTAAATCAACATGCATGAAAAGCAAAGCCTTTTTTAGCACCTAAATCTAATGTGTTAGCTCACATTGGAAATAGTGGTTTTCTAGGAAAACAATAGCAAATTTTGCAGTGCATTGTCTTTGTGCTTTGAAATGAAAGCAAATTTGTCATTTCTGTAACAAGTTGGACCAGTGACCAAGTGTGTCACAATGCTTTGATCATTATGCCTAACAATACTGGAAGATACTCAACATAAACCATCTGATTCAGCACTGTGGGTGGAGTTTATAACAATGTCCTCTGTAGGCAGGATTTGAGAAGCTGACAGTGCTGTATAGGTGTACAATGTTCACCAAGACACTCAGTCTTTTTGACACAGAGGTTCCCTTTGGATTCTAGTTCTTAGAAGAAACGCGTACCTTGGTAATTTAAAGCTTTGGTGTTTCATCGCACAAGTGATATTTTGGGCCCAAACAAGCCTATTCATATGATTTCTCTCTCCTTATTTTCACTAATTTCCCAATATTTTGATTTTCACCTTTTTGTTCTGAAAGCATAGGCCTGTACACTCTGATCTCTCCATAGATCATATCTAGATGAAAAATGTAAAAGGGAAAAATTTATTTTTAAATTTTTATATTTAAACAAAATTTACTACCAAGCAAACAGGTCAGGTTAATATTAAAACATCCTAATAATTATATATTATTTTTTAAGGCACATAAGAAGCCAATGAAATGTTTGTATGTATGTGTGCGTGTGTGTGTGTGCGCACACATTTGCATGCATATGTACATGCGTGTATCTCAATGTGTGTACAGGTTGTACACGTACAAACTTTCTTCTATCAATCATATCAGTATTAATTCATACAATTTACAGTAAAAATTTTTCTTGTTTATTAATTTTATCAGTTGGAATAATTCATTTCAGGCTAACTAACTTGATATGAGTTAAAATGTCTAGGAAATAGATTTAGTTCAAGAGAAGAAAAAGTACTGAATTTTTTCCTGTTTCAGGATAAACTGACCATGGTAGATTGAGCTAAAATGAGAAGAGCTCAGACAATGGCACGCTCCAGGGAGGAATTCATTCTTGATATTTTCTCTTCATATAACCTAACCACTTCCATTCAGATTCCAGTTCTATCAGTTATTAGCCATGTCTGTAGAGTAGGAGAAGTTAGAGAGAGAGGAGAAAGGATGTGTGGAATATTGCTTCAAGTTGTTTCTGAGAAGATGTGAAGAGAGGAAATTCATTTTCGTTCCCTAAAATAATGCAATTTTCTATCACTTCATTTTTCCTCCCTAAGTATCTCAAATTTGAATTCTATGAAAAGAGGACATTCTACCTCCATTCCATGAATAAATTGAGCAGATTGATAAGCATGGGACAATATATTCTACTGAATTCTGAATATGTTTTCACATGTATTGTATATTTTCCACTCAAACTCTAAAAAATGATGGAGCTGGGAACATCCCATTTTGCTATTTGACAGCAAAACTACTCTCTCAATTGAAATTGGTGGTTAGGAGAATCCCAGGGGTTATATGCTGCTTTACCTAGCTAAATGTGAAAAAGTGATTTTCTTAGATGTTGTAACATTTTTATTTCAATAATGAATAATCATTATTTTGATCATTATGTCAATAAATGTTTTCCTCATTTTTTATGACTTTATTTGTCTTTGTTTGCTTGCCTTATATGTACCACAGAGTGTTATTTTCCAAACAAATATTGTTATACTTTTTTCCTTGATGTTAAAGACTTTATAAAATAAAATCCCCAAATTTCCTTGTAGTATTGAGAATAAGCAAAAGCCAGGAACTTTTTCACTGTTTTTAAAATTCAAGTAACAATGTCATTCAAACAAGTTAGGAGAGAGACAGAGAGAGCTCAGAGAGGGAGGGAGGAGGAGAAAGAAGAGAAAGAACAAAAGAAAGAAACAGAATGGAGGAAGGAGGAAGAAAGGAGAGGAGGGAGGGTAAAGAGGGTACTAGCCCAAGTCATAGGGTCCTGGGTGAAGTGCCCCCAAGGCTGTTGGATCCGAGGCTTGAGTAGAAGCTATAAGACTGTGTGTGGCTCGACTACTTTTCCGGCTTTGTCTGGCATAGGCTCCTACAGTGCACAGCACACACCCTCTCCTAGCTAGGCAGGCACAATCTGAGGAGATTGATTCTCTCCTTTAGAGCATTTATATCAAAGCTCAAGTACATTAGTTTTCAAAAACATACTTTTGATCTGCACCAAGGAAAGAAACACTTCTCACCACTCTGCCGCATGTCAAACTGTGTTGAGTAAAATTGAGATACAATAGATCATGGAAGGAGAGTTCTTCAAACCCAACCCAACCCAACCCAACCCAACCCAACACAACACAACACAACCAAGTAACAAACAGAAAAGTCTAACATTCTACCAGAAAACATTACAGGGACACGGTGCTGTGAAAAAATAAAATAGAACATAAAGATATAGAAGCAAAACAATTTTTCACCATCTTATGTTATAGAAGAGAAAACTGAGGTAGCTCAAAAATTATCTGACTTTCCAGTCCCATTATGAATGATTCCAGCAACAGAGCATTTCTTTCTGATTGCTCCTTCTGACAACCTACTGAAACTGTTGAAAATAATGTATGGTACATTTTTAAAGGGAGGAATGTTAATTCCATTAACTATTGATTTGGTTTGTGCTTAGACTTCCCTATGAGATCCTTTCCTTTATTTCTTCTATTCACCTTAACCCAAACTCATGTAGGTTGATCTACATAACTATATGTACATATGAGTGCAGTGTGACTTCCAGTGAAGTAGGCTCACTGTGCATTAGTTACTTGCTTGTCTCAGGCTGTTGGGAGAGAATATCTAGACATATGACACATTGAATGGGACAACAGAGGCCTAAGCTTCATTCTGAGTCAGTTCCCTAAGACTCAAAAAGCTGCCCAGGGTGGACAGTTTCATCCAATCTGCCCAACTGATGCTGCAGGAGCCCTAAAATCAGCTCACTGGGGTTTATATCCCAGAATCAAGTGCATCACTGGACTGAAGCATGGAGGATATCATGTTTTAAAGAGGGGTAAAAGGCTGAAACAAAGCCTAGAGTATTGGGGCCAGTCCTCCCCTGTTGCATATTGCACCCTGCTCATATTCTGGTTACTCTTGCGAGCTAAAAGCAAGAAAGAGGAGAGGTAATAATCAGCCTAGGGCCACAGAGAGAAGAGCCTTGCATATGTGTATCTAAAGATAAATCCACATAGCGACTTGTTTCTTTAATGCACTGAAAATGAAGCACTAAACTTCAATTCCTTCCTGTTGGTATTATTTGTGCTAAAATGCAAATTTATATTATCTACAGAAACTCACTAATGATATGAAAACTCAGGTATAGAATTAGAGCAGCCATCCGATTTTCCATGTATCTTCTGTCTTTCCCACCTCTGATGCAGTAGGTTGACAGAGAATTACAGTAACACATACATTTGGCCTTGAACTCTACTTAAAATAGCTCAGTCACTGATCTTCCTAAGTAGGTAGGAAAGACAAGTTCATTATACTAAATTGTTGAACCAATTTTTTAAAAATTAAAATGGAATTATTTCAAATAACTAGATTCCCAGTACAACCTCTCATCATTCTGATATTAGTCCCCAAATGAAGATGTAAATAAGTAGCATTTCATGCAGTACATGCCAGCACGCTGTCAGTGTGCACAGACACAGGAGCATCTACTGCCAGAAGTGGCTTCCAGATTGTGATAAAAATTCTAACAACCCAAGGGCATTAACTGATGTTACTGTCACAATTTTGTACAATTTTAGAGCTTTTAGACAGTAATATAAATGTGTGGGGGCATAAAAGAAAATATATATGCACATATAATAAATGTATATATGCACATATATGTGTCTAACACATGGAAAATGGTATAAATATGTTATATGTAAACACAGTTGTTCTCATTGGAGGAACTCAGCGAAAGACAGCGAAGCTGCAACTCCATCACAATTCAGTGGGCTCTGTGACTCCACAGGGAATCTCCAGTCTCACCACGGATGAAGTATTAGCATTCCTGTGACTGTGGGTAAGTTAGGGTTACTTGCAAAATTAGCGAGCTAAATGGAAAGAACTGGCTGTCAGGGCAGCAGCAACTATGTCCTCTTTTTAAGTCAAATGAGTCAGACTCTCAAGCTTAACATTGCATGGTTTACCTTATGTGGGAAACCGAAATTACCAGTAAGGAGCAAAACGACTTATAGGGAATAGAAAATGGGGAGACAGTTCTTAAAGGGAAAGGGGATCAGGAGATGGAGGAAAGAGGGGCACAGGGAGAGAAAGTGAGAAAGGAGTTCAGATTGTGACTCACACGTACCAACTCCACCCAAGCAGTGTAAACATGATGCGCTGCAAACACTGCCCTGAGGGCTGGGGATATAGCTCAGTGGAATAAGTGCTTGCCTAGCAAGCGCAGGGTCCTGAATTCGATCCCCAGTACCGCCAAAAAGAAAAGAAAAAAAAAAGCACTGCACTGAAAAATAAATAAAGCATGTGAGGGTTTTTAAGTCTTAGTGTTTTTCCTATTTAGTATGTGATTTAGATATTTTGAGAGTGAAAACTAACTTAAAATTGTCTCCATGTGTTTATTGACAAATATCACGCTGTTTGAATGCATGTCTCTAAGTGACACACATATTGTGCACTACTTCAGAAAATATTGTCTGCAATAATTTTATTTTAGCAGTAAATATACTGTTTCTAAATACCTGCCAGGTTATAAACTATATAATCGGACTATATTACAAACATTGGCCACACACATTGACGCCAGGAATATTTCTCGTAAGGTTTCCTCTCCCTTCGTAGGCTCCAAACAAGCTTATAAAATTGTTTTCTTTATTCTCATACACTTCAGCTTCATAAGTAAAGGTGTAAGCCTCTGGTCTTTTCTTATTTCATCTAAATCCCTCACTGTTTTCAGAGCTAAAATCTTTGAGAAACTCTCACCACTTACTGAACAAGAACAAGTCTAAAAATAACTTAATACCATTGGTTTTTTACTGCATTTCACTATTGGGCATAATACTCGCAAGACTGGGAAAAGTTCCAGGGAAATCCTGTTGTTGCTGCCTGTCGTTCATGTATGAGGATAAGCAGGACCCACGCATGCGTCTTTGGCATGCCTCACTCTTTGACTGTTAGAGAAATTAATCTTGTTCCATCTCCTGAGGAAAATGCATGGTTTCAGTAGCCATGGTATCTCAACTGAAAGTCAGGGCTCAGACTCCCTCTGTAAGATATCGACAAAAAGAAGTAGGTTTCACACCATCCCTTTGATATATATTTATGTGCTGTATTTTCTACTATATCTATCAATCAATCAACAAAGTTCATTTCTACTCCATGCAAAACACTGAGGTTTTCCAGATAGAAATCACAGAAAAGTGTAAAAACAATTAGTCCCTATTATCCTGGAGTGTATGGACTAGACAGGAAGAACTAATTAAAGCTCCAGCCTGTGTTAATATCTAATTAAAGCTCCAGCCTGTGTTAATATCTATGAGGTGATTTCTAGGTGAGCCCACAGCCAAGCATACACACTGGGTATTGTAGAGTAATGAACAATGGCAGAGCTGTGTGTATTTATAAAAACCAACATATGACATGGGTATTCAGTGTGAATAACATTCAAATTAATTCATGTAAGGAACCATATGTAAACAAGGCTCACTGAAATGGATGGGACTTACTGAAAGGTACATGTCACTCTGCTGTTTCTATCAACATTTAGTCACCACAGATGTGCACATTTCTAGAACACTCTTTTAGGCACAATTCTAGAAAGATTTATTTCAGGGAGTTGAACTGAAATTGTAATGAATGTTTTTCAGTTTTATGCATCAGGCACCTTCCATCTGCCTCTGTGCTCTTCCATCTGACCCTGTGCAACTTGATTATTCACTTATGGAAAGGAGGCTGAGCAAAGACAGATGGCCTCAGGATCCTACTTCACGAAGCTCTGAAAGGGCAGCAAAGTGCATTTTAATGGTTAGTAATTATAGACTTGTCCAGAACATGTTATCCAACTTCCTAAGAGGAGCTACTGCTGAGAGACTTGCAGCACCCTGTCCATGGTTTTCAGTCATGCACGTTCTCTGCGTCCCTCACACGCCATCCCCAGTGCTTCCTTTCTCGGCTTTCTTAGTCCGTCTTCCACTTCATCTGAGTTCTTTTTCTTCCAGCACCTCAAAAATAGTCCTGCTTCAGTGTGTTGTGCTTGTTTAGAATACTTTCCTCCAAGGCGCTTTCAGATTTCATTTCTCTCAGTTTGGTTAAAGTGTCAATTTGTGCAATGATTGCGAGGTGATTTGTCCCTGGAGGAAGGGAGCAGTGCGGGCGGTAGTGCAGGGAGTTCTCATGAAAGTAGGTTGCCACTCTCTGGTTGCTAGTTTCACCACCTGAGAGGTGCATTCCTAGCGCATGCATCCTGCCAGGGTGCCGCTGTCACACAGTGATGCCAAGGGCCTTCAACCTGGGCCACCTCATCTTGGAATTTCAGATCCTTTTTCTTTGTAAGTATCCAACCTCAGAATTTTCTTCTATCAACAGAAAATGGACAAATATACCTCCACAAAGAAGACTTGTCTCATCTCCATCTCGAAAATAGTTAATAGCTCTTCTGCCATTGATCACTGTCAAGCTCCTCCACTTTGTTTTTCTTCATGGTATGTTCTGAATTCTGAGCATATATTTTCAATGTTAATAGATTTGTCTTTCACACCATCACCACCATCTACCACCCCACTCCCATATGATTCTGCAGTCAGAGAAGCTGTCTTTTCACAAAGCGATTACCTGGCATCCACTGGAATCTTGAAATTTTCTTTTGAGTGAATGAACTACAGGCTCGTGGGAGTCACAGTATAAATCACTTGTGTAGCATCTACCATTTCCAACACATTCAAATGTTTAAGGTCAGAACCCAGAAGACTCCACAAATAATTCTACTGATATAAGAGAATTCTCATGATAAAATACTTAACTGAAATCTGGATAAGTCCAGCAAATGCAACCCTGTTAGTACTTTACCTGGAGTATTATATTCCATATGCTACTCGCTGTACTGATGTATTGAACACAGCTATGCAGCTGCAAGAAAACTAAGTCTTACACATGCGGGTCTTTTTGTTGCTGTTGTTACCTACACTGGAGATGATTTATAAATGGGATTAATCTGTTATTTATATGAAAACACTTAATTATTCCATGGTTCTCCTCCTGCTCTTCCCATCCAAATTTCTAAGTCCCTCTTCAATCTCTGCCATCTCTGGGTCTTCCTTCCTGTTGCCTTGACCACCTATCCAAGTTCATCTCCCAAAGAAAAGTCCCTCGAGAAAGGTTTAGGTGAAATGTTTTCAGAAATATTAAAATAGTTCACAGCTGTCTATTTCTGATTTGTCCCCTTATTTTTTAAAAGTTCTATGAAAAAAATTAGCATATTTGCAGATATTATTGCCCATATAAAACAAAAGGAAAATGTCTCTGTGGAAGGTCAGGAATTCCTTATGTTAAACTTATATTATTTTATTCATATATTCATTATTCACTAACAAACAGTGGTTGTTTCTCTGGCATGAGTTGTGCCCTATAGCAGGTGCTGATGCTCAAAGATGAGTATAATAGATTTTGTGATAGTGCAAACACATATGTGCATGTAGGTTGATGTGGGTGGGTTTGTTTGTTCTCATTTTCCTTATTTCTGCAGTGAATCCCTCAGAATCATCCCAGAGACAAAGCAGTCATTAAGCTAACATGCTCTTCTCCTTCCGAAAGTGCCTCAGCAGGCAGGTGGTCCTCTCATGTAGCCCCAGCGCGACTTCAGATTTATTTTCACTAATCTTCCCTCCTGAGTATTGGTCTCCCTTATACTCTTTCATAGTCAGCCATGTACTGAGGTTACACAGCAATTCAATAAGCCGTCCATGTAGTGACTACCAAAGATGGCTGCGCTATGTAGCCACGATTATAACCAGGATTACAGAGTTCCCAGGGCGCTGCGCTCAGCCCAACTAAAGCATTTTTTGAGGTGACAGCTGGAGCCACTGGAAGACCGAAATACAATAATTTTGAGTGAAGAGGTGACCCATTCTGAACGGAAGTTACCCCTCTGAATGTAACCATTCCTCATAGTGGTAATTTTTTTAAGAAGCAAGGAATTGCTTTATATTTGAAAACCTGAAGTCAAATAAATATTTGGTTCTGAATACTTATTTTTAAAGATACTATAATCTTACACATAATGATGTATTTTCTTCTCTTTGCAGTGTGATATAAAAATCTTCATTTTCCAGGAGGCAAAACAGTTACTGAAACTGCTCTAGAGTCCAATATCAAGAAACAAACATTTGCAAAGGCAAATATTATTTAGGATAAAGGAGAGATTCAAGCTTTATCAAATAATAAATTCATGACTTACTGCTTACAAAGAAGCAGCAGTGTAGGTGACTCCCCCCATAGGGATGTGTATCCCGGAAGCTTATGATAAGTATGACGTTGGCAGAGGCTGAGGGAGACAGTAGAAATTTTGGAAAACTCCACTATCTTTCCCATTTATCATCTCCCCTAGCTGTGGGATGAAATCCATCCTTTTACCTCAGTCCTTCACTTCTCATAACAAAAGAACCCTGGGCACCAGCCAGGCATGACCCATCTATAGACATAACCCTTCCTACTTTAGTGTAACTTATACAGCGGGTTAAAATTTAATGAAAAGAAGACCACATATATGGGCATTAATCCCTATGGGTCATTTGTTATCCTCTAGTTAAAAAAAAAAATGGAACTAAAAGTATAACGATAAGGAACACTCGAGACCAAACAAACAGAAAAGTTTCTTCATTTAGCTGATTTAATCATCTCAGTCAACATAATAAACAGTATCAGTCAACATAATAAATGGTAAATAGAACACAGCTAACTCCTCACCCAGAGAGAAAGTAAGATGATTCATATTTGCATGAACCACACTACATTTTCAAAATGTTAAAAACATTCTTCTGTGGTCAAAATGTCAGCGCTTAAGTTCAAAATGGACAATTGCCAATCGGTCTATTACAGCATATTAGCCAAGTGATTACGGTTGCCTTAACAGAGACAATATGTGTCTAGTGTACATTATTCAGTAAAAAGGCATTCTAACCCTCACCCACTTGGAATATAGACTGATACAATTTTAATGGTACATTAGAGCAGGGGCTTCAGATTTATTCCTATGAACACCAAAGCAAGTATGTTTTGTTCATGTCTGTCCATAACATCTTTGGATTTATGAAGTTTCTCTCATGTCATTATATTCATGTTTTTGCATTTATCAGAGAAAAGCGGTTCCTATTCAAACTGGTTATTTTGTTTGTTGTTGACTTTGAAAATATTTTACTAATGTATATAGTACAGACAGGTATATGTTTGACTGCTGAACTGTAATTTTTCATGAATTGTTATAATGCAGTTGGCATGCTCATACTGCAACTCTGTTTCACTCTGCATCATTGAAGTGAATATGGAACAAACACATGCTTTATGGTCAGAAAATTTTTTTCATACATGCATCCAAACTTATCTCATGAGGAATATATATTGTATCTTAGACTTTATTTTCATTCCATCTCACTTACAATGGCTTAAGAAATGCAATTTTATCAGGTAAATATTAGAAGCACAGAAAAATTTGCTCATCTGAAGTATATACATGGTATTGACTTGTCTCATCTTGAATAATAAGGAAGTGATGCAGTTAACCTGATGTCCATTTCCTTTGATAGCCTATCATTTTAAAAAGAACTATTAAGACAGATATTTTTGACCTGGATTGCCCAAAGATAATATCTTGTATTTTGTTCTCTTATAACCTTAGTATATGCAGTTTTAAAATATACCATATTCTGCTGGGTGTGGTAGCACATCCTTGTAATACCAACGTGTGGGAGGCTGATGCAGGAAGATTGCTACAAATCTGAGTCAAACCTGGGCTATATAGTGACTTCAAAACTAGCCTGAACTACACAGTGAGACTTTGTCTCAAGAAAATGTAGCATATTTATTTTTACAATTCTGGGAACGAATACAGAAATACTACCTATTCTTTGCATCTCAGTACTCCTGCCAAATGCTCATATTTTGCAGTACAATGCTGTTTGCTATCTTCTGTCTTATAGATTGTTATTTTTACATGTATATTTTACATGTATTTTATGGTGTTTGTGAAACAATGAGAAATGTTTATTTGCAATCCTATCATGACACAGAATATAGCTAATAAATATGAAATGTATAATATATAAATAAGCTTATGTAAAATATTTTCCTGAATAGTTAGATTACAATCTTCCTTCATACCAAGCTGGGTTACAGTTTATTATACACAGAGGCCTCTTTGTATTAGAAACCAAATTTTATTGAACAAATATGGAAGCCTGCTTAGGTTAAACCTATCAGTTTAGTGGATCTTTTGCTAAACAGATCTGATCTCTATTGAAAACTCTAGTTTGCCCCCATACAAAAGTATCAAGAAGGTTGTGAAATTATTAAATAGCAGTGGTGGTAAAACTAGTAGTAATAGAAGTGGTACAAAAGAAAGGGAAGAAAATACGGAGGAGGATACATATTTAATATTTAATGAGAATATATGTCCTGACAGCCATCATAGTGCTGTGCATGTGTGTTAACTAATTTATCACTCCCTGTAATTCCATAAGAAACTGTCCTCATCTGAAAGATAAGGGGCTAAAGTCTGAGGAGCTCAAGTATCTAATTCTGGTTCAGGAAACTAAACCACACAATCCAAATAACTCTTTGCAGCTTTCAGTCTCACTTCTTTTCTCAGCTGGTCTTCATATTTGGAAATATATGCTAATATAATTTGCACGATGTAAATTTCTTTCCACAGCGCTGTCCTCCTTGTAACTTTTAACCCAACGTGATGACATTCCAGTGATCATATTTGTGTCAGGCTTCTGGGGGACAATCTGTGTAGAGGAACTTTCCAAGAATCTGTAACTACACATTCTAGAAACAAGTACCCAATTTTAGCTATTCATCGACTGTTAGACTTCACAGGGGAAGGGAATACTAAAATGCAAATACACAAGAAATAAATATACTTTGTTCTCTTATGTATTATTTTACTCTCTCTTAACTGCTTGGACAAATTCCCTGCCCACCTATGTCTCTTCACAGAAGAACTCTTTAGTATTTGATGATGGTGATGGAAAAATTCAAAGTGACAAATTCATGTCAGATAAGCACATATGTTGTGTCACTTTCATGCCCAGATCAACAAATTAAAATATTAAAAATATTAAATGCAATTCCAGCCTTATTTCTTTCCCTATTCCATCTTTTACTCAGTATACTTTTACTAAATAAAATAAAATGTGCTAGTAAACATAATCTGTTAAGTCTGTTTGTGATAATGTTATTTAATTCCAGGTGATAAAAATCAGTCATTAAGATATTTTATACTCAATAGAACGTGAAGTATTTATATTGATGAATGGTCTTTTTATTAGAAATGCGAATTTAGAAAAATACAGAATTCAATTTCATGGTTAGGAGATTTCAATAATTTTCTTCGTTTATCTGATAACATTTTTGATAAAAAAAATCAACTTACCCAGCCAGAAGAAAGACTCCATGTATTACATTTTGGAAGAGATGTTTTGAATATAATAAAAATGTCTATTGGCCTGTCTCCTCCTTCAGTGGGAGAAGAAAAATTCTCCAATTTATCATTAGTTCTAGACTACATCAAAAAAATTAACCAGACACACGGCTTTCACATAATAACAAAAAATGAGTTCAAGCGAGAGGAAGCAAACACAGAGACCGCACCTTCCATCTGGCGCGGATTATTTTCAAATGCAAGTGAGGACTCAGTCTCATGTTCAAACACATGCACTACTTCAGGAACTTCCTGTTCTCCTGTGGATTTTCTTTCTAACTTACCATGAGGCCATGAATAAGTCTTCTTGTTTCTTTCTACCATTCGGATGTCTTAAACTGTGAACACTGGTTATCTATGTCCCCTCAAAGCACTTCCGAAAGGATGTTGCTCAGTGATGTCTCTGATACTGAGGTTGCCCTGTGTTGTAAGTCATTAAATATATTTTTACAAGTTGACAGCAGAGCAATATTATAATGACCTTAAGCTAAATGAGCATGTACAAATGTGTTTTTTATTAAACTGAACAAAGACTTACTGAGTAGAAAGGACTGTATGATTTTTTTTTACATTAGCTTTATTTACTTGACAGAGATGGAATCTCCATTTCTTCACTCATGTTCTGAAGGAAGGTACTGGCCTGACTTACCTTGTCTTACCAGTCAGCCTTGCAATTTACGCTTGGGAAAGTGCAGGGCACTTCTAAAAGTAGTGCTTAACTGCAGGTGCTGAGAAATGTTGAAACTTGTTTACAGAATTCCACACTTGTCTCTGATGTATTAAATTATTCCTTGGGCCTGTCATTAACACCTTCCCAGTCCGATATTTTGATCACCTACTTAACACAAGAGAATTATTAGAGACTTTTATATGTAAAATTATGCCTCTACATTGAATCTAAACAGGGATTCAAAACAAAGTTATTTCCATGTACATATTTGATCACCTCTACATTGTGACAAAATTACAGGTTCTTGTTTATGACAAGTTTTCATAACTCTATGGCTTTTTTTTTCTTCTTTTTTTTTTGGAGAGAAATGATACCATTAAACTATAGGGAGACTTAGGGCAATTCTCGATATTAAAAAGTGTGGATACCACCTTTATCAAACACTGCCAGGCTCTTCTTACTCTTAAAGTGGGTTTTAGACATGCTTAAATTCTGTAAAAAGTATTTTGATTGGAACTTTATTAACAAGTTCGTTATTATCTGTTTTCTTCTTTTTCATTAAACTTTATATTCATATTTATGAAGATTCTGACCATTTAGAATTTAAAAACTTATTTCCAGGTCCTTTATAGTTGCTGGTACTTATAATAGATTTTTCTTTGTATTATTACTTTATCTTTATTACATTATACAATTTTTCTAAGTGTACAGTAATTTCAATTTGCATATTGATCTGGTATCATAAAACTTTTATAAACTTTCCTTTTTGTTTAATAGCTGCATGCTCTTTCCAATGTTTGGAGGGGTAATCTTCAGTCGATAGTAATTTTGTTTCCTCCTGTATTGGTTTCTAGGCTGATATAACAAAGTATCAACAACTAGATGACTTTAAAACAACAGAAATTTATTCTCTCAGAGGTCAAAAAGTCAGAAGTCTGTCATTAGGTTGTGTCAAGGTACCTCACCCCACAAAGCCTCCAGGAAGTGTCCTTCTTTTCTCCTTCTCTGGCAGTTGCCAGTAACCTTGCACATTCCTTCATTTGTGGCGGTCGTGTCTCCAAACTCTGTCTCCTGCTTTATGTGGCCAACTTCCCATGTGCGCCTGCGTCCAAGCTTCTGTCCTCCTCTAAGGACAAGATGGGTGGGTATCTCACAGCAGGTCAAGGATTGTTACGATCCATCATGGCGTCGCGTTTACAGCTGGGAAGATCTTTTTCTAACTTGGGTCACTTTCACAATTTCCAGGAAAATGTGACTTTTTAGGGGGAACTCTATTCTACCAAACCTAAAACTTAAAAAAATTTTTTTTTCTACCGTCCTAAAATTCTGTCACCCCAAAATTTATATCGTACCATGTGCTAAACATTTCAAATCCCATCATTCAACTGATCTAAATCAAACATGAGGTGACACTTGGTGTAATCTACGTGGAACCAAATTTATTTCCATGCATGGAGCTGTGAAACTAAAAGCACATTATGTTTCCAGAGCACAGTGTTAGGGCTTCTGAGATTGTCATCATTGTACTCTCATTTCTGAAGAATAAATTGTTGGATGTGGAGCTGTGAGTCATCAGGTTCTTTTATTTTATTTTTTTTTAGCACTTTATAATATGTTCCACTGCCTTCTGCCATCAAAATTTCTGATAAATCATAAAGTAGGTGGATTATTTTTGTGTATAAGTAGCATAATATTTTCCCCATTTTAAAAAGCACTTTCTTTGGTTTTGGATATTTTGATTCTTTCATGTTCATCCCTATAGTTGGAAATTTTCTAAGTTTCTTGAAATTATAGAATTATATCTTTCTTCAAATTGAAAAATTTTAGTCATTGTCATTTGAAATAGTTTACACCTAACATTATCTCTATGCTGGGTTGTGAGATTTCTTTTTTTTTTTTTTTTTTGTGGTACCAGGGATCGAACTCAGGACCTTGTGCTTGCCAGGCAAGCGCTTGTGCCACTGAGCTATACCCCCAGCCCAGGCTGTGAGATTTCAACTACATATATATTGGAGATTCAGACATTATTTCACCGGTCCGTGAAATTTTGTTCGCATATTTTAAATCTTTTTATCTGGATTCTTCACACTGAAAATGCTCTATTGATCTGTCTCCAACTGCCCTGACCCTGCTTCCTTTTTCAACTCCATTCTGCTGTTACCTCCAATCAGGAAAGTATTATTTTATGCTTATTTTAAATATCTTATCTTTCCATTTTTAAATTTTCATTTTTCTAGTTTTGATTCATCTAATAAGGTTTCCTATATTTTATTGACTGAAAGCACATTTTCCTTTATGCCACTAAGTGTATTTAAAGTAAAATAAAATACTTATCTGCTTATTTCAGTATATGTCATTGTTGAGTTTCCATTGATTTGTCTCTTGCCAATGGGTTAAATTCCTTTGCTTCTACACTTACTGAGTTTATATTGTAGCCTGAGTATTCTGATGGCCCAGAGACTTACTTCTGTTATATTCCTAAATAGAGTGAAGATTGTCTAAACTTTAGCAGGTAATCATTTTGGATTCACAGATTTTGTCTGCTGGGTGCAGCTCAAAATTGATTTCAGTGTTTTGAAACTTCTTGAGCACGCGTGGATCAAAGTCAGGTACTTTATTAGCTCTGTTTTCTTCACGCAGGATCTGGGACGCCCTCTCTGGCTATCTACTCTTTGGAGTATCTCTTTTACGTTCTATTGGTAAGGATTGTTCCAATCAATTCCCTTTTGTTCTTTAGGCCAAAAAAAGCATGAATCTTCTCTGTCAGTGCTCTCAGTCTAAAGTCATTTAGAAAACAGGAAAATCACTGTGCACTACTCTTCCTTCCAAATTAATTTTTTTCTACAATTTTCCTGCTTCTGTTCACTCTATGCTCCCTCAAGCCAGTTATTTAGAAATTTTATCTACATTTATAATTGTTCTGGCAGGAGCTTCTTTGGCCATGTCTTACCATCTCAAAGCCCAACACATAAAAACTATTTTGCATAAAAATGATTTTTCTTTGGTGATAGCCACTGATATTTCATCTTCTCCAAATGTCTTTTCACTTATTAGCTTGGTGTTTTCACAGTCCTTTAATAATATTAATTTGCACTACATATCTGTGCAAAGGTCAAATAGGGATTCAATGTCTCACCTAGAGTGTTTCCTCTCCAGATTCACTGTCCCACTCAGATGTCACGTTCCCTTACAGTATTTTCGTCTAATTTTGAGGTGTTCTCTTGGCGTTCCTATTACTAATGTCTTTCAGTAGTCTCAAATTTTATAAGAACCAATTTGAAGTTCAAGTACATATTTGAGACATTTACCAGTTTTTTATCTCTTTCCTCATATAGATGTTAAAACTCTAACCAGTTTACATTTCTTCATTTCATGTTTAAGGAAATGACTTTACACCATAGACAGGGAGGCTGTTTAAGGGACCAAACAAGGACATGTGTTAAAACAGTTACTACTATTTCATACAGGAGTTTTCTTAATGAATATTTAAGTTTTAAAGCAGAAGTGATATTTTCTGCTTTATTAGGGTAATTAGGAAGTTAGAAAATTACTGCTATACTTTTAATGGACCCAACTGAGTTTATGGATCCATTAGCCCACAGCTTCATTGTATAGAGTGTTTGAATCTTAGTGAAAGGATTGGAGACAGGAAGGAAAAATAATAACCCTATAAATACATTTGACTCTCTGAAATGAAAGAATAAGCCAGAATAACACCCAGCTACGCATTATGACTAGTTCATGAGAAAGTGATTGTATTACTTGTATAATTTGGTTTTATTTTAAAAACAAATATAATTTTATATAATAAAGAAAACATTCCGGAAATACTAATTGATGGAAAACTTTGTTTACAAAATCAACATTGCTACAAAAGATATAACTTTAGGAATGACTAAAGTAATGACTCAGGAAAATGATGTGTCATATGTGTAAATGTTGAGAATGTTTCAAGAAAATTTTTCTGGTTTTGAACATTATTTAAATCACTAAAAATATATTAACAAAATCAGTAGCTTATATATTTATTAGAAACCTCTATTTTGATGGAAATGCCTGCCAGTTGATTACTTCCCTTCAAGTTTTAGTCCTTGATCACTCTCATTTGTGATTCATGTTTTTCCAATAATATTAGATTCTTTAATAAATTATAGATCATGACATTAAGAACAAATATTTTGCCTGTGGCTTTTATCTAAGACAAAGCAGCTGAAGAAATGTTATGTCTGTATATCCTTAACTGAAGAAATCATTTAAACTATTTTAATCCTATTGTGAAAGAAGGAAATGAAGAAGTTCCCTTAAAGTCTGGCTCTGTCCTTTGCCAGTTGTGTAAATTAGGCATAGTAATTAAGATCTTCCTTGTCTAGTTAGAAAAACATGTAACTATTAATTTCTTCAAGACTGTTGTGGAGAGCAAACACGTGTGAAAATGAGAGGGAAGGCTGCGTGTAACATGGTAGTGGATGCTACAGAACAAAATACTTTTTTCCTTTGCTAACTTTCTTCCCTGTGCTCATTTTGTATTCTAATTATAAATATATTGTATATTTCAAATTAAACCATGGGATTTTATACTACTTATGGTTTCACCTTAATGACTGTGACCCTGTAGATTGAGTAATGTAGCCTATTCTGATTCATCATAAAATAACAAAATAAGAATTTGAAATCAAGGATATGAAGAGAAATTTATTGTGAGAAGTAGCTAATCCAGTCATTTTGGTTAAATGATTACTGGAAATAGAAGATGATAGGCCTCTCTTATTTGTGTAGTGTGCCTGGGGGATAAATTTTACTTTCACAGTGAAACTGCACGTGGCTTGTTCTGCCCGTCCTCAGTGGAATAAAAGCAATGACCGCCAAGAATATAACTCTCTGAAGGTCAAGTGTGGAGTCTGTTTTAGCATATTTCCTGAATGACGAACTTAGTCAAATTAAATATACGTTTTTATACTGATTATTTTTCCTGATTCTGATAAATACAAACTATGAAAATTATTTATTTGTCTGAAAAGACATAGCCGTGGGAAGTCTGGGGAAATGATCGTGTAAAGACCTCTGAAAAGTTCCTATTCTATA
>PVLD010001765.1:0-79862 GCA_004027595.1 Dinomys branickii | reverse complement strand
CTGAGCACTTTACTTGCAAGGCTTGTCTGTGTTTGACTTGACTCAGGGCTCACTCACAGGGAAAGAGAACAAAGAAAAACAAGAAAACATTTGAAAAACAAATGAGAATGTAGAAAGTCACATGCATGTAGAGAACTATGCACAAGCTCAGAAAAGACCAGAGATGATCACGTGCTCTCGCACCTAGATGATCTTAAAACTCTACTCCAGCAGGAAGCAAGGGAGAAGGCAGAATCACTACGTGATGTCTGATGGAGTCTTGGAGCAAGTCTGCATAAAAACACAGACATCAGAAAGGTGAGAAACTTACTGCTTCAGACAGCTACGGCAAGCTCTAAAATCATTGGCTGACCACTCAGCTAACCAATCTGAGACTTCAGAGCTACACATAACAATGAATGCAGATTTTCCAGAATTTATTTAGAAGTTCATTAACAAACAAGAGCAACAAAAAACATGGGAAGGGGAGAGAATTTGTTTTCTAGTGTTAATACACTATACAATTCAAAATTCACATTTTCAGACAAAAAAAAAAATACTAGGCATGTGAAGAAATAGAAAGGTATAACCAACATAAAGGAATAGAAGCAGACAACAAAGGACCTTTCTGAAGAAGGCCAGAGATTAGATATAGTAGCCAGACTCTTTAATTTACCTATCATGACTTTACTCCAAATAATACACCCCACCCTAAATTGATACCCATCCAGAAATTGAAAATGTCTATTTACAAATAAAGTCTTTGCCTGTATAATTAGATAAGATGATATCACAGTGAATTAAGGTAGATCCTAACCCAACAAGAGTGGTATCCTTATTAGAAGAGAGAAATTTAACGATCACAGGGAAGGAGAACTATGTAGAGACAGATTCCAGATGCAGCAAGGTGCCTGCAAGTCAAGGAACAGTGAGATTTTTCAACAACTACAGGAACTCTAGGAAAGGCAGGAAATAAATCCTACTCAGGAGTCTTCAGAAGGAGCACTGCCTTGCTGATACTTGGATTTAGGACTTCCAGCAATTAGAGCTGTAAGAGAATACATTTCTATTGTTTTAAGCCATCAGGTTTAAACTTGTTTGTAATGGCATAAATAGAAAGCTAGTATAATGTTAAAAATAATAAAGATAAGGATGTTTAATTAAAATGTTTCACTAAACATAAAGTATTTATAAAAAATAGAACTATTTTAAAAACAAGTAGAAATTCTGTGGGTAAGAAACATTAACTGAAATGGGAAACTCATTAAAGAATATATAAAGGAGTTTTAAGGAGGCAAAAAAGGATGTTAGCAAACTGGAAGACAAATCCGTTGTTATTATCCTGTATAGGTACCAGAAAAAAATGAAGAAAAATAGTAAATTATAGGGCATCCACAGGTGTCACATCATATACAAATGGGCTTCCAAAAGGTAGAGGAGAGAAATGTCAAAGGGAACAGAAAGAACATTTGAGTACACACTTGGCCAAGAGTGTAAAAGAATTTAATGAACATATTAATCTATAAGTTCAGTCCATTTTAACTAGGATAAATTCAGACCTTTGCACTTGGAATAATCATAATCAAACTTGCAGAAGCCAACACAAAGAAAGAAGAGCAAAAACAAAGAGCAGCAGTTGTTGCTAGACCCCAGGAGCTCTGACCCACACAAATAAGTAAAGAACAGTTGTAAATGCACTGCCATAGGTACATACAAATAATAGTATTACTGCATATTTGTTTGTAACTATTTTTTCTCTTGACTTCTTAAACAACTACATATAACAATAATTATAAATCTTTCATAGGCATTCATGTACTAAGATGTAATCTGAGAATAAAAACTCAAAATATAGAAGAGTGACATAGCTGTAGAATAGTGAAATTTTTATATACTGCTGAAATTAATGTTAATTCTAACTTTATTGCTGTGTTGTAAGTAATAGTAATTGTGAGAAACTAATAAGTTACTAATCAGAGAAACTAATAAGAAAATATTTCAAACATAGAACAAGAAAATGACAAGGAAATTTACATGGTACACTTGAGAAACTAATTCAGAAAGAAGACGCAGGCTGGGCATGAGGGCACATGTGTGCAGTCCCAGCTACTTGTAAAGCAGAGGCAAAAAGGTCACAAGTTTCAAAACCGTGAACAATTTAGGGAAGGATCCTATCTCTCCCTATTTTTTATCTCCCAAATAAAAAATTAAAAAGAGCTGGAGATACAGTTCAGTCATAGAACATTAACTTAGTATGTGAGAGGCTCTGGGTTCAATTTCTAGGACAAGAAGAACAAAGAAAAGAAAAAAAAAAAGAAAAAGAAAAGAAAAACAGATACAATGGATAAACAGGGAAAATATAAACATAAGAAGTAAGAGATATAGAAAACTAATAGCAAAGTGGTAGATGTAACTCATACACCACAGCAATGACATTAAATGTAAATAAACACGAATTAAAAGGTAGAAATTAGAGAAGGGTTAAAATGTGAGTCAAGGCTGTCTATAAAATATGCAGTTTAGATGGAAAGATCCAAATTAGCTGAAAAAATGGAAAATGACAGACCATGCAACTAGTAATCAAAGGAGGGTTAAATGGTCACACTATTATTAAACACAATGTTATGGAAGGACTTTTTAAATTAAAAATGGTCAATTCATCAATAAAATATAACAATGAGGCTATGTACAGCAAAATCTATATGAAGGAAAAAACCCGGACAATTAAATGCTGAAGGAGGCAATTTAACAGTGGTAATTGGAGATTGCAATATAACAATTCAATAATAAAACAAATACATAGTAATTTAACCAAAGAAGACTGGAAAGATATTTAGAAGCCAACTAACTCTATGGAGTACTCCATTCCACAATAGCAAAATATCCGTTTAAATTACATACGCAGGGCTGGGGATATAGCTCAGTGACACAAGCACCTGCCTGGCAAGTACAAGGTCCTGAGTTTGATTCCTGGTACCAATGAATGAATAAATAAATAATACATGTATCATTCTCCAGAATAGACCATAAGCTATAAAAGAAAACATTTTGAAGTTAAACTATTGCCATCATCAGAGTTATGATCTTTGATCACAATGGATTATAATTAGAAATTCACAAATATAGAGAAATAACCCTTTCCTAACAAAGCAAAAATTCAAAGGAGAAATTTTAATGAAAAATAGTACTTTAAAGTAAATTAATACAAAAATAGTAAACAATATCAGCACTTACGGGATGAAAGCCGAGCTATACTGAAAGGAAAATTTGTGCCTATCTTCAAAGAGAATGATAGAGTTAATATGTTATTATTCTGCCCTAACTAGAAAAAGAAGATCAAGCTAAACAACAGCTAAGGAATAAGGAAAATATTAAAGATTAGAGTGGAACTACATAAAGCAGACAAAATAAAAATTGTAGAGCAAACACACAAGTTGGTACCTTTATTGATAAGATTAATGAAATTGAGAGAGCTATAGCTAGATTGAGTACAATAGATTGAGCGCTCATGTCCTTCCCTAATTTATATTTTTAAATTCTGACCCACAGTATGATAGTGTTAGGAAGTGGGGCATGGGGTAGTTACATCATGAGTGTAGAGTCTATGCAACTGTGTTTAATGGCTTCATGAAAAGGACCCAGAAGCTCTTGTTCTTTTGTCACACGGAGATACAAGGAAAAGACAATGTTCTGCAGTACTGGAGAAAACTCTCCTTAGAACTCAGACGTGTTTGCACCCTTACCTCATGCCTAGAAACATAAAGGTGAAAATAAATTTTTGTTGTAGGTCAATTTCTTTTTTTTTTTTTGCGGTACTGGGGATTGAACTCAGGACCCTGCGCTTGCTAGGCAAGCGCTTATTCCACTGAGCTATATCCCCAGCCCCCTCCCTGTAGGTCAATTTCAACAGGTGTGTGTCTTTTGTTGTAGCAGTCTGAGCTGATTAAGAAATTTAGTAAGGACACAGGGAAAGAGACAGAGATGAGAGAAAGGAGGGATGGGGGCCGGGGGGGCATTCAAAATACTGTTACACAGAGCAAGAGTATGACTGTATAACTTCAGGCCTTTAAGAAATAAAGTCTATAGGCAACATCTAATAACAGAAAAATTGCCGGCCTTTAGGGAAATGCAAATCAAAACAACACTGAGAGTCTATGTTATCCAAGAAAGAATGGCCATCAAGAAAAAGATAACAAATGCTGGTGAGACTGCAGGGAAAATGGGAGGCTTCTGCGTTGTTGGTGGGAATGTAAACTAGTTAGTGCAACCACTGTGGGAATCTGTATAGAGATTCCTCAAAAACTAAGACTAGAAATTTTGATCTACCCCATGTATTCACTTTCTAGGTAGCCTTGCAAAACAGTTAAAGACATCATATTACAGTGATACATGGATATCTGTGTTTATAATAGCGCAATTCATAAGTCATGGGAGCAACCTATATGTCATCTACAGGTGAGTGAATACAAAAATACTTATACGCCTGGAGTACTACTCTGTTGTAAAAAGAATACACTGGAGTAATTTGCAGGAAACTGGATGCACCATGAGAGCATCATGCTAAGTGAAATGAATCAGATATAGAAATTTAAGTATCACATATTTTCTTATATAAGACACCCAAAATATAACTCAAAAGCAAAACAAAAGATAGGCAATAGGAAGTAGGAAGATGGATCTTTCCCAACTGGGAGGGGAGAAGAGATGGGTGGAAGAGTGGTAGAAACAAGACAAAGAAAACACATACACAACATCCAGAAGTGAGTCTTTCCAGGTGACGTGATCTTTGGTGTAGGAAGTAAAGACCCATAGAAACACTAATCTAGCAAATCAGTAAGTTTAGTAAGTTTATAGGACGTAAGATCGATATTCATAAATCACTTTTATTTGTATACAACGTCAATATTTATGTACAAATGAAAATTAAACTGTAATCAAGAGTGCAAAGTGCTAGTATGAAGATAAACACAGAACTGAACTGAGAGTTTAAACTATATATATATATATATATATATATATATATATATATATATTGAACTCAGGACCTCACACTTGCCAGGCAGGTACTGTGTCACTGAGCTAAATCCCTGGCAACCCTGGACATATAGTATTACTCACTTTTTCATAAGTTTCAGTGAAGCAAGAATAGTCTTTTCAACCAATGGGGATGATACAAGTGGATATGTATATAAATAATTAAGGTGGATTCTTGCACATAAAAATTAATGCAAAATGCCTAAACTAAAATGATAAAAATTCTTAAAAGAAAAGTGATATAAATTTTTTCAACCTTAGACAAACTGTTTTTAAAGACCATAACACTGAAAGCAAATGCAACAACAAAAACATCATTAAACAAACTTCACCAAAATTAAATTTTTGTGTGCAACAAGGGGTACTGTCAAGACAGTGGAAACTCATAGTATGTGAGAAGATATTTGAATAAATTACACCTGATAAAGAATTTCATTCAGGATGTATGATGAATGCTTATAATCTCACAGTAAAAGAATAATAAAAGAAGGACAAAGGATTTAGATTAACATGTGCTCAAGGAAGATATACAAATGGCCAACAAATATAATAAAAGATGCAGATGTCATTAGTTATTAAAAACATTCTATTAACAGTCTTAATGACATGCCACTTCACACCCCTTGGGATTGCTATAATCCAAAAAATTTACAGTGACAAATGTTTGTGAATACCGAAAAGATTGGAGCCATCATTGTGGATGGCAATGTAATGGTGCTGCTCCCTTGGAACACGGTCTGACAGTGAAATGATTAAACACGAAAGTGTCATGTAATGCAGCTATTCTACTCCTAGATACTTCCCCAAGAGAAATTAAAACAGAAATCCAAACAATGTGTACAGCAAAGCTCTTAGTTGCATATTTTGGTTATAACTACAATACAGGAATGATCAAAAGTCCATTAAGGAATGAATACTCAAATGTATACACAAAGTGTCCTATAGGAATGGGACACTATAATGGAATACATATATATAATGGAATATAATATATAGTGGAATAATTAAGCCATATAATGGACTGTCATCTCATCATACAAAATGAAGCTGTAATATATAATAAAATATACCTTAAAAAACATGGAAAGAGAAGGAAGCTGGAAACACTAATATAAAGTATCCAGAAATGGTAAATCCATAGAAAGAAACTAGATGAATATTTGCTGGGATCAGAGAGGAGTTGATAAAGCCCATTTATTATAGGTAAATTTGGGGTTTCTTTATGTGTTATGAATTTATTTGGGAATTACAGTGGTTATAATGTACTAATATACTAAAAGCCACTGAAGCTCATACTTTAAAAACATTCCACTTTCATAGTATGTTTTATCTAAGTAAAAAAAAGTATGGAACAAAAAATAAAGCCATAAAATAGAAAAACAGACTTTATCACTTACAACTAGAAACTGATACATCTAGACAATTTATTTTTCATCAGACCCATAGAAGAACTCACTCTTTATATTTCAAGTGCCCTCAACTTTGCAACAAAATCCACAGTGGCATAGACTGCATAACTGATCCCTGGAGGGGTGTTGATTTAGTGAAGCCAGTGAGTGTTTAATTCCCTTTTATTTATGCAGTGGTGGCAAGATTTCAGCAGAAGACTTTTAGTTTTAATCATAACAGGATTTAACACACTCTGGCAATTCTTTATATACTTTCACATTATCTTCTGTTATCCTTTCAACTACACTGAGATATTTTTTTCTTCTTATTTTATTTATAGAAATCTTGAAAAACAAAGAACATAAGGATTTTATTTAAGATTCCACAATAAACCAACGAGCAGGATGGTATCATTTTCCAGTTTCTTATTCTTTCATTATACACAGAAGGGGGAACCCACACAAAGAAAAGTGTCCACATTAAACAATTGATGAGGTCATTTTCCCTACTAATTTTAAAAAAGCCAATATATAATTTCATCATAGAGAGTGAAATGTTCCTTCCACTTTATTTTAAAAACCATCTCTTTTTGAATGGTTTGAAGAGTCTTCTGTGAACTATCAGCTCTGCATTCTGAGGCAGTGTTCACAGTATCCTTCTAGTCCTTAAAAAGACGTTTTGGCTCTGCATGGGCCACTGATTAAAATAAGTTAACAGGCAGGATGTTAATCTCTGTTTATAGAAAACACCAAGACAGATGGAGAAGTAATGACAATAAAAATAGACCTGTCCCTGAAACAGATTCGTTAAGAGAGGTATTTAAAAATCAACAAGAAAACTGAAGACACTGGACCAAACTCGAGCCTGCTGTCATGGCACACTGTCCTGAGGTGACAAATAGGATATCAGCAGGGGAATCTGTTTAAGCCTGGAGCTGTATCTAAGCTGGACTTCCAGTAGTTTCTATTATTGGTGGTCTTTTCAGTGCCAGCTAGATTGACTTGGCTGTGCCACTGGAATCTCTGACTGGAACTGAATGAACACAGCGTTTGTTTGAATACTGCTGATCCCCTGACTGTAATTGGATCAGCTGACATCACCCAGTGTGCTGAGCCCTATGAAATGCCCCTGCAAGCAAACCCCACCCTTGTGAGAGTTGGGTAATCCCTGGGGACTAACAGCCAGCCTCGTGTTCAGGATGACTCACGCAGCTGCTGTCAGGAGACCATCACTGGGTGAAATGCCCTGTGATGTGCTTACTCTTTGTAGCCAGTTTGCCCTACCACTGGACTTATTTTGATGTAGATTTTTTTAAAAAGAGGAAGAATCTATCATTTCTCCTGGAACTTAAGGAAGCCTAAAGAGTCATGTGTAGCTTCCCCAGAAGAGTCTGTGAACTTTTGTTTGTATGGAACATAAAAACCCTGGAAACAAGGATAAGAGTCACAATCCCATAAACAAGAAGCAGGAAGAAATTCAAGCCAAGCTAGTTGGGAAATTGTATAATAATTAACAGATAATTATAGTAAAACATGGTTATTTCTGCTGATCCTAAATTTAAAAAGATGTTTTAACAATGGAAAATCATTTTCTGCCCTTTTCTCTGAAAAGCCTGCTTGAAATGAACACTTTGAAGATTTTTATTATTAAAACCTCTTTATAGCAAAGTAAGAAAATATTGCTATGAAAATATACCAAGAGACTTCCCATCATTTAGAAGGTTATTATTTTAAAACTACACATGTTTGGGTAAGTGTCTGTAAGATAGAGGGGCAATTATTTTTTAAAAAAGCAGTGGGGTGAACAGAGGGCCTCTTTTTGGAAGTATGTCCATGCGTGGTTTCACAGAGAGAAACAGAATGGGCAGAAGGGAAGGAGATCAGAAAGAGTGGGACTCAGAGGCGCAGCAGCAGCCCAGATACCCACAGCGCCGGTGAATGTACTGGATCTGGGTGCAGTCCTGCTTTCCAGACCAAGTCTACTCTGAGAGCCACAACAGTTCCAGCTTACTTCATGTGCTGGAGTTCAAGGTACCAAAGTACATTCGCAAATAAAGTGGACATGAGAGATAATCTACACGTCAGCCAGGAGCAGAAAAGAGAAACACGGAGCTGCTGGCCCCGCTGTGCGTGGGCACGGGGTGGGGGAAAGCACAGTGCAGTGCAGAGACAGCATGGAGGAAGCAGAATCAAGTGGGTCGGTCCTGCTGAGTCTGCGATCCTCAATACCAGGACAACACCAACGCGTGTGCTCATGAGTCCCACGAGCGCTGACACAGTCAGGGTGGTGCAGAGCTTGCACACTCCTGGGAGAAAAGCCCAAGAAATGGACTTGCAAAGGGTCAGCCTGTGTGTCCACAGGGCAGTCTATGTTCTTGGAAGCATCTGTGTGTCGTTGTGAAGCTGAGCTGGTTTGAAGCCTTCTGATCCACATGAGTAGCTCTTTCACACATCGGCCAATGAATAATGCTTTCTGAGAAACCGGAGAAAATAAAAGAAAGAAAATAAGCGCAGTAGAAGAAGGGAGAACAGCTAGCCCGACTGTTTTCATTTTGCTCCCTTAACTACGTAACACCCTCACAATGCAGTCCACAGAGAGCAGGAGAGGTGCTAGGGTTGTAGATGATTCACATTAAAATTTCAATTTCTAGAACCACATCCATATTATAATGTCACATATTGTAAAGTGACTTTCAATCCATATGTCCATCTAGCATATACTTTGGTTATTTAATTGAAAAGGAGATGTATGAATGCCACCTTGGCTACTTTGTGCACAGAATGTTTTGTTCTCTAAAGAGCAATATGAGGAAAGTCCTACTGGTTTTCATCAGATAAAATAGTTTAGTTGCCATAACATGCCTCTTGTTCATTGAATTACTTGTTCTCTTATTCTCTTCAGCATTCATCTCTGAGATTATCTCACTGTGAGCACCATACCTGATGCAGACAGCCCATCTTTATTTGTGTGTAGAACTAGTCCATTGGTTCTCAGGGTTAGCTAAGACTCAGAGGCATCAGAGACAGTAGGCAACAGGGAGAAAGAGCAGGTGGGAGAGACAGAGAAAAAGGGGACAGAGAAGGAAGGGAAAAAAGGAAGAGAGAACAGGAAAAGGAAGGGGCAAAAAGGGAAAGGGAAGGTGCTAGGGAGGGGAGGACAAGAGAGAAGTACATAGAATGGTCTCACAAAACCTTCAAAATTGAAAGTAAGTCTTGATTCCTTTACTAACAGTTATAAAGAGCTGCATAATGCATATTTTGGGTATTCTGTTTTTCTATCACTCAACCACCATTTCATATCCCCAGGTTAATTCTCCACCCATTTCTGTTAGATTTGTAATCAGTGTAGCTGGTTTCTTAGGACTGCTTTTTCTGGGCTCTTGAGCCCTCTACTGTTGATGGAAATTGGCCAAGGACTGCGAGTGTAAAGAAAGAGACAGATATATTTATTCTCCCGTGACCCCTGTGGAACCAAGTTCTAGCCATTTTTACTATCACAGTGATGCCTTCCTTGGGGCAGTAGGTGAAGAATCCCTACTTGGAGGACCCCAGAACGTTCTGACAGGAGACTTTTCTGTCTCTAGGTGTGGTGGTGGCTCCTCTTGGTTGCCACCCATGTGGGTAGGAGAAGGCATTGAGGCCCCACTCATATCCCTCTCCAGCTGATACACCCACCCTCAGCTATGGGCTAGGTAACTCTGTTGGCTCAACTACCCTCATCTACAGAGGATTCTCATAGCTAGCAGGATACACCAGCCCAAGTGTTCATGTGGCATGTGGGAGCCACACGGGCCCCTTCTGCCTTGTGAGTCCCTCCACTGAGCTGCAGAAAGCCCTTGAAGAGTGTCATCCTAAACTCATCTGATTGTGTTAGATGGCTAGTGTGACAACCAAGAGCACCAGACTGTAGTGGACAGGCTATAAAAACAACCTCCTTGGTAAAGTAAATATAGCCAAATAAAGTAAATATTCTATTACTCTTAGCTGAAAACAAAGTCACATTTTGTCTCTAAAAACTCTCAGTTGAGTAACAATTTATTCCTTTTATTCTACTCAGTGATTGAGAAAGAGGCAGATTGTGAGTTAGTCCACAAGGGAAAAATGCATTATACAAAGACATTATTTATTTTTCAGTCAAACGCATATGGCATAGATGCAGCCAGTGCTTGTGATTCTCTCAGTTAAAAAGCACACAACACTGATGCTTTCACAGGCAATTGGGTAAAGTGCTGCTGTCAGAGAGAAGAAGCTGAATTACAGGTTAGTTACTCCAACTTAGTATCACTGAAAAGTTTTTGGCATCAGTTTGAATCAGGCTTGCTTCATTTCATGGTCTTTTCATGTAACTATCACATTTGATTCTCACAAAACTTTTGCAGCAGAGGGAGAATTAAACCATGAGAAATATAACTTGCTTGGTCCATCTTAGAAAAGACTTCATGAAATTCTCTCAGCTCCATGCATTCTTGGAAGAACGGATAGATTCTGTAATGGGTACAGGTTTATGTTTGCAAGTGACATTTCTGGCGAGTCTCACAAGTTCTTATCCTACATATTTGTGAATCAGATATTAAATAATTGTCCTAGGCTTTCAAAAACTGATTTAAGTACTTGGAACAGAAACAGCCTGGACTGATGTTTCAATATTTCAATATGTAACTGATAACATTTGAGAAAATAATGCAGCAGTCATCAAAATAGCACTGGTTGATTAAGATGTGCCTCAGGGGCCAGAGCCCACCACCAGGGAATATGTGGTAAAAGTGGGTTTGCTTTCAGATGGATTTCTACTTGTTTTTTTGTTTGTTTGTTTGTCTGTTTTGTTTTTCCAGTCTTATTTATTTCCTACACTATCACTGTGGTTGCTGGTATTTTCATTTGGTTACAGGTAAGGCAAGACTGCATTTATCACATTGCCAGTGTTTTCCCTTCAAATAAACACATATTACTGAGTTCAATAGAAAGTGCACTGGGTATATCTAAGAAAAGAATTTGGTTTCAGCATCTTTTATTGACTGTAAATAAATTGCTTGTGAGACCAAAGATCTGAGGAGTTCACTACATCAAACCTAGCTCTGAAGAAATGCTGAAATAAACACTAACAATAAAACTTGAATGTGTCAACTTTTAAAACAAACTTTAAATTCAAAATGAGAAAAAGCTTTCTGAGCTACATAGTTCAATGCAAACATTAGTTACAGGCTAATTTTATCATAAAAAAATGACAGGACCATTACTATTTGCAAAAGTATATGTAATATGTAAACTATATATACTACATATATGATATATATACACTCTGTCCTGTACATTATACACACAAAATGTATAAAATTACACATAAAGCAGTGGCAGGACACACGCAGCCGGACTACCGCAGGTAGGGATCCACTGAGACCCAGTGTGGACACACGCAGCAGCAGTCGGTAACTCAGATGAACCAGAGCCGCGCTTTGGCAGAAGGACAGGCAGAACGGAGGGGCAGGTGGGGCCTTCATTCCTTCCTAAAAAGAAATTTCATATCTATCTATCTATGTGTAGATAGATAGATAGATAGATAGATAGATAGATAGATATACACACACACATACATATATGTCAACAGGCTGGGGAGAACCCCAGCTACAGAATGCCAACCCCAGCTCCCACACCCAGGGGCCGAGATCCGCCCTAAACCCAGCACAAATCCTACTGCAAAACTGGCTGGAGCACACACACATTTCTGAGATCAGACTTGGACCTACCGCAGAACTGTGAACGCCAGAGGAATTTTACTCCATTTATTTTTCTGTGTTTGGTTTTCCTTTGTCTATGGCAGAGGGTTTCATTTTTTTTTTATTATTTAGTTCCATTTGGTCCTTTTTTATTTTTTAGGGTTATTTATGTTTTCTGTTTTCAGTCTCTTTCCTCCTTCTTTAATGAGTTAGGTTTACGCATTCCTTTATGTTTTCATCTACTTGTCTTCTGTCTTTTGCCAACTTTCTGGTTTGATTGCATGACGCTTCCATGTGAATAAATGTTGCCTCTTTTCTGTCCAGTTTACTTCAGCACTCCTCTGCTTCCTGGTCTCTTCTCTCCCTCTTCCGAGCCCCAGTTTCACAAAGCTTGCGTGGTTACCCTGTGCCCCCAGCCTTGCTCCTGCTACGTAGCACTTCAGTCATCAGACTTCCCTCCCCGCACCCTCTTATCTCCCCTCACACAAAGCAGGAAATTATAAAGATAAGAGCGGAAATTAAGGCAAGTGGGAAGGAGAAAACAAGTATTGATGCACTGAAAAGTTGGTTCTTTGAAAGAATAAATAAAATTGATGAACCATGAGCCAATCTCATCAGAAAGAGGAAAGAAAAAAGACAAATTCAAGCAATTAGGAACTAAAGGGGGAAATAACAGTCAATCCTACAGAAATCCAGAAGATCATCAATACCTCCTTTCAGAACCTATATTCTGTTTTTTGGTTTTTTTTTTGCGGTACTGGGGATTGAACTCAGGACTCTGCGCTTCCTAGGCAGGCGCTTATTCCACTGAGCTATATCCCCAGCTCCAAGAACCTATATTCTGATAGGATGGAAAACACAGAAATGGACAGATCCCTAGACACAACTGAAGTGCTAAAATTAAATCAAGAAGATATAAAAATTCAAAAGAACCTGGTAGCAGCCAATGAAATTGAAAATATAATTAAAAACTTATCAACAAAGAAAAGCCCAGGCCCTAATGGGTTCACTGTTGAATTTTACAAGAAATTTAAAGAAGAACTAATGTCACTAATGATCAAACTCTTTAAGGAAGTTGAAAAGGAAGCAATACTTCCAAAACCATTCCTGGAAGCAAATATTACAGTGATTCCAAAACCAGAAAAAAAAATCAAGCAAAAAAGAAAACTACAAGCCAATATCCCTAATCAACATAGACACTAAGATCTTCAGTAGGATACTGGCAAACAAAAAGCAGCAAATTATCAAGAACATTATACACCATAACCAGGTACAATTCATCCCAGGGATGCAGAGATGGTTCATCATACAGAGATCAATAAATGTACACCATAAATATATATCATAATACACCATATCAACAGAACCAAAACCAAAACTCACATGATCATCTCAATAGATGCAGAAAACCATTTGACAAAATCCAACACTAATTCACAATAAAAACCCTACAGAAAATTGGAATACATGGTCTTTACCTTCATCCGATGAAAGCCATCTATGACAAACCACCAGCTCACATACTAAATGGTTAAAAACTTAAAACTTTTCCTGTAAAATCAGGAACAAGACAAGGATGTCCACTATCACCACTTCTATTCAATATAGTCCTGGAAAAATTAGCCAGATCAATTAGAAAAGAGCAAGAAATGAAAGAAATAAGGGTAGGAAAGGAGGAACTTAAATTATTATTTGCAGATGACATGATACTCTACATAGGGGACCCCAAAAACTCCATGAAAAGACTTGTAGACTTAATAACCAAATTCAGCAGTGTAGCTGGATACAAAGTCAACAGTTAAAAGTCAATAGCATTCTTGTACACAAACAGCAAACACAGAGAGAGAGAAATCAGGGAAACCACACCCTTTACAATAGCATATAAAAAAATGAAATAATTAGGAATTAATCTAACAAAGGAAGTAAATGATCCATGCATTGAAAATTATAGTACTCTGACGAAGGAGATGTAGAGGATATCAGAAAATGGAAAGATCTTTGATGGATTTCCCTTGCTCATGGATAGGAAGAACAACATAATGAAAGTGGGCCTACTTGCAGAACTACTATACAGATTTAATGCAGTCCCAATCAAAATACCATTGGCATACCTCACAGATGTAGAGACAACATTCCTACAATTCATTTGGAACCAGAAGAGATTGAGAATAGCAAAAGTGATTCTGGTCAACAAAGGAAAGTCAGGGGCATCAAGTCCCTAACCTGAAATTATACTGCAAAATTACTGTGATAAAATCAGCATAATTTTGGCAAAAAAGCAGACCTGAAGATGAGTGGAACTTCTTAGAAGATACTTAGTGTACCTTCTAGGTGTCTGAATAGAAGATACAGACACATCCCCAAACACACTCAGGAACCTTAACTTTGACAAAGGTGCTAAGCACACTCGCTGGCACAAAGATAATCTCTGTAATAAATGGTGCTGGAAAAACTGCTTTTCCATGTGCTGAAGACTAAAAATAGACCCATGTCTATCACCATACACTCAACTATAGTCAAAATGGATCAAAGATCTAAATATTAAGACAGAAACACTGAATTTACTGGAAGAAAAATTTGACAGAAATCTGGAAGACATAACTGTAGGTAGAGACTTCATGAATAAAACCCAGACTGAACATGAAATACAACAATGAACAAATGGGACTTAACCTTATTAAAAAGCTTTTGCACAACAAAAGATATTACCAACAGAGGCAAAAACAACCCACAGAGTGGGAAAAGTTATAGCCGGTTGTCCATCAGACAAAGGATTTGTATCTGGACATATAAAGAAGTGAAATAAAATCAGGCCCCTCAAATTCAAAGACCCAACCAAAAATGGGCATCTGAGATAGAGAAATATAAATGGCAAATAAATAGATAAAAAACATTCAACATCGCTGGTCATTCAAGAGATGCAAATTAAAACAATACTGAGATCACAGCTCAGCCTAGAAAGAATGGCTACCAAGAAATCAATCAATACCAAATACTGGAGGGGTTATGGGGAAAAAGGAACACTTCTCCACTTTTGGTAGTGTATACTGGTACGGTCACTGTGGAAATCATTGTGGAGATCCCTCGGAAATCTAGGATTAGAGGTCCCATTTTTCTCAGCTATTCCCCTTCTGGGTAACTTCCCAGAAGAACTGTAAACATCATACCACAGTGATGTGCATACACCCATGTTTATAGTAGCAAAATTGGTAATAGGTAAATCTTGAAAATAATACAACTGCCCATCAATTGGGGAATAGATAAAAAAAAAAGTATGGTTTTCTTCACATCATGGAGTACTACTCATCTGAAAACAAGGATAAACGGGAGACTTTTATAGGTGAATGGATGCAATTTGAGCCCATACTCATAAGTGAAATAAATCACACCTGTGTGTGTAAACATCATATTGTCTCACGAGTGTGAGAAACTGAATGAGTAAATATGATCCAAAATGCGTAATGCATATTGTGAATTGGGAAGAACTTTTTCAAAAGTAAAGAGAAACTGGGATGATGGGAAGGGGAAAGGAAGGAAGGCAAAAGACAAACTATAGACAAGACGGTTAAGGTAGTTACACAGCTCGTTTCTCCTACTTCACCGAAAATAAAAGTCTGAGCTACTATAATTTGGACAGTATTTCTTGCCTATATGTTTTACTCTGAATAACTGCTATGAAGATGACAATATGCAATATATTAATTATTATTACTCTCTCAGCCTGTTTTGAAACTCTGTTTTATTGTTATTTTTATTTTTCTTTCTTTAAAATAAAAAATTAAAAAATTAAAAACTACACATATACAGACCTACAAATATATATGCATAAAAGTGCATACACTATTAGTATCTTAATATATTGATAGTATATACTATCATATATTAATATATTTTAAATATATACTATTTTAATATATATTAGTTTACTGTATATTTTAGTATGTGGTATACTATATATTAAGTAATGTGTTTTTTAAAAACAGAAAGTTTTCTTTGTATTTGTGTCCCTAAGCGTGATGTCCACATTTTTTATACATTATATTAACTATGATTAAGATATTTCTTAATTCTGGGCCTGTTTCTCAGGTTACAGTCAGATGCTCTCCAGCTCTGCTCAGAATTCTGGAATTTTACCAGCAACTTATCTGAAAGATTCCCGGAAGCAAAAGGCTCACCAGAATCACTGGATAGCGTAGTAAGAGAAACCGGACAGCAGGGGGCGGAGGTACCCACGCATTCTTTTTTTTTTTTAATTAAAAAATAAATAAAAGTACAAAAACATATTAACAAACAGACACCAATTAGCATAAAAAATAGTACAATCACAACTGATCTATAGACAAGGTGACATGGTCTCAACAGTGGTTATTGCTTTATCCATTGATATCTTCGAAGTGTAAATATATGAACCCATATACAGACACGCAAAATTGGTCAGACCATTAATCCTCTCAACAACAGAAAAACACAAAAACCAAACATCCAAAGACAGAAAACAAAACAAGCAAACAACAACAACAACAACCAATAGTTGCTGCTTTGCATATTGATATCTTCGAAGTGTGTGTTCAGGATAATACATACAGACATACAATATTGATCAAATAACCCGTCATCAATTATTCCTTAGCATTAAGTGATATAATACAATAGTAGAACCATGTTAGCCCTCCTGCATATATGTATATTCATATATACATACATACATTTGTTTCTTTCTTTTCCCCTTTCCCTCGTCCCATCTGTTCTTTGTTTTTGAACAGATTTCCTTCATGTCTCTTAGTTTATATTCCCGCGCTCAGGTTCTTACACCAGTGATACAATACGTTCTTGACAGTGCTAGCGAGAAGGGCCGTTTGACTTTTGGCATGTGCTGTATGTACTACATTCAGAAGGTTCCAAACAGAATTTCTTGTCTCTTCTCTTCCTATTCTGCCTTCAAACGAATGAATTTTTTCTGGCAAGTTACCACAAATTCAATGACCAGAGTTCGGATAACCCTAAAAGTATAACCATCAGTACAAAAACAAAAATTAGGAGCTGAAGTTCCCATCACTGAGGAATACAGACAATAAAGGTGGTATTAATCTTTGCTTTACCGGCCTCCATAAAGTTTTGTTGTATATGCGTAGCTAGATATAATACAAAACATATATCTAAATATATCTAAATATACTTCATCCAAATATACAGTATAAATATACAATATGCGATGTTTAAATATACAATGTAAGTATACAGCATCTAAATATAATACAGTATATCTAAATTTAATGCAGAACATATTTTATGTATATGGATGGGAGAAGCAAGGAGGGAGGGGGTGGGTAGGGTTCAAAAAAGTGAGTGTGCGTTAGGGACATGCACCAGCTCCTCGGGATAAATGTGACTGTGGTAGGCAACTGTGTTAAGATAGAAATATTACAGGCAGCCGGACAGGGATAGGCCCTCAAAGGAGCCAGTGTGGAAAATAACGTATCTTGCAAGTGTGAGAGACAGATACCCCCGGCTATGGGCCAGACCTCAAGACAAAAGCATCCACGTGCCTCCCTAAGGATAAACTACAGGGATTGATATTCTAAACAGATCTCTATCATCTTGAGAAAGCCCAGAAGAGTCACTAACTGAACTCCCTGCAGGAAAAGTCCCTATTCTGTGTCCTTTCCTGCTTACCTATTTGATCCTGAAATAATCAATTTTACCTGAGCAAGTATACTCGTAATCTTATTGGTTGACCATAGTTTTGTCCCACCTCATGCCCATCTTGTGAGTTCCCATCTTGGACCTGCCTCGCATCATGGATTTTCTCTATAAAAATCCCTAGAAAGGCAGATTCCTTGGCAACCCACTTGGGTCCCCTTCTGTTTCTCTGGGGCAGAAGCTTTCTTTCCCCTGATAAATATATTGTGCTCTTAACCTACATTGTTCCTAAAACTCATTCACTGATACTACAGAACACAAACTCATCCCGGATATCTAGCATGTAGGGAGTTTCTTTCCCCTATATCATAATCAGTATATACTGCATAAATGCACACATAGAGACAAAAATATAGAGACATAAGAAAAAATGTTAAAGCATTAACCAAAAATGTTAATGCTAAAGACTTAAAGTTTTAAGTCTCAGCAGTATCTCCATTGTGTATAAACTCCCTTCATCTATACCTGAACTGCAGCATCTTGTGCCTCTTAGTAACTTCCATCTTGAGATTTTTTTTGGCTTTCCTTACATGTGTCTTCTACAGTATTTTTGAATATTTGTTATCATTTTTAATTATCTGTTATATAACTTGGAAAATGATATTTTCAGAATGTCAAGAACTAACAGGTGGAAAAAAAATTGCTTTGGACTAATTTTCTCTTAATAAGTATTTTGCAAAGTTCTGCTATAATCCAAGTCTCTTAGAAATGGTAGATAGACCCGGTGATGTCTTCTTGTCAGTGTTGCAATGCTATGCTTGGACAACAGTGGTTACAAATGCTATTTTTTCCATGACTATGTATCTTACTCTGATACTGAATAAGGAATATGAATGTTAGAGAATTGCTAGTCCTTTAGTGACACTATGAATGTAATTCTGCCCATACTATTTCACCAAGTAAGGAGCCTTGGTCTTTGTTTTCCTGGGGCACATTAATGACTTATACAGCCTTCCTGTAAATATTGGATGAATTAACACAATACAAATCAACTTAATTCAGTTAACATGAGATTTGTCCTAAGGACTTTGTTTGGTCCTGCAGATTATAAGAAAGCTTTGGTATTTTTATAATGGCTCTGGAAAACTAGATAGTCATATTGAAAATGCAAATCACTACCTCACACCATATAAAAAAATTCACCTAATGTGGAACTAAATGTAAAAAAAGCCTTTTAATAGTATGAAAGAAAATACATTATTAAAAATCTCTTTAGCCCAAAAGGGAGAGAAAACTGCTTAAATCCACTTATAAAGCAAAGACACAAACTGGAAAAGCAATAAATAAATAGAATTTAGTGTATCAAATATTTGACCAACTATTCTATAATTTAAACAGAAATCAAGCTAAGAATGAGAAGAGTAGCCAGAATTACTAATTTATTTAAGATTCTCTAACAAATAAAAAGAAAAGAACAAAAATCGAGAAATAATCATGAAGGATGAGAATAAGTAATTTCACTTAAGAAGAACTTTTAAAGACAAATAAAGAGACACAGAAATCTTAAAATAATTTTCAAAAGGTAAATGATAAATGCCTATTAGCAGAATAAATGAATATATTGTTCCATGGTTATAAAATAGAATACATTATTGTTTGGATGTTTGTGTTCTTGAAATTGTTTATTAAAATTCAAATCTTGTCTTTCCAAAAATTTAGTCACTAAAAAGATCTGGCACTGTCCTTATGTATTAAGTCATACATGCCACTAGTGAAATAAATCAGACTTGCATATATTGTCTCCCTGGTGTGAAGAACAGAAAGGGTAAATAAGGTCCAGAATGCAAAACAGTGAAATGGAAGAAATTACTCAAAAGGAAAAAGGGACTAGGATGGGGAAAGGGGAAAGGAAGGAAGAGAAAAGGAAAAAAACAAAATACAAGATAGTAATGCTACTGTTATAGGCAGCTGAGTTAGATAGAAGTATTATAGGCAGTCAGACAGGGCCAGGCTCTCAAAGGAGCCAACATAAAAGATACGTGTGGGTCAGACCTTAAGACAAAAGGGGCTAAACAGGTGCACCCACTTACCTCCCTAGGTGTAAATGTCAGGGATTAATATTCTAAATAAGTAGCAACCACTTTCTAAAAAGCCAGGAAGAGTCACTAGCCCAACCCCCACAGGAAAAGCCTATGATCTGTATTCATGCCCGCTTGCTAAGTGACTCGCTTTCCCATTTGATCCCAGTCCACTCAGTCTTACCTGAATATTTATCCTTGCAGTCTTATTGGTGGACCATAGTTTTGTCCATTTCCCCTACCTTGGACCCGCCTCACCTCATGGTTTTTCCCTATAAAAGTCCCTAGAAAAGACAGAGTCGGGGGCAACACACTCAGGTCTCCCTTCTGTCCCTCTTTTGGACAGAAGCTTTCTTTCTCTCAATAAATATATTCAGCTCTTAACCTCTGTTGTTCCTAAAATTCATTCTTCGGTTTTAGAGAACACGAACCCGTCTGATATCATTCAGGTTGGGAGTTTTATTTTCATGTATCACTACTACTTTCTCTTAGTTCATTGAAAAGAAAGGTTTGTGCTAATATCATTTGGAGAACTTTTTAAGCCCATGTCTTGTACTCTGATTAAGTACTTTGCAGATAACAACATGTAGTGTATTAACTATTGTTACTCTTCTATTATTTTGCTATAAAATTCTGTTTTACATTTTCCCCATAAAATAAAAAAATACATAGAATGTATACACCAGTGGAGAGAATTAGATTAAATGTTCATTTACATTTATCAAAGCAATGTGTTTGAAAAACATAAGAACAGAACTAAATGAATTACAGGAACTAAATTTATACAAAAGAAAATGCCTTTTTCTTTTCTTTTTACTAAATAACCTGCTCTACCTGAAATCTTAGGCATTTCTGTGGACAAAAGGAGCAATCTAAATGGAAAGAAAGTTGTTTTGCAATTGCAAATTTGTATTTTAGTAAAATATCCCCTCAGAGAGGAGTAGAGAGTTAATTGAGTATTCAGAGCTAAATAAAGATAATTCCCAGGGAAAAGAAAAGAAAATATGAGCCAGAATGAATGAGCCAAATGATAATGATTTTAACGCCCCAGTTTGGGGGCATTTAGTAAGCTGGTCAACTTTAAGGGCTATGAGGACTCATAACGGAGGACAAGACTCCAGCTGCCTAATGATTACACCACCTTCCAAAATTAGGGATCTGATCTTAATTGCATTTTTAAATTTTGATAGCACCCAATTTCCTACATAAATTGAATTTATTTTAACTGATCCATAAAAACTGTGTATTGATGGATAGTGTGATATTCCAATACGTGTCTGCATTGTGTAATGTTTTAAGTCAGGTTAGGTATATCTCATCATTTCCTTATGGCAAAAACAAACTTGCTATATTTTTAGTTTAGTTGTAGGCTTGAGAAAATACCACTGTGATCCCCAAAGCTCTTGCCAGCTGTGTCTTGAGCCTCAGGGTCTCATCTCCAGAAATGTCTTGAGCTGTTCCACATCACAGTTCTGTAAACTTGACAGAAGGATGTGATTAACTGCTCTTATATTTAGCTCAAATTTAAAACAAATTGTCATAATGATCCCACAAGTAAATTCTTTAATATCTCTCCATCCATAGAGCTGATCTGAATCCTGAGTTCTGTAGAAGACTCAGTGTTATGAGAAGCCTAGATCTTCAGGGCAGGGTCCCGGAGCCATTTCACCTCTCAGTGAGGAGAGACAGTGAGAATGTCCTGATCTTTTAATTATTGGTTGGGAAACAAATGGGTTGCAAAAACAGGAGGCCTTAACGATGACATTCCTATGTTCTAGAGCCACAGGCAGCTGAACGGCATTGCTGAGGGTGCTGCTGGGAAGGCTGAGATTACTTTTGTGATTATTTTTTATGACTGTGTAGGAGGGATTATTAGATGTCATTTGGAGATGGCTTGTGTTTCATTTTAAAAGATTTACTATTACAAGCACATTAAATGTTGTACAAATACAAAAATTGGACTTATCATTAATCCAGTCACTTCTGAAGTGAACCTGAGTGAGGTACCACCATGACTCTTCAAATTTCGAAAGTAAGATCCATTTTAGCCTATTTAAAAGTATCTATGCTGGCATGAAATAAGATACAAAGCAGTTTCTCTATTCAGGGGCTCCACATTTCTCTTTTGTCTCTCCATGTTTAACTTTTATGGGGGGACCCTTCACCTCTAGTTTTATGTCTACATGTTTGCATAGTTCCCGAGAGGGAGTGAGGGAAGGTGGAGGGGAGCAGTGGCTTCCTATCTGCCGGCAAGCTCAGCCACGCCGCGCTGCTTGCTTGGATCAGCCAGCTCAGTTATGTGGCAAAGACCAAGCTTAAAGCTTCACATTTTATGTTTGAGCTAGTGTGCCAATGCCTCAAGTCCAGTTGATTATTTTGTTTCCTACTCTGTTTAATTATAGAAACAGAAATCTAGAGGGGGAAGTTAGGAGACTAGGCCTGACAGCATAAACTAGCAAAAGCTGACAGTCTGGAGGAAGAAAATAGGGATGCAATGAAGTTCAGAGAGAGGAGCTGGCCAGCAGGCTGGGCTGTCAGAAGGACACTGCCCAGGGAGGACCAGGCAGCCAGTCCAGAAGTCTGTGCAACTGAGCCAGTCCACATCTCACCATGTCACACCAACACTGGCATTTCCTACAGGAGGGGCCCAACCTCTTGACGAATGAAGATTTGCTACAATTAATTCCCTTCTTAACTATTTCTGTGCATTTCACCAACCTATACACATAGGACTCTTGCAGTATTGATCTAAGTCTTCACTCGTGGATCACCATACTTTCCTCGATAAACTGAAGCTTTGAACCCTGAACTTTAAGGCACATGTTGCAGGGGGTTCCTGCTGAGGGGAGCTGTGCAACAGGGATGAGTCTCCAGTTCCACTGGGGAAGAAACTTCAGCAGACTTGGGGAGTGCTCTGTAGAACACCTAAAAGCACCTGTATGCTCTCAGCCAGAAGGGAAAATTGGTACTAGTATCATATAGGAAGCACTGAAGATTCTGGGAAATCCAAAGGGCAAAAAATAAGGAAAAGAAAATGAGAAGAGAGTTGAAATCTACCCTTCTGATTGCACAGTGTGTTCAGAGCCTTGGAAGGTAGAATAAACCGGTAATCCAGAGAGTTCCTCACCCATGAAATGAATACTGTGAGCAGGTTAATCTTTTTCAATCTCTCGAGCCAGAATCTGGATTAGTTCCACCCTTCAGGTGACAGATGCCAAAATATCTTCAAGATTAACCAAAGGGTGTTGCTTAGCCTTGCAAAGCAAATACAAATATTAAAACAATCATCTTTCCAGAAGACAGAGCTTCACCCTCCAATGGCTAACCTTCTGCACTATATTCTCACCTAAACCATTCGCTTGTGATAGAAAAAGACATTGTATTTTGCAGCTTTATTATTTTCATGTCAGAACACTGATTAGAGTGATAGAGAGGTTTATAATGTGTCATGTTTTCCCGCATTTCTCCTAGAGCATTTAATATTTCACTCTTGGTATACTTGATGGTATAAAACATCTGAATCCTGTTACGGTTTTTTGTATAGGTAAGAAAAAGAAAACATCAATTTACAATTTACATACAAACTCCACAGTTGCCATTTAAAATCAAGTGGTGCATAATATAACCTGGCATCTATTGTAATGCTGCATGCTGTTGTGATTCCAAGAACAACATACTCAACTTAGACAAATAGTCTCTTTTATTAAATGTCATTTACTACCAAGACTAGTTATTCATCTGCATTCTACACCACAGACACATCAAAAGGTGGCTTAAATAGAAACCTTGTAATCTCATCAGGTTAAGACTTAGAAGTAAAGAAACACCCCCACTCCCCCCCAGAAGAAGAAAATGATCACCAAAATCATTTCAGAGAATACTGTGGTAAGGAAGAAAATGACAACTTTTGTATTGTGCTTTTAAGTAAAACATGCATTTTCCAAAACTTAAAACTAGGAAGCAAGGTTGTAGGAAGGGCTTCATATCATTTTTTTTTTTTCAACTCAAAATCTGTAGATTCTGCACAAAAGGAAGACAGGCACCCATATTTCATGGTAGACCCAGTGTGTGCTCACTGCAGTTTGGCAAGTACACGTACAACTAATAAGACCACAAAAGATTCAGTTGTTAAAAGCCCCCATCACTCACTGAGATGAAGCGGAGGATAAAAATGGTTTGAGTGAGCCCTGGGCTCTGCTCAGGGATGGCATCTGGAGGTCCACACACCACACTGCCTGAGTGCACTCTGCTCCAGACTCATGCCAGCGCTCCCTTAGTGGGACCTGCAGCAGCTCCTGCAGCAGGCTATATCTTTCCAGGCTAAGCTCAGACGTTATGTGTTCAAGGAAGTCTTGTTAGCGTCTGGGAGGCTGCCTTATTTTTTCACAACCCGTGGTCATGCTGTATCACACTGATCAATTTCTTGTGTCCCTGTCAAGTTGTAAGCACCTCAGAGCCCGTGTGAGGCTTTGTTACCTGGTAGTACCCAATACATTTTCCCTGAATGAGTGAATAGGTGTATGTAGTGGCATTAAAATCAATTTAATTTTGTTGTTATTTTGTGCAGACAATAATTAAAAGGAGGAAGGGGAAAGGAAGGAGATGTAAAAACCAATTAAGATGTATTATGTACATACACCAACAAAAAATTAAAAACACAATTAAAATCACAAAGCTGCCATCCTGTAAGCTCTGACCAATATTAATTGGTACCTCCTTTGCTATACATTTACTGCTTACTGTTGGTGTTTCCACAATGAAGAGTAGGCTGGGGGAATTCTTTCAAAACAAATGGCATGTCTACAGTTATACCACCCTGAACGCACCCGATCTCATCTGATCTCAGAAACAAATGGCATGAGAACACGTCTGCCTTTTTATTTCCACCTGTAAAACTGAATTCTTCTATGTAGCATATTTTGATTTTAAGATCTGGGAAAATTTAGTCTGTTGCACCAGTGATTAAACTATAGTTAAAAAGTTTTAATGGATACCAACATGAATGTCATCATTTCTGATTAACTCCACAAATATATTCTTGAAGGATATCTAAATATACAAGTACTTCATTCTTGTCCATCTGACACTTTCCTTGTACCTGGCAACCATAGACAGTTATTTGTATTTACTGAACTTTCAATAAGAAAATGTCATCTAAAATATCTACTACACTCACCTTCCATAATAAATAAAAATGTTTACAACAGAGTATTCTCTCAGACATCCAGTATTTATTTCTACTATTATTTTAATTTTCTCTGTAGTTATTCTATTTAATTTCATTTCTAGTTTTATTTTAATTAACTTCTACATAGCTTTTGATGAATGTCAAATGTTCCAAAATTATCACAAATTGTCGAATTAATGAAATTGTGAATATTTTGATAAAATCCCAGTGCATTGCTTAAAATCACTAAATGGTGGGCAATACAGTATAGGGTTTGTATTTATATTTATAATACACACGTTATAAGCATATCTACATAAGGTATCTTTATATGATAAATATATTTAAATCTAGTTATGTTATAAAAAGATTTAAATATTTATATTAAATTGCCAGTTATGCAGTCAGATAATTTCAATTAACATAGAATGGAATGTAATTTTCCTGAATCAATGATACCAGCCAAGAAATAAGGATAGATGGATCAGTTGAAGATCGAGAATAATTATGAGATTCTCTTTCCATTAAAGATTCAGTTGATAACTTGCTTTATCCACATTGATACAGTATTTCTCAGTAGTGATGAGTGTCTATAGTTTTGAATTTCTGCAATTTAAAAAAAATTCCCTGCTGTAATTGGCACTGCAAAATGGACCTTTGAAAAGCAGCCTTTTTTCCTTTAGAGAAAAGCAACTTCTCTGAACTTTCTGCTGAGCACGCACCTGTAGCCCTCCTCTCAGCCCCCGAGAAGTGACAGAAGACATGTGCCCCGGGAGGCCAGGTGCCTGTGTTTTCCACCACAAAGCAAGAAAAATAAAGCAAAGATGGCTGAGTGGCAGAGCAGGCACGGAGACCCACGCCCTCTCTCTGTGCGACCCTGCTCTCTGTTCTTTACTGTGAAAGACCCTTGCCCTCCTGTAAATTGGGAGATGTGATCTGAGGTGAAAAAGGCCCCTCCATATTCCGAGCTGGCCATTTTTTTTTTTTCGTACCAAGAATTGAACTCAGGACCCGGCACTTGCGAGGCAGACGTTTGTGCCGCTGAGCTATATCCCCAGCCCTGGCAGCTGGTTTTGAACAAATCCTTTTTTACTTTTTACCCAAATATATGGTCTGATTTGGTCAGTGGTGGGTAGACGAACCTGAGCATATGAGCTTAAATGGCCAATAACAGTACTGCCATCAGTGGGTTTTGTTTGTTTGTTTAGTAAAAGATCTGAATTTGGAAAGTTTTGGCAAATTTAAAACAATTCATGACTCTCCAGATTCTGACTTCTGGTTGGCTGTGGGCATCACTAGCCCTGCCTTTCTCGGGGTTTGGATGCCTACTATGGCGGCGCCCCACATGAGGTCCGCTGCCCGAGCAGCTGCCCTGGTCAGTTATTTTGATTCAGATATAACTGAATGGTAAAGTTCGAAAACAATATGGAAAAGCATCAATCTACCAAGTCGTAAACGTTTGGAAATGATTCCACCTCCTAAGAAATCCAGCCATCACTTTTGGAGATAGGCAAAACAGGAAGTGTCTGGCGGATAGCGTATGCTTAGATCCTATACTTTTTGAATGTTCACGCTGTGTTCAATCAGCTCTTCACCTCTGCTATGGTGGTTTTAAGACAGGTCGGCAGATTCTTTGGCCAGATCGCCAATGCCCAGTGAAGTCTAAGTCCTTTCCTCATGATCACGGTTTGACTGTAGGAAGAAAGACTGAGATTGAATACTACAGTCCTCGACTTCCACACCCACACGGCAAGGGCGGTTTCTCTCCTCCCCTCCCCCACTCCCATGTCCTCCTCCCCCTCTTTCTTACTCTCCCAGTCTCTCTCTGCCAGAATGCTTTCTGAGAGACTGGCCACTAAACTATGAGGAAGGCCTGGCCACGTGAAGAAGTCAAGTGTGATATTAATATTGCATTTCATAATAATACTAAGGCTATGTGATTTGTCTTGGCAATGAAATATAAGTGGGAGGGTTGTGTTTCCTTTCAGGGTAAAATAATGAAAAAGTCATGTTTTTCTTGGAAATGAAAGGTGGAGGTAGAAACATCTACATGGTTCTGAAAGAGTATCCCCCCAAAAAAGCATGTACAAGTTCTCGCTTCCTAAATTTGTAATTATTAGACATTTAAAGAAAATATTTTGACATATCCAGAAAGGTATGAAAAAGTTTAGTGCAATAAAAAGCCTACAGCCTTATTCCTTGTTGGTGTCATTTGTTCACAATTTCTCCTTCTGTGAAATAACAACTTTTGCTGAAAAGTTCTGGATATTTGACCACATTGAGGCAGTTGGTTTTTCTTCACCATGATTTTTTTCTTTTTAGGTTTTACATGCATTTTTAACCCTGCTTAGAAGAAAAGTGTATGCTAGATAGGTTATCCATTTCATGGTACAGCTGAGATGAGGTTAAAAAATATTGAAAAATTAGAATGGCTTTCCCATTCCAAAATGGAAAGTGCTAGCATGGAAAATTAACAAATTCTACTGATCTGCTGGAAGAAATTGTTTAAATTGTTCCTACTGTACCTTGACATGCAGGCCAGTGAGAAGCAAGCTGTAGCAAGGGAGGGGCATGGAATGCTCCCGTTCACAATGGAAGGAAGAGTAGGAAGAGTCTGTGTTTCTTTCATTCCATTTTTCTTTGATTTTCTTTTTATTTCTTTGTTAAAAATTGATGATCCCACGTTCCCCCGCCCTATCTTGTGCATAATATATGATCAGGATTAAGGAAATTATACATTTGTCTTCAGCTGCCTATCTGCTAAGAGAATCCAGACAAGCTTCAGCTTTGCTTTACATTTCTATAGGACTGACTGTTTAGCTCCACTAACGCTGGTGACAAAAGAACTATTTTTGGTGTCTGTAGGAAATAAGAGTGCTGGAACCTGTTATTTTCAGTAAGCCTGCTGCTCGAAGAGAACAGTGCCAACAAAGCCACTTTTTATCAGTAACCCTGCATTCCCTCGCCTCTCTAGGGGGTTAGTCTGGGGTTAGTCTCTATCCACTTGGCCAAAAGTGCCGCACATCAAGAGTGAGCCGTCTCTGCTGGTTGTCTCGTTCCGAAAAAAGGAATCAAGGATGAATTGCTCCTTTTGTTAACTCCTACATTATGAATTTTTTTAAAAAATTGTTTTTTATCCTTATGTGTTTAATAAAGATATCATTTCAGCATTTCAGCACGATACTTAATTTGGAAACTTGTTCCCCCCATTTTTTTCTCCATTTCTACTTCTGTAAACAGAGAACTACTCTATATTTAAATTAAACTTTGACTATTTTCATCAAGAAAGTCAAGAAAAAGCCCTAGCTGCCACAGTACTAAGTTTTCACATAGAGCATACTGTAGACCCACAATTCCATACTGTGCAGTTAGTAACAATACTGGATATAGCCAGTGTCAGACCTCCACAAGAAACATACAAGAGAAAATGCACAGGAAGAGTGATCTAGCAAGAAAAAGTAATGTCAAGAGGGCTAATTCTATTATTGAGAATAAAGTGAAATTTTATTAAATGTCTAGTAGCACTATTCCACAGGATAAATTTGGGAGGTTCAGTGTAAGTATATTTAAGATAATTTGGAGAGTAGCTCATGTCAATCTTGAGAACAGAAGTTAAATTCATTACAAGGTTATAAATTTGGGTAGTGGGCTGCATCATCTTTAAATTTTAATTGGGAAGCTATGACAAAAGATAGAGTATCAGTAGAGAAAATGGGGATGTGTTTGATTAGGGGAAAACTGGTGGTAGGGAATAGCAGTGTTTAAAATATTTGAATAATATAATAGAAAAGATGAGAAAGTAATGCAGGTACTAATGAAAAATCTCTGCAGCAAAACTCTTAAGCAGATAAAGGGTGATGGCAAGAGCACAGAAATCAGTTGACTTATGAGGTTGGAGAAGGTGTTTTTTTATCTGATTGCTTCATTTCTTAATGAAGCAAAAAGGAAAATTCTTGCATGAGTATGAGAAAGAGAAGAAAGACTAAAGGTGTATGGAAAAAGTAACATTTTGAACTCACCTACTCAGCAAGAAAGAGCAAATTAAAGGAATGTAGTAGAGCATCTGAGCAGTACCATGTACTTACTTGAATTTGTGACTCAAAAACACAGATGAGTCTATTAATTATAGTTGGCAAAAAATTCTATATTTGCATTTAACTGCTTCAATACAACAGTAAGTTGGATTGAAAAATCAAGTCAGTTGGGTTAGAGCTTTGCCAGACTGGTGTGTGCACAAAACATAGACAAAAAAAATTGAAGGTGCTTGCAAAGAAGGGATTTATTGACTATATGAAACTAAGTTGGTTGGGGAAGAAATGAGGATTCAAAATCAAAGATGGACATGCAAAATTGTGTAGAGGTGTGGCTGGCAGATTCTAAGACAGGGTTCATTATCTTTGTTCAAGAATGTTACTCAAGATATTGTTATATTGCAAGACAAAAAGGATTTCAAAGATATGATTAAAATTACCTAATTGACTGACTTTAAAATAAAAGAAAACATTTTCACAGAAACTTTTAGAAATTAAGTTTTTTCTTTTCTTGGCTAGATAAGTAGAAACTCATGAAATTCCAAGCACAAGAAGAATTTCATGCACCATTATTTGCCTGAGTAAAATATCCTAAGAGGAATGTAGGAACCTCTAGGAGCTGAGTTTGGTTACCAGCAAACAGTGAGCAAACAGAGATCTGCTTAACAGCCAGAAGGAACTGAGTTTTTTGAACAACCTGAATAAACCTAGAACTGAATTTTTCTTAGGGCCTCGTGATAACAGCCCAGACTGACTGTCATACTGATTGTAGTTTTGTGAGACTATTAAAGAACACACTTGAGCCCACCTGGGTTTCTGATGTGCAAACACAGCAAATAATGCATTGTTGTTAGGCCACTAAGTGTGTGAATTAATGAAAAATGAATAAAACGTAGTATTGAAAAATGAACACAAATGGATTATCGGAATAGAAGAAATGGGAATGATATGGAGAAAAGAGTCCAAAATTAAATTGTTCTAATTGAAATTTTGGAGAAAATCTGGCCTTTGGTGATGAAACAACCTGAAAGTTTGAGGAAATGAGAAATGTTGTGATTAACTGCAGGAAAAGTTATCTAGAAGAGAGCAGCAAAATGAACCCAGGATCCCAAGAAAGACAACAGAGAATGCGATACCAGGTGTTGGGTGCCGTGTCTCGTGAAGCTCCTGCCGCCATGGCTGTGGTACCAGTTACAACTCTCTTTCTGGTCCTTAAATGTCCTGATAAAACCTTCATTTTCTTCCTTTGGAAAATTTTCATTTTTGTTTGTACCAAATCTGTTTCCAGGAAAAATAAACTATTGTCAACAGGTTGTATTAGTCAGCTTTCCTGTTGCTTGACAAAATACCTCAGAACTATAATTTAAAGTAGAAGATTGCTTTGGGTCATAGTTTCAGAGGTGCCAGTCCATGGTAAGACCATACCACGACACAAACATCATGGTAGAAAGGTATGGTCAAGTAAAATTGCTCACTTCATGGCTTTCAGAAGCAGTGCTCGTAGGAAAAGTGCCAATGAGTGATGTACATTTCAAAGGCACATCCCAGTGACACACCTCCAGCTGGGTCCTAACTCCTCAATGCACGTGAAATTACAAATACCACTGATGAGTATAGCACCTCTATGATGCAATCATTTCTTCAGCAGTCTCTTGGTTTAGTCAAAGTGAGAGTTAAGATTGGCACAGAGTTACTTATTTGCTGTGTCAAACACTTGGATGTGGGGACTGAATGTTATTTACCAATGAATATTAAAAGCTTAACTAGTTTTTGTCATACGGTTGCCTTTTTTTTCTAGTTTAAGCCAGTGTTTATGATATATAACCATGTTAATAGAAATGTTAAATGTCTAATATGTGCATAAGTATATTTCCTCCTATTTAAATTTAACTTATTTTCCTGGCTAAATAACTCACCTTGCTTCAAACAAATTTCATCGTGTCAATGTTGTTAAAGCCCTTTGGGGCTTCTATCATAAACTGAGATCCATTTTCTGTGATTGTGTTCTATTTACTGTCTTAAGTACTGTGTACTTAGTATTGTATAATTACTTGCATTATCATAATTTAGAGATATACTCTTGTAGCCTGACTGACTCATTCAGCAATTAGTAGAATCAAGTAGATTACATGTAATTTGACAGAAAAATGGAAGCATACTTTGAATATGTGTTTTACAAAGTCTACCAAGCATGTTATTTTTACGGCTTTAAAAATATTAAGTCTAGCTGAACATAGAAGTTAAAATGATAATAAAAGCAAAACACATAAAGTATAGATAAACTTGAATTTAGCTGTCTTATAATAACAACTTCCATAGCCTTTTTAGTAACACTTCAATATAGTGTCTAGAAATAGACCAAACAACAAAAAAAATGAAAGCAAATTCATTTTGTCATGTGGTGAACTTGTAATCCAAAATTCCTATCTATAATTTCCTGTGAGGTTAGTATCTTGATCTCAACAGGATTATTGCTGTGAAGTGATCACAAGGTATAAAATAGAATTTCCCACTGAGACAAAGAATTCTATTGAATAACTCTGAAAGGTGACATCTACCCTTAAGTTTATTGTAAGTGTATGTACCCGTGGACTTAGTCTCCCTTTCTCTGTGAGCTCTGTTTTGGCAGGGTCACATATCTAGGGCCTTTGGTATTCCATATGACTAGCTGAAATGTTCAAGGAGATTGAACCTCAGGTCCTCCCAGGGTGCTGTGCACACAAAGGGAATGAGATAGACGTGTACATTACGTCTGCACAGACACACTCTTTGTGCATTTTGCATACTGATTGGTGGCTTCAGCCCAATGAATGTATACAATCTGATTTACTAGAAGTAACTATCTCCTACTTCTGTTCTGCTGTCCTTATGCTTTACAATTATGATTTTTAATGAAAGTAATATTGTAACAAAAAATAAAATAACACCTCCACACATGCACACAAATACACTTTCCTAAAGTAAACGTTTGACAATAAGATAGGATGATTTTTTATATCCCACCAAGTATAAACCTACAAGTATTATGTTATGTTGCACTATTTTAATAGCTGCATAATATTTTACTTTTTCTTGTGTCAAATGTAAACATTTGGCACTTATTATGAACTCTTTTGAAGTTTATGTTGTACATAAAACATAGTGGTATTATATTTAGTTTACATATATATGATTAATATCATAAATCTCCTTGTGTAACTTGAAATGAGTCTCATTATGCTGAATACTAATTCCCAGCAAAATGTGTTTTACTAAGTATTCCCTGTATTTAGGATCCCCTCTACTTTCTTTTGGTCAAGAAATATTTGTTGTGACCAAATGAAATGAAAGCTTTCGGCTAGTGTATCACTTGTATCTACCAAGCATGTTGCTAGACTGCTGGCCAAAGGTTCCTACAGTCCAGTATCACCCTCATATACTTGCATACTTGCTTATTGGGCAAGAAAATTCCCTTTCTATTATCTACTCTGTATCATGAAGGAACTTGTTTTGGTGTTTGATTTTCCTTACAAGAACTTCTCTTAACTTTAACCTTATAATCTTGGCAGGGCTATTAACTATGCATCTTGCCCTCTTCAAACTACACATGGGTATCCAACTCGAATTTTGAAAGAAGTGGCTTAATTTCTGAAAATGAAAGTAAATTCCAGCACATTTCAGAACATGATTATTCTAAATCTCTGAACCAGTGATCTTAGGAGCGGTCCTGGTTTCCCTCCTTTCTGAGTTTGGCTTTGGCATTTTCTCAGTTGTTTCCAGTATGCTACCTCCTCCCCAGTATATTCCATTTTTCCTTATTGGTCAGTTTCTTTATGTTTTTTGGCAGCAAAGTGCTCTAATAGGACAAACCCTATAACTGGGTCAGAGGCTACTAGCATGGTTCCCACAGAGCTCTGCAGACAAACTTAATTCTAGTTAGGCAACCTCAAGCTCAGAAATACACTTGGGACACCCTGGATAAGACTGGGAGGCTGATCGTGGTCAATGAGAAGGAAGCCACTACAGTGCATCTGAGCATACTATTTAAAACCTGTGTGTTATTACCATACCCTTCACAATTATCCTCATATTGTTTAATTACTTGTTGACAACATAAACTTGTTTTGATAAATCAATCCCTAATGAATGTCTGTGCTTATACCCCACCTAAAGAGCTGTCCCAGATTTGATAAACTTTGCATTTATATAGATTTGAAGGGAGAAAATTATAGAAGAACTAAAAGGTCTTGCTCATTCAGATATCACCATGCATTCTTAGTCATAATTAAGGCATCTAGAATTGTAACACCTAAATATTTGGTTATTCTATCTGGTATGAATACTGATTTGCTGACTTCCATCACTCTGGACACGAACAAGAAAATTACTGATGAGAAATACAATGATGCTTTTTGGAAAGAATTTGGTACCAATATCAAGGTGGATGTGACTGAAGACCACTTGAATCGCACTCGTTTTGCCAATCTCCTCAGATTCCAGTCTTCTCATCATCCTACATCACCAGCCAAGACCAGTATGTGGAATGAATGAAGGAAAAACAGGACAAAGTCTACTTCATGGCTGGGTCCAGCAGGCAAGAGGCCGAATCTGCTCCATTTGTTCAGTGGCTTCTGAAGAAGGGCTATGGGGTTATTTTCCTCACAGAACCCATGGACGAGTACTTCATCCAGGCCCTTCCTGAGTTTGATGGGAAGAGGTTTCAGAACGTTGCCAAGGAAGGAGTGAAGTTTGATGAAAGTGAGAAAACCAAAGAGAGTCGGGAAGCAACTGAGAAGAAATTTGAGCCTCTCCTCAATGGGATGAAAGATAAAACCCTTAAAGACAAGATTGAAAAGACCTTGGTGTTGCAGCGCCTGACAGAGCCTCCATGTGTCCTTGTGAACAGCCAGTGTAGGTGGTCGGGTAACACGGAGAGACTCATGAAGGCGCAGGCACACCAGACAGACAAGGACATCTCCACCAACTACTATACCAGCCAGAAGAAAACACTTGGAATGAACCCCAGGCACCCCCTGATCAGAGACATGCTCCTGCGGGTCAAAGAAGATGAAGATGACGAAACTGTCCTGGATCTTGCTGTGGTTCTGTTTGAAACGGCAGCTCTTCGGTCAGGATATCTTCTACAGAACACGAAAGCCTGTAGAGACAGGACAGAGCAAACGCTTCACCTCAGTCTAAACACTGACCCAGAAGCAAAGGTTGAAGAACCAGAGGAAGAGCCGGAAGACACAGAGAAGACATGGACACAGAGCAGGGCACCGAGCAGGACAAAGAGGAAGAAGCAGATGTGAGCACAGATGCTAAAGAACAGGAGACAGTGAGGAAATCGACAGCTGAAAACAGCAAATTGTAGATAACACTCAGATGGTGGCTCCCGCGTGGAGAAGGAATGTGAAATTAAGTCATTTCTTCTGGGAGAGAGACTTGTTCTGGATGTTCCCCACCCGATTCTCAAACCCTGCACTTTAAAATGTTGGGATTGTGGGTCACAGGAAGAAATGGGTTTTTTAGTTGAATTTCTTTTAACATTGTTCATGGATGTAAATTTGTACTATTTAACTGCATATTCTTAGTGTAAAACCTTGTCATGTGTATAAAAATAAAAAAGATGCAAGCCTTGTAACCCAAATAGACATGTGAGCCTTGTTTGATTTCACAGTGTTTTGATCAGCTTGAACTGAGTAGTAGTAGAACATTGTAGTGGTTGATCACTCATTATTTCTCTACTTATCTAATTATAGGTAATACTTTCATTATTTTATGTTATGTAATAGTTTTTCCACTTGAACATAGTTACCTGCTTATCAGAAAAAAGTAATTCAATCTTAAAAAGTTGACCTTTCCAATTTTATGGTTGTCATTTGCTTTTTATTTGTGTGTTTAAATAGAATTAGTTTTCTGTAAGACTTAATTTCTAAGTAGAACCCTTTCACCTAAACTTGTAAAATTAACATTCTAGTTTATATCGCTGCTATTTAAATTAATACCAACAAAATCTGCTACTTTAACTTAGGTGAAAGTTGAGTGGTACAGCTCCAATTATTTTTATACCTCGAAGGAAATTTAAACTACTGTGCTCCTATCCTTTCATTTCATCCATATAAGATTGAGATCCTGATAGTGTGAAACAATTGCCAAAATTGTTCAACTTTAAAGAATCTGTAAATGATGTAAAGTTTTGCAAATACAGTGTGTAACATAGTATAAAACAATAAAACAGAAACAGTGTAATATAAAACAGAAAATACTATGCTCACTACCTTTACTTTGAATCACTGTATTCTCTAGATGGTATGTAGGATGATCGAAAATTATAAACAAAATGCAAAATGTTGGTTGTGTGAGATAATCTACACTAATGTCACTAATCCTCCCTGACAGAATTATGTAAACTGTAAGAAAACCTTTTGGAACATTATTTATAACTGCTATTGTTCACTTATTCTTCTATCTTCTCTACAAACAGTAGCATCTATTAAAATTGAAATTGTGAAAAAGAAAAGGGGCTTCCCATGGCTAAACTTGAGAGTTTCACATTTCTATTTATCTTCATTTCTCCTGAGGAAAAAAACATGAATTTGATAGATTGCTTAATGTGTTTGACCTTATTAAGAGGTGTTTTGCATTTATATTGAGGAGTTTGGAAGGAATTAGAGATCGATTCTAAGAAAGCCCTGGTCATCCATTCATTTATATTTTAGTTTTTCTCTGCAATAGGTATTTATCATGCATTTGCCACAGCACTGTTCTAGAGTTTATCAAAAAAGACAATAGCCTAGACAGAGAGGGTGGGGAAGGGGAGAGATGGTGTTTTGGAGGACAGTCCAAAAGCTTTGCCTGGGGCAGAATGACTGAAAAATAAGCAACAGGTGGGCAGATGGCTTTCAGAGTTCTGCAGCACCTGGCCTTGCTTGGCTCTAGTGGAGGTGTCTCAAGACTTCCAGTCTTGAGGTGAAGTCAGAGAGATGTAGGTATGAAGAGGTTCATGCTAGCTACCATGTTGAGAGATAGAACCTGGAGGCCAGGACAGAAGTGATGTGACTGTTAAGATGGATTATTAATGAAATATCTACAAGCACACTATCTTGGATGCATGTGGGAGTAAGAAGTGAGAGGACACAAGTTGAGACTGTGGCACTGTCTGAGGATAGGCTTGCCAGGACGTGCAGTTAGGTTGGATATGAGATAATAAAGAAATGTTCTGGGAGAATTTAGACATATGACTTAAGCAACTGAAAGGAAGGAGTTCCTATTCCAAACATGGCAAACATTGTGCGTGGTAATACTTTAGGGCTAAACTGGAGCCACAGAGGCAGTATAAAATCAGAAGTTTGCTTTGGGCATAGTTACCAAAATTGTCTCTTAGATACTCAAGTAGATCCATAGAATAATAGCCTAAAACTCAAGTTAGGATTCTAAGACAGATATTTAGGCTAAATACAAAATGTAGTGCTGCTGGCATATTAATATTCAAAGATAAAGTTTAAAATGTTGACTTTAATTGAGGTCAGGGAGGAAGTAAGTGTAGGTAGAGTAGTGAATACATCTAAGAACTAAACCCCACACTCCTCCCACATCCAGTGAGGCGAGGCATGATAAGGAACCAGCAAAGGAGACGGAAGGAGCTACTAGCAAGGCCGGGGTGAGCCAGTATTGTGTGGTGCTTGGAAACCACAGGACATACTTTTCATGAAGAACAAGTGGTCAGCTGTGCAAAAACTTTTGTTAGCTAATGGAGAAAGCATTTAAAATGGACACTAAATTTAGTAGCTTGGTAAAAAAGAGATTGCTTGGAATTCTTGGGATAGGTTTCAGTGAGAATAAGAAAGGAGGATTTGGGAATAGCAAGTATTTGCATTTGTTTTGAAGAGTTTATTCTGAAGAGAAACAGGGAAATGGAACAAGACCTAGATGCTGAAGTGAGATCCGGGGAGCTTCATTTATTTAGAATGCTTATATATTGAATGGAATGATTTAGCAAGAAGAAAAAGAAAGGATAGAGTGTGAAAAAATTGCACTTGATCAGTTTTCTAATGAGTTCTGTGCAGTTTAATTTTAACATTATAGGATTGTAAAATTTCTCAGCTTTGATCAATTGCAGACAAATTTACGGACCCCTAGAGAGCTGGATGGTCAAAACTGGTATCATAGGATAATAAGGTTTCTGCAATCATCTCTCTGCCCTTATTTCAGAGCTGTAAATCACTTTTCAGAATAGCTGTATTGATGAGACTGAGTGCACACTCTAAGAGCTGCCGTTGCCAAGAACAGAGAGTGCAGTGCTTGTGATTTTGATAGTGATAAGAACATTGGGGTGTGGAAGCTGATGCTGCCCTGGGTGGATGTATTAACTTGTCAGTCAAAGGAAGATAGATTATCAGGTGTAAAAGGATATGAAAACTTAGTAGTTATTCCAAAAATACTACAGTATTCAGCTCAGTTTTAAGCAGTGTTTATAGCAATGAAATGGAAGCAATGTACAGTGCTTTTAATAGTAAAAGAGTGACGGAGGCTGACACTGGGTTTCGGAAGGAAAGAGATACACCCTGATATTTGACGATGGGGAGTCGACGGTGACATCTAACAGTGACAAGCCAAGAAATTACAGTATGAAATATGACTTAGAAATAGAGAAGGAATTGCTAGAAGAAGCATGGCACAGTTACATGGGGAATGTCATCGGCTGGCAGTGACCAGGTGAGGTGCCAGGTTCTCATACTGAGGCTTATCATACACTGTAGCTTTAAAGTTAGATTTAAAACTAGACAAACAGAATGAGAGTGAGATGGAACATAATGGGCAAAGTTCTATCTGTGGTATCTGTTGAAGAATACCCTTGACCCACACTTTATAAGTAAACAGAAGCAGCCAACTAAGAACTAGTAAATTTGCTCTACTTCATAAAGAATGCTAAGTAACAGTTGTTAAGGTTTACATAGTTAGTTAGGTTTAAAATAGCCAGAGATGATGATGAGATAAGAGAATCACAAGTTCAATTCCAATCTGTATAATTTAGAAACTTACTGTGACACAGTCACAAAATTTATTTTAAAAGAAGAAGAACAACAACAACAAGGATGAGGAGGAGGAGGAGAAGGAAACAAAACCCTGAAAGGATACCTTAGTGTTAAGGGCATGGTTTAAATCACCGGTACCACAAAAATAATAGGAATCATTGCTAAAAAATTGTTTAAAGTACGCCTGTTATTATTGCAGAGGGCTTTGGGGCTAGCAGATCCAAATGTATTACTTTTGGGGGCCTTTTTGGTTGTTTTTACAAAACAAACACAGTTTGCAATCGTGATTGATGCACTGTTGGATTCTGAATGCTAACATTTCATTTAGGATTCCTTTGTATCAATATTTATAAGTGAGATTGATGTGAAATTTCTTTAGTACAATTTTTGTGAGCTTTTTAGACTAATGTTTCACCTGATTTATGAAAGCAATCTGTGAATTTCTCTTCTTTTCCTGTGCTCTGGCGTAACTTCACATTAAGGAGTTAAAAACTTCCATAAATGCAATTTAAGTGTGCCTTTCATGGGATCAGGGCATATGATTGAGAAGATCAATATCAATCTCCCTTTTTTTAAATCTTCAGATTCCTAGATGAGACTCAAAAAGAGTGACTTCCAAAGACACATTGCCCATTCATAGGACTCTGCATTTACTCAGATACATGCAAAAACTAGACCTGTATTGGTGAGTCATTCTCAGACTCCCAATCCTGTCCTGTGTGGGACCCTCAACTCTGGCTAGAAGGAAGGAGGTCATATAAGAGAATAAAATTTCCTTGTACAACCCCTACTCCTGCCACCTTGCTCAGTGAATTTGCTATTTCAGCTAGCAGGTTATTAAAATACCACACTATTTATTCATATGCATAACTTTCATGGAAGTGTTTATAATAAAGTATGGAAATATTAACCCTTTAAAATATTAAATTTTAAAATAAGTTTTAAACATTTCTTAAACTCCACTTCAAATTTAGTTCAGAATATGTTTGGTACAGAGTAGAGAGGTTAAAGGAGGAAGGAAATAACAGATTTAATAGTAAACTGCAGTTGTACTATTACATAAACATATTGCTATGTACTTTAAATTTGGTACAATTACTTTAACATGTATTCTTAATATCTAGGTATAATGAACATTAGTGGATACTTGCAGGATCACTATAAAACAAGTCTTAAATTTCATTTACTTATAAATTACATTATTTTATGCAGATTTCATTCTAACACAGTTCATTTAACATAACAAATTGGCTCACAGACCCTTCATGCAAAGGAAGAAAAGGTAACTATAAGTGGGAAGTTTTAAATGACCATGACTAGGTAGGCTTTCATACGTAGGAAGGTCCCCTTTTCCCTTTTCTACTTTATTTACATTTTCACTTTGAAGCTTAAACAGGAAAAATGATGTGCAAAAAATTTATCTGCGATAGTTCCCTCCAAGTTATGTATAACTAACATGTATTTGAAATCTCTAGAGAATATGTTCTAGTTTTATTAAATCTAATTTTTTTAATCTACAAGAGAAATGAAGCTGGGCATGCGGCACATGCCTGTAATTCAAGCACTCTGGAGGCTGAGGCAGGAGGATTATTGTGAGTTTGAGACCAGCCTGGGCTACAAAGTCAGTTCAAGGCCAGCCTGAACTGCATAGTGAGACCTTGTCTCAAAGAGACCAAAGAAAAAAAGAGAAATGAATTCCAACCATTTATAAACAGCTTATTAGAGATGGTGATCAATAACATTATAAAGCACTGGAATTGTGTTGATCAGTCCATCCATTGGTTTGGATATAAAGTGGGGTCCAAATAACTCAATCCTCTGGCCTTTCAAATGCATGAACTAGGCAGTCTGTATTAAAGTGGAAATATGCAAATACTCATAACCATTAAAGAAAAAAAAGAAATTAGCAGTTTCTGTCTGCTTGAGGATAAATCTGCCTCAAGTCTCTGTATCTACATAACCGAAAGGGCAGATGGGGGCAGAGTCCAGCTCTGTGTGGTCCTGCTCATGGCAGAAGCAAGGGAAAGAGTTCACACTGCACGGTCAGTAAGACCAGCTACTTACAAAAAAGAGAATTTATTGTTATTTTCTAATGATGTACAGGTTACTTGTCTTCTGTTAATTTAAATGTTCCCGGGACATAGAAGACATAATTATGAGTTGAAAAGAATTAGAGCTCTCACTGTCTTGTTCTGGTTAAACTTTGAGAAATTAGGCTTGTAAGCAACAGTCCCATACATCTAAGGAAGTGTAGATGTAAGTGAATCAGTAAAAATGGGAGGAAAAATTAGAGGAAAAATAATCGAGTATGTTGGATTGGATGAAAAATTACAAAATATTCATGACAAAATTACAATTGGGGATTACAATTAGAGATTGTAAGATTGTAAGATTACAATGTATCTTACATTACATTGTAAGATAGTGATTAGCCCTCAAAACTAGAAATAAATTGCCCAGAATAGTTTGGTGACTCCCAGTTGATCAATGAGTCAGATTTGGCAAACACTGATAAAGACAGGAGAGTACTGGCTCAGGCCTCCTGCCTGCCCGCCTCAGGGCTAATTATGGGCAGATGATGGAGGGAGTTTTTATGACCCTTCCCAGAGAACAGCATCCTGCCCTCCTTTAAAATGCCAGAGTAATTTATCTCTGCCTTCCTTACTTTGGAGATCATTATCCATACATTTTGGTTATGTTAATAAATTAAAATTATTAAATATTAATTAGATCCAAAGTTATTTGATAACACCCTTCCCCTTTTTGTCTGCCACAGCTTCTGTGAATACAGGATTCCCATGTATGTTCCCAGGACCTAGTCTCTATGGTTGTGTTGCTACGTGATGTTTGTTTTGCTTTTCTTTATTTATTGGCTAATCTTTGCCTCACTTGGTCCACACAATAAGCTTGCAAGGTGAGGAATGTGGGATTTGGAAATCGTGTGTGCTTCAGACGTGTGTATTGTGCTGTGCTTCTGATGTGTTGCATTCTGAAGTCCAAGCTCTGTTCCTTTCCCATTTCAACGACAGTGGCAGAGAACACGCTCAGTGCTGTCAGTGAGTGGACGTGGACGGGCCAGTCCTCATCTTGGCTCCCTTCTCTGTTTTAGGTGCTGCATGGCAGTGTGTCTACATTTTTCCCATTACTCCTTTCCTGCCTCACCTCTTCTCTCCGCTTTTTCTTAGTTTTCCTTGAGACTAGAAAGAACTGGAGCATGGAGATAGGAGGATTAAACTCAAGTGTCCTAGTTTCTCCTTTATTCCCCTCCCATTGGCCACTATTTTTATAATCAGATCTCACTACTTCACAGTCCTGCTGTTGGCTTTGGGAACCCTCTTTGCAACACTTAGCACAGGTGCAATTTATTCTTATTTGTTCTTGTGTTCATGAATGTTTGTCCCCTCCAATAAAATGGAAACTGTCTGTGGACCAGGACCATCTCTCTTTTCTAATATCTCACCTATCAATTTCTCAGCAATGCCAGGACCTTGGGTTTGCAGATATAACAGAAAAATTACAGGTGGTTGAAAAATCAAACTTGCACTTAGAGTTGTGCCTATTTTCATAATATTTTGTAGTTTAGTTTAGTTTTTAAAAAATTTCCCTTCAGTCTTTCTTAAAATATGCTAAAAGTTGTGAAAGTTGTCAAAATCAGAATTGGGCCACTTTTTGTTGAAAACTACCAGCAATAAATATGTAAAACTGGGAGATTGTGAAGAAACAAATCTCATACACTTTGTTGAGAACTCCCACAGATGACTGCCAGAACCACAGCTTTGCACAAAGGCTACCACAACCTTCCACAACAAATATCTCTGCAAGGATGTCCGGCTTGTTTAATCTTTGACTAATGACATCCCTGCAGCCAAAGATGTTTGTTTCAAAAGAACCAATGCAATTCACCTCATTTTGCCTTTGAAAACCTCTTGTTTTATTTTCTGAATACTCACAGTTTATAGCGGCACATATATTTCTATTATAGGAAATGTCTCATTTACAATAACCTCAAAAAACAATATGCCATCGCAAACCCTGTGAAGCTTTGTGACAGATTCCTAATGATAATTAACTTAGTCAACATCCAAAGGTCTGCATGAGATGAGATGAGATCTACATGAGCATGAGATGCCAAATGCCTAGTCATGTGACCCTGTCCAAAGAATTACTTTGTTGGCCAGCAAAAGTGAAAGCTGAAATAAAGAGTTAGCAGGTCTTAAACTTGGCACTAGGGATGCATTCCTGTATGTGTCCATTTAATAATCACAAGAATGTTACTTATTACTGGACTTTCTCTCTTTTCCAGAGAAGAAAGCTGAAGCTCAGAGAGGTGGTAAGAGAAATAACCCACGATCGCAACTAGAGAGTAAAGGAGTTGGATTTCATATTCTGCTGTGTTTGACCTAATAGTCTTCAGTACAGCTGCTGATTTAATGCAAACCGTGTATTTCCCAATACGGTCATTTCAAGAACCTACTCAACTGAATGAGGGGTCTCTCCTACCAATTATGTTCCTGGTCATACTTAGTCTTTAACTGCATACTGAGCCAGTCAAGGGGAACGAAGTGACCTGGAGCCAAGATCAAGTCTCAAAACTACTCTTATTTTCACTTTCTCCTCCAACCCATCTTTTTCAAAGACTATGTAGCATTCCTGACCTGTAAACTATCATCTTACTGACCAAATCGCAATACAGTAGTAGCTTAGCTTTGATTACAGTTGTTCTGACCTAACTGAAACTCTTAAACTCCAATCTCTTTTACAAGAACTTGAATAAAGCTTCAGAGGAAGACCAATTCAGCCATCTCTATCTGTTGTGAAGTGATGTCTAGCTAGACTAAGGAATGTTCTGCTTAATTAATAGTGACCTGTAATCATGCCTTATGTAAAGTTTCTAGGGTGTATTTTCCTGTTGATCCAAGATTAAGTGTAACCTTTGTCCCTGTGGTTGCTAGAGCTTTGGAAAATACAAACTGATAGCATTGCATTTCAAGCTGAACAGTGAAAGAAAAAAGAATTTTGCTTCCTCAAAATGAGTGTCCTATTATTTTGTGATATGGGAGGAAGTTTCTGTAGTAATGTTTTAAGTTAGTTGAGAGAAAAATATTTATAAGCTTATTAACAGTACATAGAGTGTGTTCTTATTATTTTTATACTTTCACCTCTGTTCCTATATATCTACCATTTTCCAAAAATACATTTTGGTATGATTTTAAATGGACAAGCACCAAGGAGGAGCAAAAATTCCAAAAACTAAATTTCACTTTTCTCATTCTTGTTTTTGAAAAACACAGTGAAACAGAATGAAATATAATGTCCAAAGACAATGTGGCAAGGAATGATATAAAGACTTCCATAATAATGAGAGAAGGATGATGAGTAATTTTACCATTACATATACATGTTTAAGGAGCAGTTAATGAAAATTAATGAAATTCCCATGATAGATTAACCAAGTCAGAGTAACTAATATAGAAGTTACTTGGGAATAGTGTAAAATCTTTTAAAAAGAGTGAGCTTCCATTATAACTCAACACAATATTGATGCAAACATGAGCAAAATGTCTGACACCTGTCACTGGTTTTTCCCTTCTTTGATTAGGAAGATCCATTGACTTCCAGTAGATGAAACGGTCAAATTTACCAGAAGAATCAAAGTCCTGTATAACTCCAGACTCATAATTGTACAGGACAAAAATGCAAAAACAGTTGTTGAATAATAGCTTTGAATCTCAGAAACGTGAGCTGGTTCACGTCTTCTAGTTCCAGGAGTGTTGGATAGGAGAAGTAAAAATAGGAGAGATGGACTGTTAGTCAGAAGTATCTCAGAAAACCTTTTCTATTTTTCTTCTTTTTTGTGGATGGGGTGGGTACCGGGAATCAAACTCAGGACCTTGCATTTGCCAGACAGGCACTGGGCTGCTGAGCTGTATCCCTGGTCCTTCTTTTTTTCTTCTTTTTTTATTTTCAAGATCAAAAAGCTAACAAAACAACAATGAAGACAAAACCAAAACAACACAAAAACAGTACCATGTGTTGAAATTCTGTATCATTTTTATTGTTCTCTATGCTGTTTTATGTACTTTTTTTGTTATTTAGGGTTTTTTTTTTTCTTTTCTTCTTAAAATGAAAAACAAAATTTATATGTATATACAAGGATAGCTGGGATAGGTGTATTGCTGATGTCTGTGGTTTATTGAAAGGAACAGTCAATGCTTAAAGTTTTCTTTTTTCTTGACCAATTTTGTATGCTTGAATCTGGTAATTAGAATGACTGATCTGAAAACAACAATATACAGTATAAGAACGATTGTTGAACTCCTACCACCTTGTATGGTGAAGCTCTGCATCATTTTCAATTTTTTTCTTCTTGTCCAACCATCAGAGAGAATTTTATAATAGATCATTTTCCTGTAGGAAAATTGACGTGGGAGAAAAGGTGTTGTACTCATCTCCAGCACAGATGTGTTCAAGAGAAAATCTAAGCAGGAGCAACAGCCGGTTCCATCTAGGGAATGCAGGCCGGCGAATTTTCAGACAGGGAGCATTTAGAAGTGTGGGGGCGGGGTCCGGAGGGAGGGCAGGAAAACATAAGCATCATTTTAGGAAAGAAATCACAAGAAGTGGAGAGGTAGTGAATTTTAGCAGCTGCTTTTACATTTCACGCAGAAGTGTAAAATATGGGGGAGTGAGCTAGGTCTGGAGAATATTTTTGGATATTTGGATCTATGAATGACTATGTTACCCTCTGATTCACCACTTGAGGAAGATCTAAAATAAACACATAAGCTATTTTTCAAGGATATTAACCTGGATTACAACTTCTTTCTGATGTGCTATTAGTGGAGATTGACAGCAAGACCTGGCTTTCTGTGGGCTACATATGTATCTATTAATGCAGTGTTCATTAAAAAAAAACCCTTTTCTGTGCATAATCATTGCTACAGATGCCTAAGTTTAATTGCTTCATCAGCCTTCCCCTAAGTGAACCAGATATTTCAGGTATCACTATTTTGTTAGTGGCAGCATTAAATTTTTTTAGCAAAGGAAAGACATCAACACCTACTTGTATTTTCCTGACATTGCTGGCTTATCAGCACTATTGTCAGCAGGGTAGGGCGAGAAAGTTTGTAGGAGTTTAATATTGAATGTGTATGATACTTGATTCCGAATCCTGTTCTAATCAACATTACCAATTTTTATCAATGATATTTGCTCTTTGATAGTTTTTAGTTATTAATTTTGTAGAATATTGCTACAGCACCATATCATAAAAACTCATTGCAGACAGGTAATAATTTTAACAAATGTAATTAGTAGAATATGTATTAATTATTAATTATGCTATAATAAATTAAATCTGTTAAGGATGCAAACTTCTTCTGGCTAAAGGGCTCTAATTATGCAAATGCATATGTCACTTCTCAGATAATGTCTAACAGTAGGAGAAATCAATCCAGATAAGGCTTTTCAGATCATTGCAAACTTGCCTTCACATACAGGACACAATTATACTAAATTTCACAAAGGAAAATAATGAAATCAGTTTTTACAACCATCTGTATTATATTAAAGTTAACTTTTAAAAATTTCTAGGTCCTTCTATCTAGAACATATAAAGAACTGAAAAAAATAAGGCCCCAAATTCAAAGACTCAATCCAAAAGTGGGCATCTGAGATGAATATACACTTCTCAGATGAAGAAACACTAATGGCAAACAGATATATGAAAAAATGTTCAACATCATTTAGGTATAAAAGAAATGCAAATTAAAACAACACTGAGATGCCATCTCACCCCCAGAAAGAATGGCCATCATCAATAAATCAATCGATAACAAATGCTAGAGGGGCTGTGGGGAAAAGGATCCCTTCTTCACTGTTGGTGAGAGTGTAGTTTGGTGAAACCACTGTGGAAATCAGTGTGGAGAGTCCTCACAAAACTAGGATTAGAAGTCACACTTAACCCAGCTATTCCCCTTCTGGGTATTTTCCCAGAAGAATTAAAAACATCATACCACAGTGATATATATGCACCCATGTTTATAGAAGCACAATTTGTCATAGCTAAATCTTGGAAACAACCCAAATGCCCATCAACTGAAGAATGGGTAAAAACGAAGTGGTATTTTTATACAATGGAGTATTACTCAGTTATAAAGAAAGATAAACTTGAGGCTTTTATAGGTAAATGGATGCAACTAGAGACCATACTCATAAGTGAAATCAGACCCGCATGTGTAAACATCATATTGTCTCCCTGGTGTAAGAACCTGAAAGAGTAAATAAAACCCAAAATGTACAACAGATAATATGAAAGGGAAAGAAATTGCTGAAAGGTAGGAACAACTGGGATGGGGGAAAGAAGAAGGAAGTCTATCTATCTATCTATCTCTCTCTATATATATAAACAATAACTGGATAATGGTATTATTGATGTCTGGGTATATTGAAAGGAACAGTTAATGCTTAATTTTTTTTCATTTTGACCAATTTTGCGTGCTTATACCTCATAATCTGAGCAATGGATTTGAAGACAACAATATGCAATATAATAACCATTGGTGAATTCCTATCATCTTGTCTAGTTAAATTCTGTATCATCTCTAATTTTTTTATTCTTTTTAATAATTTGATCAATCTTGCATTCTTACATCTGGTAATCTGAGCAACTTCACTGAAGATAATAATATGTAATATAACAATCACTGTTAATTCCTATCATTTTGTTTTAAAGCCCTGTACCATTTATAATGTCTTCGTTTTGTTTTGTATTTGTAATGTTGGTATTTTGCTACTGTTTTTTTTTTTCACTATTCTCTTTAAAATTAAAAAAATAGGAAAAAAATTCTAGTTCCTTTTACTTGTCCACTTTTTGGAGTGTTTTCCTTTATTCATCAGAGTTTAATTTTTTGGTCTTTTTTAAGGAATTCACAAGAAATTCAGTATTATACATATCTTTTCTTTGACATATTCATATATTGTCAATCCCATCAGCAATAACAAGTTGTAGATTTGTGGAGTATGCTCTTTAATGTTCTTATCATAAATACTATTTTATGAAGAACATGAATCAATAGTCTCTTCCCAAAATAATTAAATATATGAGAAGTTTTTAAACTTGGCATATAATACCATATAAAGAGGAAGGACTAAGAATTAAAAACATTAAAGTTTTATACTTGGCCTTGCCTGTTGCTGTAGCTTGGATTGTGATATTTTGCCAAAGGCCGATGCTTTGCTTTGATCGGTAGCCTATAGCTTTGGGGCCATGACGGGACCTTTAGGAGCTGGGCTTTAGTGGAAGGAAGTTAGCATTGGGTGGGTGTGGCCTTGGAGGGTGTGCTGAGACCCAGTCCCTTCGTTCTTTCTTCACTTACTTTCCAGCCACCATTTTTACTTCTCAGCTCCACAAGGGCAACAGCCTCCTTGGCTGCCATGGCCGACTGCCTCACCACAGGCCCAAGTCAGAGGGCAAATGCACCAAGGGCTAAAATCTTCTCAACTATGAGCCACAGTAAACTATTCCTCCTTTGAGGTGGATTACCTCAAGTATTTTGTCCCAATAATTGGAGAGTGACAAACACCCATTAGTATTTGTGTGAGCATCTGTAAGGCACTGTTCCATCATTTGTACAAGAAGCATAATCACATTTACCTCACTCTGTTTACAGACTTTTTTCTAGAGTCTTTTCATGGAATGTGTTATTAATTAATCAACAATTATTTCACTGTATGTGTTACTAGGTTACTCTTAAAACTAATATTGATTTAGAAGTACTGGGAAGACAGAAGTGACTGAAAAACTGAGAAGGCTAAGAAAAATCAATGTAGCAAATTAGTTGTAAACATACCTCTCCACAGCAGAAATGTTAATATAGATACTTTCTGTGCTGTGCAAAAATAAAATGTGTAAAACATGAATGAAGGTTAAAGTAGATAAATGGATAAAGCATTAGATTCCTTTTTACTTGAGGACAAGAACAATTTTTTAAATTAGAAAAACCTTCACAATTTTAGGGAACATGAGATAACATTTTATTTAAAATATAGACACAAGAAAACCAGTTTAATTTTAATGACTATTAAAAAACAGACATTGTTTTCACATGTTACAAATCAGTTTGTTTCCTATTCCTTACCATGTGTTTTATTCATTTTTGGCCTTTAATTTCATTTATCAAATTTATTATTTTCAGATTAATGGTGCAAAGATGATTTTATAAAAGAAATTATAAAATTGTCAGGAAAATATTTCTTTTGAGAAGTTAATATCTTCATTCCATAGTAGAGAGCGAGAGAGAGAAAGAGAGAGCACGAGAGAGACAGAGAGAGGCTGTTTCTCCTTAGACCAGAAATCAGAACAAAGGCCAAAAATTCAAATACGCTATGTGAAAGAAACACTGAAAAGCAGCTCAGTAATTCACACTGGTTGATTGCTTCTGTCTGAAATTAGCATAACTGGCAGCTGACATGCCGCATAATTCAAAGTCACTATATATAGAGAGGTTCTTAACTTTAGTAAAGGTATGGCTCTTAGCAAATCTCTTGCACATGATCAATGATTGTTTTAAAATTACAAGCTGGAGATAATCATCCTGTATTATCCATTAGGGTTTGGGCCTTTTCCCTAAATACTTTTAGAAATGGGAAGGGCATCATATTAATTCTCCTTGATATTTCATTAGTTTCTTGTCACTCGTTTCATTAGTTATGTGCTATTTCACATTGGTGTCAATGACACAAAGCTAATTTCTTGACACATACTTTTTTATGGTCCTCATGAATTGTACTCATTATGGAAAATGGGCTGAATTTTTTATTGGTTTATCCTGAATGAGTGATTATATTGAAATAATTCACTTTGTTGCCTAGAAAGTACTTCCACAAGAGCAGAAAATAGGAGGGAAATATTTTACTTTATTTGATAGACAATGAATATGAATAATATGATCGCTTTATTACCAAAACTCCCTGTTGACTATTCCCTTGTAAAATACAGGCGATATTTGCAGTGTAATCTGATTTAAGACAACTCATGTTTTGTAATCACATCATTTTGAAAAGTGAAAGAAAGACCCCCAAATACTAGCATCAGATATCTGCTTACAAAATGCATAAATAAAGTACTGTATGGCATAAATATGGAAATACATTTAGAGAGATACAAAATTGCTGCAGTACATGAAAACCATCAATACTATAAAAATATATACACCCTCTACATTTTTTAGTGTGATTAAACAAAGAAATTATAGTTCACATGATTTGCAAATACTGCTGTACACAGGAAATGCTATTTATTTATTAGAAGGTTTACTGAATTGTTTTTCTTTCTTTGCAGTGCTGGTGATCAAACCCTTATCAGGGCCTTTGTATATTAAATAAGAACTCTATCACCGAGCCACATTCATTCATGCATTTATTTTAATGATAACATTATTTTTGATTAATAATTAATGATTATATACATTTACTGAATACAGTGTGATATTTCAATATATTATTCCACATGGAATGATGATATCAAGCAAATCAACATATCAATTATTTTGCTTCCCTGATTTTTTTTGTTGTTGTTCTTTTTGAGACAGGATCTCACTATGCAGTTCAGGCTGGCCTTGAGCTCACTTTGTAGCCCAGGCTGGTCTCAAACTCACAAAGATCCTCCTGCCTCAACCTCCTAAGTGCTGGGATTACAGGCATGCACCACCATGCCCGGCCCCTGCTTTCCTAGTTTTTATGATACATTTGAAATTTATTATCTTGAAATATACATCATTACTGAACTTTTGCACAGTACATTTAAAAATCTAACAAATCTTTATGCCCCTTGATTAACAAACCCCCACACTGCCCTCCCTACCCACCCAGGCCCTGCTAACTATTGATACATTTTCTACCTCTAGGAGTTCAACAATTTTAGATTCCATGTATGAATTAGATCATGTGGTATTTGCATGCCTGTGCCATTCATTTCACTTGCTAGAGTGTCCCCCAGATTCACTCATGTTATCACAAATAACAATACTCTTCCCCTTGTCCTAGGGCTGGTCATAAATACAGACAGAGAGGTGATACACCCATACATCAGCACACCAATAGAAAGTTGGTATACTTTGATATTGGTGTAGGTGATATAGATGATGGGCGCTACAGATGGTGTAGATATAAGTGGAGACCACGATGCACACCTGCCCACTGCGGATGCCTAGGATGATCGGGTGCAGGTGTGCTGGCTTGTGAACCGTGCTGCAGTGAACGTGGGCGTGCAGATGTATTTATGGCTATCAGTTTCAGTTCTACTGGACATATGCCTGCTAGTGAGATTGCTGGATCAGTAACAGTTCCACTTGTAGGTTTTTGCATAAAATCCATACAATTTCCTGTAACAACCATAATAATTTGCATTCCAATAAGCAAATGTTTCCCTACCATATTTCTGACCACACTTGTTAGTCTTTTTGATGAAAGTTATTCTAAAAAGCGTGAGGTGATGCATCATTGTGTTTTTAAGGAAGAAGGATGCTGAGGAATTCCTTTTGCTTTGTGTTGCTTTTCATCTACCTGTTGGCCATTTGCATGCATTCTTTTGAGGAATATCTTCTGAGGTTTACTTTTTTGGCTTGGCTATAATAAAATACCTATGGTCCGGTAATGTATGAAGGAATAAGTTTATTTAGCTCAGGGCATGTTGGCTGAAAGTTTAAGAGAAGGTAGACACATTTGTTTGGCCTCTGATGAGAATCTCTTCCAACAGAAGCAAATACAGAGGGACCCCATGGTAAGACAGGAAGGCAGAGAGCACAGAGCGGTCAGGCACCTCTTTTATATTTACATTCGCTCTGACTGGAATTGAGGTCCCATGTGTTATGGTTTATGTCTGCATGTCCCGCCAAATCCTCATGCAGTTATAGGGTGGCTTTTAGAGTTTATGATTGATCCATGATCCAATGCTGAGATTATGGGTGTGAGAGTTGTACCCACCTTAGGGCAGATAGTTTGCTGGGATTGTGGGTGTGAGAGCTGTACCCGCCCTAGGGCAGATAGGTTGTATATGTAAGAGAGAGAAAGAGGCTGCTGGCTGTCATTGCTGCCTGCCATTCCTCCCTTCTTGTGCTTGTGGCTTTGCTGTGTACTGCCACCATGATCTGTTGCCCTCTGCCACGTGCCACTGTGCCTCAGAACCAGCCAAGTATGGACTGAAACCTCCGCAAACTGTAAGCCAAATAAACCTTTCCTTCCTTCATTTTGGGTGTTGGGTATGTTGTCTCAGCAATGAGAGAAAAGTAACCAAGGCACCATGAAAACTACCTTCATCCATTCTGTGGCCAATTCCCCCCAGTTACCCGCCCCTGACTAGCCTCCGGCCCTGGAAGATTCCAGTTCCTCAGCACCGCCACATGAGGGACCAAGAATCCAGCTCAGGATGAGAAAAGCCAGGGCCAAGCCATAGTAGTTTCTTTACTTTCTAATGAGATAATTTGCTTTTTTCCTGTGAAGTTCTATGAGTTCTATATGTGTTTTGGGTGAAAACGCTTATCAGATAAATGGTTTGTAATTATATTCTCTCTTTCTGTACATTGTTTCATCACTTGGTTATTTCCTTTGCCATTCACAGGGGTTTTAGTTCGATGTTATCTCGTTTTCATAGTTTTGCTTTTGTTGTTTGTACTTCTGCGTTCACATCCGAAAAATCATGGGCCACTGTTGGGAACTTTCACCTATGTTTACATTATAAGTTGTACAACTCCTGACCTTATATTTAAGATTTCAATCTTTTTTGAGTTGACATTTGCATTCGTGAATCATGTGTCTACTTTTGTTCTTCTGCACATAGCTACCCAGTTTTCCCAACATTATCTACTGAAAAGACTATTCTTTCTCCTGTGTGTTTTAATGTTTGCTATGAATCAGTTGGCTGTACATATGTGACTTCAGTTTTTGGATTTCTATTCTTGTTCTACTTGTTGCTGTGTCCCTTCTAATTAGGATGCTGTTTTTTTCTTCCTTTCTTCTATTGTTTTATTACGACTAGCAGTAATATATTAAGAATTTAAGTGTCAATCCCAAATGCTCTCCAAATAAATGTTCTCACAATCTCCTCAGTCAGTAGCATTCTGAGAGCTACACTAGAAACACACAAAACACATTGCCTGGTTTAATAACAGCTAAACTTGTCAAAGCAGAGGACCCCTTCACTCTGGCAGTCTGGAGTTGATTGAATTAAATTCTTTTAATTGCTTTATACTGTGAGTTTCAATGTACCATGTGAAACTGCTTTTGTTCTAATGTTTTTCTTCTAAAAGTCATTGTTGTCATTGAATTTTAAGGTATTTTCTCATTTTTCATTCTTAAATGTACTGTCCCTAAGTTCACTTTAAATTACATGATTAATGACAGTTAGCTGCATGATAAAATTTGAAAAGAATAAGCACAAAAAATTTAATTTAAAAAATGAGACTTTTACTTAATTAATAATAACATAAATGTGATAAACTGTCCAGTTCAAAAAATCTTCATTGATTTTTGTATGGCTTAAAATTCTTTTTGCTTGTTTAATCTGCTATCAAAAAATTACACATACTCATCCACACATACAATTTCTATTCTTAAGAACTCATCATTTAGATCTCAATATAGTCATTAAGGAAAAAATTTATACAGTTATGCGTCAATGCAGTTTCAAAGTCAACACTTTCTTTCCTTAAAAATATAATTTCATTTTTTGTGTGTGTGTATTTGAGACAAAGTCTCACTATGCAGTTCAGGCTTGCCTTGAGCTCACTTTGTAGCCTAAGCTGGCCTCAAACTCGCAATGATCCTCCTCTCCTGCCTCAACCTCCCGAGTGCTGGGATTACAGGTGTACACCACCATACCCTGTTTAAAAATATAATTTCAGAAAACATGTTTTATTTTTCCTTAATAATTATAGTTAAATCCTTAGAATATTTGATCTAGCAGCCCCAAGGAAACAGTCACTGGGGGTAGTGTACACTAGGAACCTGTAACAACCAGTTCCATAAAATTTGCTTACAAAACAAAGTTCTCCCAAGAAATTGGTAATTGAAAATCAAGTAAAAATAATTATAAGGACATATAACACTATCCTTGAAAGTCAGCAGAAACTGCTCAGGGTTTGCAGTCCTCGGTACATATAATTCTGCCACCTCACCTGTTGATTAGAGTGTAAGCAGTTTTGAGCTATTGCAGAAGAACAAAAATGACTCACCCATACTCTGTGTCCAACTGCTGGCTGAAAGGATGTTACATATTGTGCATTACATGTGTTGCAAATGCACAAGTAAGTACATGTCTTGGTCACTTTTCTCTCCTTGCTAAGACAAAATACCCAACACCCAAAATTAAGGAAAGAAAAGTTTATTTAGCTCACAGTTTGTGGAGGTTTTAGTCCATACTGGGCTGGCTCCAAGGCAGAGTGGCACATGGCAGAGCACGTGGCTGTGAAAGACAGCAAAAGCAGCATGAGCACAAGGGGAGCAGTGACAAGCAGCCTCTTTTCCTCCCTTACATTGTAATGTAAACTGTCCACTCCAGGGTAGGCGCAGCACTCACATACAGAATTCCAACACTGAACCATGAATCAATCATAAACTCTAAAAGCCCATCCCATGACTGCATGTGTCTTTGGGGTGACAACCAGACACAAACCATAACAATACAGTACTAACATTCAACAAAAGCAGATTATATCATTAATCATCTTGAATTTGTTGAATGCTGGCCCAGTGCTTCCTTCCATGAGTCATCCGGTTGTTAAGGAACTCAGATGCTTCTCATATGCAAGTGTTTGTACCCTTGTCATTTTCAGTGATTTTCCACTTACAGTTTCCATTTGGCACATTCAACTGAGATGAACATGACATACAGATTAGATTCCAGTCTAATGGCAATGCTTATGACCTGCTACATGTTGGCGATCGACACAATTCATTTAACACCTACAGACATGATGCAAGGTAGTTAAGGCTTAGAAAGTCTGATTCTGGTCGCTCTAGCATCAGGAGAGAACACCAATGGATTAAATGCACTAAAAATTTTATTCTTCTCCCTTTAGACTTATAAAAAGTTCAAACGTAGATATAGTTGAATGACAAATATGATTTATCTAATACTGACCTTTTGGTATATCCTGACATTATAAAGTTCATTGTATTTCTTATGAAATTCTCCATTTCATCTTGAGGTTTCCATATACGTTAAAAAAATAACTACATTTTGTGCCTAAATTACTAGGAAAATTTAGGTCACTTAAAAGGAAATATCAGGCCAGGGATGTAGTCCACTGGCACTGCGCCTGCCTGGCAAGCTCCAGGCCCTGAGTTGAATTCCCGGTACGGTACTGTCCCTGCCCCCAATGAAGTATCATATGCACGTCTGATTCCTAAACTTTGACTACTCTGTGGATTCATGACTATGAGTCCTGCCAAAGCATTGCTTTATTCAAAGTTCAAAGTTATTGCTGCTACTAACTATACTTTTCAACAGAATCTTATCTTTTAAAAAGTAAATTGTAACCATGTTGATCATACTACTATTCACATTTAAAGAAAAAAATCGTTTAAAGAAGAGACTATATGCTCATGTAGTAATTTCCACTCCTGTCCTGATACTGAAGAGTTTTTAGATTCTTGGGTGGTCAGAAGAAAATTAAAATCTTCTTTTTCATCCATTACAATTAAATCATCCAAATGAATTTTTATGTGCGCTGTTTGATGTTCAGAAATGCTCACAAGCCTTTTTAAGATGGTTTTCTTTGAAGAACAACACTGTCTTTTGCCAAGCACAAACAACTTCACACCCCTGTGGCTTTAATGTTCAAATTTGAAACTCATACCATTATTGTCATAAATTCTTCTACAAAAAGATGAACTGATTCACCTTGGTCACTTTTTCACATGGTTAAAGAGACATACATGAGGTTTCCAATAACTAATCGGAATGATCTGAAGTCTAGAAAAAAATAGAAGTAGAATGTTGTGGTAGTTTTTCAAACACTAAAAGACAGAAACCTAATTTCAGACAAAATATACCATTCTCTCTCTCCTGCTCTCCATCTCTGTCTCTGTCTGTGCCTCAGTCTCTCTCGTTGCCCCTCCCTCTCACCCTCCTGTCTTTCCTTCCTTTCTAAATTTTGAACCTGAGGGTTTCAATCTAAGAAATACTTAGTCAGAAAAAGTAAGGAACTGAAAGGAACTCGCTTTGTTTTTGAATCTCACATTTGTTCTAACATGATCTAGGGAAAAGAACAAGATGAAGATAGCAGTAGAATTCTAACAGTTTTAATCAGCCAAGTGGTTGGTTACTTTGCTTATTCATTTGTTTTGAGCTTAATTCAGTTACTATAAAACTCCTTTTAAGCATACAATTCCATATTTTATTTTGTTCCTCAAGTTATGCAGTAACCACAGCTCTGGAATTCCAGCACATTTTCACACCCAGAACCGATGTTATGTGTTCATTAGTAGTAAGTCCCTCGTGTTTCCCACATTGCTCAGGTCACAGCAGTCACTGTTCTACTTTGTGTCTACGAATTTGCCTGTTCGCATTATTCCATGTAAATGAAACCATGTAATAGTTAGAGGTCTACATTTCCCTTCTTTCACACGCACGCTTTTAAGTCTCACACGGGATAAATATGTGTCATTACTACGTTTCTTTTGTGGCTGATCAATATTCCATTGGAAAAATACCCCACATTCTACTGCTCCATTTCCCCAAGGATGAATATTACTGTTGTCCTTACATTTTGGTTGTTATTAACACTACTGTGATGAACTTTTGTGTACATTTTAAATAGACATGTGTTTTCAATTATCTGGCCATGTACTAGGAATGAAATTATTTAATTGTGTGTTGTTTAATTGTCAACTGTCAAATATTTAAATATTTTCCAGTTTTCATTTCCACTATCAGCTTTGAGGAGTCTGATTTTCTGCATCCTCACTCACACTTGCTATTGTTTCTCCTTTGTACTATACACATAGTGTGTGTGAAGTTTCTTCTCATTTTGGTGCCATATTAAACCTATGCTCTGTGGTCTCATTATTTTCAAGCTATCTCTGACTGAATGGTCACCTGAATCCACCCGTCTTAGTTCTGACACTTCTCTAACTGCTTTATTCTGTTGTCCACACTTTCAATAGCTTTTTCTTGTCTTGGATAGGTTTGGCATATTTTCGTGGACACTCATTATTGGCTAAACTGGCTGTTTATGTTTTAGATCATTCTGTTTATCTCAGCTAGCTTTTTTTTTATTAGTGTCTTCTTTAAACTCACTTGTCATTTTGTTTATTGAGTCTATTATCTGGTTAATTCTACCACCTTTGATTTCAAAGAGCACCTTACTGATTTGCATTTCTTTGTGACTTTGTAAAGTACAACTATTTGGTTTTTTTATTACTTCCTTATTGATGCCCCATGAATGAGCTTTGGGAGACTGGGAGGTTTTGGAGGTATTTTGTTATTTTGTTTCCTCATGTTTCTGTTTGTGTGTGTACATGTGCATGTGTGTGTGTTGAGGGCTGAGGGCTGAAGGGGATTAAAGTCGAAAGACTTTGTTTCCATTACGAAGATCTCTTTAATTACTGTTTCCTCTACAGGGATGCACCCTGGGTGTGACTTACTATAGTCCTCAGCTTCCCTTCTGTGGTCTGACTACCTTCACTAATTCAGCGAAGGGAGACTGTATAGTGTAATATGTCATCGCCAGTTCTCCAGAAACAAACCTCTGTAATGACACAAAGACAAAAACAAATGCTAGCCTACAATAAAAACCAATCAGTAGCAACATCTATGCTACCACTGGCAATAACAAGGAAATCAAGAACAATAATAGCGTCAAAGACAAACTGCACATTAACATACCAAAAACACATAAAAGCTGACTTTATCACTCCTAATGTACACACAAATGGAGAAAAACTGAAATACGGTAAATATCTACTAAATGTCAAAATTATACCACCACTAACAATACAAAACAATTTAACTATAATAGCATAGAGATAACTAAATATCTAAAAGTTTGTAAAACTTAATTGTAGTATTATAAAAATGTAGAATATGTGGAAGGAGAATGAAAGAAGTATAATTTGAAAAATAAAAAGGAAGATGAGAAAAATGAGATAAAGGTTTCAATTAATGAATAAAACAGAAATAAAATTAGATGAAAGTAACAAAAAAGAACGAACAAGTAAAAGAACAAACAAAGGAAAAAAAAGAAAACTCCAGAATTCCATAAAACCATCAAAGGAAAAGAGAAATGAGTCTGAGAAATTCTTTCAAGTGTTTAAATGAGTGGTTTTCTTCCAGGGCCTACAGTATTGGAGTCCACCAAATATGGGGAAGTGATAGTGAGTCACTACTTAGTTCCAATTTTTTTCACACTCACTTTTCTTGTGTGCATAGAACTCCTTCCCTTCCTTTCCGACTAGGCATGTGCAGTCAATGCTGTATTATTCACTGGAGCCATTCCCCTTGTCATGTCCCCCTCTGCACCCCAAGTTTCATGGTCTGTGGGTTTATAAGTTTCTCCCTCTGTCTGTACATCTCAAGGCGTGGTATATCCCTGACAGTGTTAGTAGATGGGGACACAAAGGAACTGTGAGATGCTCATTCCTGGATGTAGGCAGCAGGGAGAGCGCGGTGTTCACTGAACTTAATGCCAGTACTTTCAGACCGAGCTCCCCCTGAAAACCACAGAAAACCAGCCTGGCTCCTCCAGACAAAGGGCAAAACTATGTTGTTCCTGGGCTGAGATTGCTGCTCCTTAAATTTCTCGGGTGGCCTGTGTCCAGCCCATATCCTCTCTGCATCTGTATCTAGTGGGTCTACTACCCAGTCACTGTGACTGTAACCCGGAAGTGTAGTTCTCACATGATTTCTGATTCCCAGAGTAGCTCAGTCTTAACCATTTTTCCAAAAGCTCCTAATCAATCCCTGACAAATATAGTGGGATCTGTAACATATTTCTTTTTTCTTTTTAATTTAATTTTAAAGACAGAAAAAAGAGCAATAGCAGCATACCAGCATCACAAACATAAACAAACCAAAGGAAGAACATTTAAAGGTATACAGGGTTTTAAGACAAAATATGATGAATTAACAGTGGTCATTTTATCACATATTGTTATCTTCAACTACATTTCTCAGATTACCAGATGTAAGAATGGAGGATTGTTCAAACCATTAAAGAGAATAAGAAAATAATTATTAGATAAAACATTAGAGATAATGCAGAGTTTCACTAGACAAGATGGTAGGAACTCACTGTGGTAGTTTCATTGCATACTGTGCAACAGATTTCCTTTCCCATGCTATCCTGCCTTGCAGAAGGAGGTACTTTCAGTGTAAAACTCTCACAAGGTTTGCAGTTTACAATAGCCATGTGTTTTGCTTGGGTCTAGTGGTACTGCCCCAGTCCATTTTTAATTCTTAGGATTTCCAACCCTCTCCTGGATCTTATGTTTAAGGAGGCAGGTCCCCCTCCCTGGGATTAGGGTTCCAGATTACTTCCTCATCCCCCTGCTGTACCTTCACATTCTCCAGTTTCTCTGTGATTTCTAGCTTTTGTGTCTGCTGTTTCTTAATCCCAGAGCTTTCTTCATTCTTCCTTCACTAAATTGTTGTTTCTAGATTTCATGAGTCCAGGTTCTGCCATCTCCTACACCACCATTTTCCTTCTCTGTCCTGAGTTTTTGAAAGTTTTTGATCGTCTTCCTATTTTCTATAACTTTTATAACCATTTCTGGCAGCTGGGATGGTAAACATCTACCACTAATGGCTTTTAGTTACTGAAAAGTCTATCCTAATTTAGAAAGTTTTGAAACAGGTCAACTACAAACAAGTCCTTTGAGGGCAGGAATTCAGTGGGCTCTCAGAGCAGTCTTACTCTGACAGTTTTCTGGTAGGGCTTGCCCACCAGCACAAACTGTTGACCTTGGACTGCTGGTGTACAGCTGTTGATTTTCAAGGCTACCACAGAGCTGAGGGGTGGGATAGGAATAAAAAAACTTAAACACTCCCCCAAATGGCTGTTCATACACCTAATTTTTTCCTCATACTCTTTGAATCTTGCAAGAATTTGTTAATACCCAGGATCCTAAAATAGTTAATTGTGACTATTGTTCTTTTTTTTTTCCATATAAAGGGTTTATTTTAAATGTTTTAAAGATAGAACAGAGATACATTAAAATTGTAATAATTACTTACATTATTAACAGTTATAAACTCTTGTACATACCTCTAAATATGGAGAACAGGAAATTGCACATTGTTTGAGAAAAAAGCTGTGTAGCTCCTGCAAAAGGGCAATTTCAAAAGACAGTCACAGCATGACCTGTATTATTTATCTTTGTATTTACTTTTATACCTTATTTTTGTAATATAAAGGTAAAAGTATTTATGTAAATTTAACAGTTACAAGCACAAAAATCATGTAAAAAGGACTCAGAAAAACTTCAGCACCATTTGTAAATCATGATTAGTAGTGTTGTTACTACTGTAATATGAATATTACTGTGCTCTTCAAAAACAGAAATTCCAAGTTGGGGTCAACGACAATGAATTAAGAATTTAACACCGCTTTTAGTTCTCTCAATATCTACTTCCAAGATGATATATACAAAACTCATGGGATTCTACATGACAAAACAGACTTGCCAGACTGGCACCCACTGGTGAGTAACAAAGGAAGGAGTTTGAAAACAGTTTTTATAACCCATTTACCTTCCTGAAACCTTGGGCTCAGAAACAACTTTTATACTGCTTTTCCCATGAGCGCACATATTTTGACACAAAACAAATTTAGAACAGCTACAAAGTACCAATGTAAGATTTTTGCACATGTATTTCTTAAATCTCATTTTTATACAAGATACAACTATATCAGCTATCTAATGATAGACCTAGAAGTAAAAGATATATATTAAATGATTGACAGAAAATTTAGAACAATCTTGAAGAAGTTTGGAGAATTCAAGTAACAAACAAGGACAGATATGGGCTGAGGGTAAAACATGGGAAAAATATCCTAAATGAATGAAAAACAAAAGAGATTAGGAGAAGCTATATTTATATTAGAAAAAAATAGCCTTTAAGCCAATAACTGAAAAAAGACAAAATAAGTTAAATAAATCATGATAAAAGTATTAATTCACCAAAAGGATATATTATAAATACATGTGTCCCCACCACAGTGTCTAAATACATCAAGCAATTATTAGATGATCTGAAAGGAAAGAAAATGATTAATCAAGGATCACAGGTTCCCATTTTCAACAATAAGCAGATTACCTAGAAAAAAATCAATAAAGAAACACTGGACCTGAACAATACTTTAGACCAAAATGACCTTCACAGACCTATTTGGAATATTCTGTCCAAGAACAGCATAATACAAATGCTTCTCACCTGCACATGGGATATTCCTCAAACAGACTATATGTTAGGAACAGAAGAAATCTTAATACATTTTAGAGGATCAACATAATTTAAAGTACTGTTTCACATCATAAAGGCATAAAGAAATAAATTACATGAGAAACATTAAGAACTCAAAAGTATGCTTCTATGAAACCAATACACCACAGAGGAAATGAAAGCTATCTGAAAATCAAGTAAAAGTGAAATTCAACATAATAAAACTTTCAAGGTGTACAACAGCAGTCTTAAAGGGAAAGTTATAGTAATAAATACCTACATCGAAAAGAAAAAATTTCTCAGATAATCTTAACATTCTAGCTGGGGAAACTAGAAAAAGAAAAAACTATCCAATAAAGTCAGCCAGAGAAAGTTGATAACAATTTAAGGGCAGAAATAAAGGAAATAAATGAAAATGAGTAGAAATGTGCAATAAAATAGTGTTATTTTTAAAAAGAGAAACAAAATGAGCAAACCTTGAAAAAGACTAACAATGTGAAAGACGTATAAAATAATATACCAAAGAGAAGATACTGCAATTGATGCTAAAGAAAGACCAAAAACAAGGAAAAGAAACTCTGAACGCTTCTATGTCAGTGAGTTGGACACTCCAATAAACACTGATAAATTTCAACACATATGGAATCTAGCAAGATTGAATCATAAAAAAATAGCACATCAAACTAGAACAATAGCAAGTAGGCTTTGAATTAGTCATTTAAAGTCCCCAACCAAAAGCCTAGAAGAGAGTGGCTTCACAGATGAATTCTACTACACATAAATAGAACCAATGTCAATTCTCTGACTTCGAAAGTTAAAATGAAGGTGATATTGTCAAATTTCTTTTATAAGAGCAGCATCACCCTGATATAAAAATCAGATAAGGGGAATATAAGAAAAGCAATTTACAATTCAATATTCCTTATAAACACGGATTCAAAAACCCCCAACCAAATATTAGAAGTTATTAAATGAATTATTCATCATGATCAATTGAGATTAACTCTAAATAACCAAGCATGTTTTAACATATGCAAAATAATAAACCCAATGAGACACTTAGCAAAGAGGATAAAAATCATATAATCATCTTAATAGACACAGATGAAGCATTTGACAAAATTCACTACCCTTTTATATAAAAACTTTAGCATATTTGTTTTCTAATAAATGCATCTCAACACAATAAACACCATATACATTAATCCCACAGTTGATATCAAATTCAGTGGTAGAAAGTTGACAGATTTTTCTCAAAGATCAGAAGCAAGACAAGAACACCCACACTCAACCTTTCTTTTTAAATATAATCAGGTAAATACTCAAATATTTCAACTGCCTGATTGTCAGAAGTTAAAGCAATTCAAATTTCTTTTTGTGTATTTCAGTTTATTTTCTTTCTGCGCTATATGATCATTAAGATAGCACAGTACATAAATGTTATATTTGCTTTCCTCAGTTGAAACACTGTAATCTCAAACCCATGTCATAGATTTATCCTTCTTAGTGTGACTGTAAGCGTCAACTGAATACAGAGGAAGAAAAGTAGGTTTGTGCTTTTGTTAAAAAGAAGTATTTTCAAGGTTATTTGTTTCATTCTTTGCATTTACTTCAAGTTAGGAAATCCTCAAATATACTAAATCTTAATTTTATATTGTTACATCAAATTATGTTAAGAATAGTAATAGAAATAACTGATTAATATGAAATCTTTTGGTTTGTGAGAAATGGGAACTTTTAAAATTGAATTAAAATAAAATACTCCAAAGATTTGCCCCCTAAAATTTCAGACAATAGAAACAAAATATGTATTATTTTGAAGTCAGAAAATTCTGATGAGTTGTGGTCCATTTTTTTTTTTTAAAGAAGACAAATGTCCAAAAAAAAAAAAGACATGTAGGGCTGGGGATATAGCTCAGTGGAATAAGCGCTTGCCTAGCAAGCGCAGGGTCCTGAGTTTGATCCCCAGTATCGCAAAAAAAAAAAAAAAGAAGACAAATGTCTTTGTCTGTAAAAGAAGCAAAGGCCCTAGGTTCAATCCCTAGTACAGAAAAGAAGACACAAGAGAAGAGCATAGCACACACACTTTTATTAGTAGGTTGTAAATGAGAGCCACATGCATAGTTTAAACTTTCTGTTAGTCACATGAAATAAAGAAAAAAAGAAACTGGTGAAATTAATTTGTTGATAAATTCTATTTAACACATTATATCCATAATAAAGTATTTTGACAAGTACTCAAGATGAAAATACTATTGAGATTAGGGAGATATTGTATAAATTTTATTTTTTACTAAGCTTTGAAATCTAATGTGCAATGCCATCATATTTTAAATTGTTCTACTCACATTTCCAGCACTTGGTAGCCTCTTGTGACTTGTAACAGATGTTGACACCCAGGATAGTGACTCTAGGTTTATCTGTGACATTGACACTTAATGACCCTGCCAATTTCTCTGGAAAAGTCACCTAAACATTTTGTTTTTGTTATTCCATTTGTCAAAAATAGAATTATATCTTCAATTTTCAACTGAATGCAGTTGAGATAATGGCAGTAAAACATTGTAAGGTATTCATGGCTAAACTCTGATATTAACCGTTCTGATAATGGTCCCGATGGTCACTGGTTATTTTCTGTTAAGTAGCCTTAAGATTGTGATTACAATTTTCCCTGGTGAATGGCTTAACTATATCAAGAATAAATCTGATCAATTTTTATACAAATGTCAGACAAAGCTTTTTACCCCCAAATATATTCCCTATTTTTCTTTCATAAAACAATATTGATTTTTGCTTAAGATTCTTCCCTTGATGCCAGGTGAATTTGATGTCCTCTCAGGGGTAAATCCTATGTGATGTTGGCATCTCCAGGAGACAGAACAGAAGCCAAGCCCTGTCTCTATAGGCAACTAGAGAAGTGCTCTCGGACTGAGTATCTCTGGGTGAGTGGAGTTCATGAGTACAGGAGAAGCCTGAACAGCCAGGGAGGCTAAGATCTAGGGGTGTGCTCTGCAGGATGTACCCCATTTAGGCAGTAATCCAGGGCCATGTATCCCGTATGAACTAGACAGTGAATGTGCATCAGAAGGTGGGACACAAACTTCTGCAAAGCTACTCTCTTCTTGGAAGGAGTTTGTGCAGGTTCTCTCAGCTTTCAGGTATCAGCTGTCAATATGCCCACCTCCCGGAGAACAGAGTGTCTCATTCCTATTGGACAGGAGCATCTCTACAACGCTGATAATGATCCAGTTCTTCCAAAATTATGTACTCCCAAGTCACTGAATATGTCTAGAGGTCCAATGTACAACACAGGACTATAGTTTGTGCTACTGTATTGTATATTGATAATATTTTTTATGTTAAAATAAATGTAATGAAACATCATGATGTACATCTTAATGGAAAAGAAAGGAATTGTACAGAACAATGGGATAATCAAAGAAGACTACTGTGGTGAGAGCTCTTAGCTCTCCAGGTGCCCTGAGGTTGGAGATGTCCATCTTTAGGCCCATATGTAGCCTACTCTGGCCAGTGATGGTACCATGAAATATTGGTCGTCAATTCTCAACACATGGGACCAAATGGAATTCTATCCTCCTTGTATATGAACAGGTGTAATATCTTGTTCAGACCTTGTGAGATGGGCAGAGTCCCTGGAGAAATATCTTTGAAATGTTTTTCATGCTTAATGACATAGAAATTCCCTTTTTATTCTGGATATAATGCCTGTCTAAAATGGGGAAGGGGAAATATAATCTTATTTTAAAACTAGAAACATAGGTCAAAAATAACTTCAATAATTTAAACTTTTAATAAGCTTAACAGTTCAAATTTCTTTTGATCAAAGAATATATTAGTTAGTAATGAATATTTTCCTGCAAGCAGGGCATCAGCTTTAATTAAATGGGAACTGTAAAGCAAATCATTTCTGTGTAAAACAGTTTTGTTAAGGTACTATGTTGTACATCATGTTTTATTCTTTTTCTCATGTTAACTAAGAAGTTGAAATATTTATTTCCATGGAATGAAACAAAATATAACTACTCACCAGAAAAGTTGAGACAAATGTTACTCTGCAACTTGACTCTTCACTTATAAATGAAAAATAACTTTTATTATATTTTCCTGCCATTCAAAGTAAAACATTGAAAACTTTCTTGCCATCACATTTACTAAACTAAGATGTATTTATATGTAGCTAGTAATCTTTATGCTGAAGGGAATTACTTGGAAGGATAAAATATTTTTCTTGGAAATAACAGTAGCATAAAATACATGTCTGGTAGTTTTATACTTAACATGGCATATTTAATGTCATTCCTTCTAAAATAATAAAATCAATATCTGCTTTATATAATTATTATAGTGGTTACAATGTTTCCTAAAAACTACAATCAATTTAAAGGACAACAATGATAACATTTAATGAGCTATACATCAGGTAATTAAAATGTACCATATAACTTCTAGATTTGTGTTTATATAAGACTTTATTTATCCAGTGTGATATTAAGACACTGGATATAAGCAATTGTTATATGCAGTATGTTATATGCAAGAAAATAATTTGATGACTAAACTCAGATTTTCAAAAGATGTGGAAAGTATGACATTAATGAACCATTGGATTGATTGTGCCTAACATGACCTTCATTGAACACAATTTGTGTTTATTATGTGTGATGACAAATATTCATTTTACTTGAACTAGCGTGGAAAGCTTTCTGTTACAACCAAAAGCTGTCTAATTAATTGAATATGGACTGCAAATGCATAAAAAAGACTGCAAAGTGATTAAGAATGCAAATTCTTGTATCGGTTGGCAGTAGTTTCATTTTTTGACTGTCATTTTTAGAATGTGATCTGGAGAAAATTTACCTGTGTGGAGTATTTCCTTATCTGTACAACAATTCTGTGACCTTAATAGTATTATGGAGAACATTCAATCTAAAGACCTGTGTATAGGCCTTAGAAGATAATAGTAAACAAACCCTAAAATCCCTCTCATGTGATCCATGTCCCGATCTTTATGCCTTTGTACAGTGATCCTTAGCTGAAATGTGGGTGGGACTTGTTTCTTGCCAATAGAAAATGGCAAAGCTGATGGGCGCTTACTCTTTGACTACAGTAGTAGGCTTCATCTTGCTGGTAAATAAACTCTGGAAGACTTTCCTTGCTGATTGCACAAGGTAAACAGCTGCATTGGAAAAACCCACATAGCAGGGGACACCAGTGGCCTCAAGGAAGTGCAGAAATATGGGTGAGCTTTAGAGATGGAGGTTGGCTCCTAGACAACGGCCACCAGGATGCCCAGTGTGCAGTCCTGCATCTGCACAGAAATGACTTTGCCAACAACTTGAGTGAGTTTGGAATTAGACTCAACCCCGCTCATCCTCCAGATGAGCCTGCAACCCTGCTCTTATCTTCACTGCTGACTCATAAAGCAGAGGCAGAAATTCTATCAGGCTCTAATGTGGCCCTAACCTGCAAAACCATGAGTAATGAATGTATTTGAAAGGTCAGATCTGATGATTGTGTGTTATGGACCATAGCAAATAAAAGCAGTAGATTTCCTGACACCTGGTGAATTTTCTGTAAATAATAGGTATTGCTGAAGTTTAGATCTAAAATACTCTGGAATCTCATGTGTTCAGAGGTGAAGATTTTGGAATATGATTGGATCATACAGGTGCTATACAGTATTTGTCAGTGTATTAACCAATTGGTGAGTTCAAAGTTGAATGTGATCTTAGGAGATGTGGCCTGGTCAGAAAAGATAGGTCACCAGTACTAGACCTGGAAGGGCAAATTTCTGTTCTCAGCACCTCCCCTCTCTCACTGCTTCCTGGCTACCACGTGGTGAGTAGCTGTCTTCTGCATGGCCCTCACAAAGCGTCATTGCTGCTTTGGAGCCTGCTGACAATTCACTGAATACCGGAAAGTGTGATCCAAATTAAACCTCCCTTCCTTAAAGTTGTGGTCATTGGGTATTATGTCTTAGTGACATGAAACCTAGTACAGATAATGTATTATTCATATTGCAAAAAACAAAAGAAAAAACCGACCTAAAATCTACATAGTCAAGAAACATGGATTTATGGTAAAGAAAGCTCAAGAAACATAAATTATAGTAGAAAACTAGCAACCTATAGTTTTAAAAAATGATTGAATGTATGAGGCATGCAGAGAGGAGACATGAGAAGGCATCAAGGGGCAGAGCTATAAACAGATGCCACCAGAATTAAAGATACCCAACCTGAAGCAGACAGGGGTGGATTATGTCTCTTTCTTAGTCTTTCAGTCAGTTTCTCCTTATTGCTCAATGTGCAAAGAGAAATGTATCAACAAAAGGACTGTTGCTTAGGATTTCCATGTTCAGAAACATCAAAAGGAATGATTCTGAGAGAATACCTTTGGAAGGTAAATCTTGATATATTGTACAATTCTGTCTGTTTGCTTTATGAGATTTATCGCCATTATTTTTTCAAAACATGATCTGTATACATGGATAGTACATTCAGAAACTCTTAAAATATCTAATTATAAGCTGTTTTCAGAAGGCAGTATCTAAGAGTGGCTTAAGAATAAGTTGATCATTTGTTCATATCTTGTTAACGTCTTTTACTTTTATGGAACTCAGACTATGTATTTGTGTGTGTGTATTCATGGCTTAAGTTTTGCAATTTCCCTGTATATGTTTGAGATATAATTGAATTCCTTTTTAAAATTAAAAAATGAAATAGAAAGAAATATTTTGATACTTTTATCACATTAAAAGATATGAGAGAGAAGGTAAATGGCAAAACGCATCATGAATATTGTAGCAGAATCTGAACTGTGCACTACAGTTTCACAGTAAAAGCACCCAAATTCACTGAAACCAACCTCTATCGCAAAGGATCATAAGTTTTGTGGAATTAAAGATATGTCATTTGAGTTTAGGTATGTCTACTTATAATGTAGTAACATAATGTTATAAAATAAGCCTCAGAAAGGGACGATATAGGACAATAAGGCAAAATGCTGAAAATAGTATTTTCTGCTTGTTTTGCTTTATTTTAAGGTAAATGCATGCTATACCTAGTTGCAATGATGCCAGCCCATTATTTAGCTCCTACTTGGTTCAGCAAAGATGGATTTTCCTGCTTGGGTTTATTACTTTAATAGTTATTCACTCGAGTAACTGTGTTTCTAAAGCAATTTTGATCATGTCATTGGGTATAATTAAAGCAAGACAGGCTGACTGGAGCCTTTTCATGTTCCTTAGGGGTAATTGCTATTTCTACAAATGTCAAAAAGTGCCATGTTTTTACAGAGCTGTGAACAACATTGTCAGTTCAAGGGCAGCAAGATGTGAACACTATTTCAATGCTTTATGGGTATTGATTTAGGAATGAAAAATAAGAATCCATGTTTAATACTCAGTATTCTCTCTTATAAACCTAGTGTTTGTTAGTTGCAAATACCCATTAATTCCATGCTTACAGAAAATGGCTAGAATAGGATCTGAGTATGTTCTGCAGAAAAACAATCATAACTTTAATTTTTCATGAGTCTGTTGGATGTGCCAAATCATGTGTGGCCAAAATAATGACCAAATTCAAACTTCTTATTGATCCTTGAACTTTTGGATAAGATCAAGTATAGTATCAAACTTCTGTGTTAATTTTTTTTCTTTGGCATGTGCTAATATAATAAAAAGAAAGATTTTGAATGGCAGTTATGTCTACAAAAACACTATAAGGCAAATAAATAAATTGGGAGTAAAATACATGTTGGTGAAGTAATACAATGGTTCTGATATATTGCTTTATGTTATGTGGCTTACTACTAAAACTGTCAACTAATCAATCTGTAAAGCTAGGGCCTGCTCTTTGACACTGCTATGTACTACAGCATAATAAAATATAATCTCCCTTATTCTGGAGACATAATAAAAATCCTTCGGGTCTAAAGGGGAAGACAAACAAAAGGCCGCTACAGGAGAGTGTGGGAGGATTTTATGAGTTCATTTGGACACTTTCTGCATTATGAGCGCAGCTACCTCTCTGAGACTGGGTCTCAGGTCATACTGGTGCTATGAACCTGCTCTCTCTGGTTGCTTGTAGACAGAGAATCCAGCCTGTGCAATCTTTGAGACCACTGGGCAGGTCATGGGCAGGTAGGGATGGTACCGGAAGTCTTCCAATCATTATGGACAGGACTTTGAATACAGGAGTAGGAACTGAGGTTCTCTTTTTTTTTTTTTTTTTTTTTTTACTACACTGGGCCATGAGATGAACAGCTTTTCTGTACCATGTAAGCCACCAAAATGTACTGTTTCTGTACAGACCTAAAAGCAAGAGACCACTGACAATGACCTAGAACTTTCAAAACTAAAAAAAAAAAAAACCTTTTTCTAATGATAAGCTGATGATTTCACATATTTGTTATAATGATGAAAAGCTGGCTTTTTCTGAGAGGGCATGAAAGTAGGGCATTGTTGGCAGTGGGGCTATTCCAGAGGAAAAGATTCGAGGTGGAGGGAATAGAAAGTGGTACAGTGTAAGCCTGTGAGCCAGGAGCAGAGTCAGGAAGGACCTGGGAATCTCCTCGCAGTGCTGGAGAACCCCAGGTTCTGTCTCTCCCCTTATCCGCTTGTGATTCACATTCAGTTTTAGGATATTCCAAGGATCAAGGTCTCCCAAGTTTATGTCTTGTTAAGAATTCTGAATATCAACTGTTGCACGTTTTTGGAGATATTAGTTCAGTTAGTACTAAACATTTCAAAATTAGATCTTAATAAATGATCTTTGGATAAATCTCCAACCCAAAAAGCCAAACAGAAACACCCTAGCACCTGTCCTGCTGTCTGCCAACATTCTTCTGGGTCACAGGTCACTGGCAGTTGTCCTTGACTTCTCTTTTCCTCTGCACCCTGTACCTTTGCAAACTTTGGTCTTTTTCAATTCTTCTTTCAACATATATCCATCCTCTGACAACTTCTTGCTATATTGTTATCATCCTGTCCCAGTCACCACACCTCTCACTGGTGTGGTAACCCTTGCGTTTTCACCAGATGCCTGTTCCCACTCCTTCAACATCATTCACAAAGTATTCAACACAGCAGCAAAAGAATTCCTATAAAACCTAATCTGCATCATGTCATTTTTCAAGTCAGAACCTTTCAGCAAATGTCAGTTCACCCAGGGTTAAAACCAGAGCTCTACAAATTCCCATGAATCTCTCAATGATATGCTCTACATCAGGAGTCCCTAATCCCTGCCCAGACTTGTACTGGCGCATGGCCCTGCAGGTACTGGGCTGCACAGCAGGAGGGGAGTGGTAGGCAAATGACTCAAGCTTCATCTGTATTTATAGACACTCCTCATTGCTCAAATTTCCCCTTGAGATCTGCCTCCTGCCAGATGAGTAGCGGCACTGTATTTGCACAGGGGCAGAAGCCCTACAGTGAATTGTGCATGCGAAGGATCTATGTTGTGTACTCCTTATGAGAAGCTAGTGTGTGTTATCTAAGGTGGAGCTGAGGCAGTGATGATAGGCTTTAGAGAGCTGCTTCAAATACAGGTTAATATTAACAGAAGTCCCTGTTTTATAATGTAATACTAATAGAAATAAGGTGCACAATAAATGTAATGCATTTGAAGCATCCTGAAGCTATCCACTCCTACCTGGTCAGTGGAAAAATTATCTTCCATGAAAACTATTCCTTGTGCCCAAAAGATTGGGGAACACTGCGTTATACAGTTCTTTCACTAGCTCACTGATAGAACACATCTTATAAACTATACACTTCTTGAAGTAGCTGAGAAAATTGGCTTATTTTCAAAACAATGCCTTCATTTGCATACATACAAATATACAAACATGCACTCAATTTCACTTGTAGAGAAAGTATGATGAACACATGTTGTACTATACCTTGAGTTTTTACCTAATTTATCTTGGAAATCTTTATTACATTCATTTTACAGGCCAAGGAGTGTTAACTTTAATAACCCATAATTTATTAAACAGCGCATATATGTAATTTTGTACATGGTATGCTATTGCTAGCTTATCCATACATTTTATTCTCTTCTTTGGTACAAGGAATATTTTATTCTTATTACAGGAGCTTCTATATCAAAACATAAGTGATTAAAAATTTGATATGTATTTCCCAGTGACCTTATAAAAGATATTTTACAATTCCTATAAAATCCTTAAGTATTTTCAAAGTTTTATTTTATTTGTAAGTTTCCTAAATTAAAAATTTCCCCTTGCTGTATTTATATTTTTGAATAAAGATGCACACATTGTATGTTCTATTAGCAAATTGTAATATTTTCTGTAAAATCCAACTATATAGAGTTTTGTGTGTATATGTGAAAGTGCTCATATATATGGTCCATTTTTCTGTGTTTTTATTTTCTTTTCCTTATTTAATTTCTAGATAAAATAACTAGCTCTTTTCATAAATATTATTTGGCTTTTCTGAAATTTGAATACTTCTTATGATTTTGATTTAAAGTAAAATATTTTTGTAATAAAAATTCTTCCTTTCATTTTCAGCATGCTCATCTTTCAAAGACCTTTTCTATTTACTTTTTAAATTAATGTATCCACTCCCTGTTCTAAAAGATTTGGGGTTTGTTTTAAAATTTTAAATAATTCAATTTTCTGTAATTTATTTTCCTTTAAGAAATAAATTACAAATACAGTTGTGTACTTTTTTAGGATTAGTGACATAACATAGTTAGTAAATAGAAAGTTATATTCATAAGTTAATCAAGGCCAATAACTTATACTAGGTAAAAAGAGCCACGAGTATAAGTGAAGGGAAACATATTATAAATTTTTTATTTTAAAGAGAAAACACAAAAACATCACTGATACAGATTTCAAAACAGGATAATAGGAAATTAATAATTGTTGCTACATTGTGTATTGTCATCTCTAGAGTAGCTGCTCAGATTAAAAGATACAGGCAGGAAAATTGATCAAACAATATAAGTATAAACCATTTCTTTCAATGAACTAGTAGAAGTTAGTAGTACAATTATCTTAGCTATCTTGTGTGTGTATATACTATGTTGTGAATATACATATACATTATTATATATTGTATATTACATACATTATATATTGTGTATATATACACTGTGTGCACTATATATAGACAATATATATGCACAATAGGTACACACCGGTATATATATTGTGCATCTATAGTATCTATATAGTACTATAAATCATGTATTATACTGTATACAGTATTATACAGTATTATACTGTACTATACTATAACATATTGTTTATATATTGTGTATATATATACACACAAGATATATATTTTTTCTTTATATATATAAAGAATATATACATTTACTTTGTATATATATATTTTCTTTACCCATGAATCTTTTCTATTTTGCCCCAAGTCAATTTTTCTTTCCTTTTGAATAGTTTCTTTCCCTTTCACAAAATCCACTGGGTATATTGGATTTTATTTACTCATTCAGTTTTCCCACCAGAGAGACATGTTATTTAAGGAATTTCTACGGTGATTTCCACAGTGGTTGCACCAGTCTACATTCCCACCAACGGTGGAAAACCCTACCCTTTCTTACAGCTTTGCCAGTGATTGTTATTGGTTGATTTCTTTATGTTTCAAAAAGAATAAAAAATATAGCAAAATAACAACAACATAGACAAAAATAAAACAAAGCAAAAACAATAAAAATGACAGGATTTCTAAACAAAATAATAGGAACTAGCAGTCGTTATATCGGTTGATTTCTTGATGATAGCCATTCTTTCTGTGAGATGGAATCTCAGTATTCTTTTAATTTGAATCTCTCAAATGACCAATGATGTTGGACATTTTTCATATATTATTTTCCATTTACACTTTTTCATTTCAGAAGTGTATATTCATCTCAGATGCCCATTTTTGGATTGGGAGTTTGAATTTTGGAGGCCTGATATTTTTCAATTTCTTATATATTCTAGGTGGAAGTCCGTCATCTGAGGGGCAGTTGGCCAAAATTTTTCCCCACATTGTGGGTTTTATTTTTACTCTGTTAGGGATTTATTTTGATGTACAAAAGCTATTTTATATTTTAAATAGTATAAAACAAAAAATTAAAAATGATTCAGAATTTCAAAACAAGATGATAAGAAATCAACAATGGTTGTTCAGTTGCACATTGTTAACTTTAAAGTAGATGTTCTGATAACCAGATATAGGCTTGCAAGATTGATAAAAAAAAAAAAGAAGAAAGGAGGGGATGTTGTAGATTAAGTAGTACAAAATAATTGCACTACTAATTTCTACTGGCTTATGAAAAGGAACAGTTCATGTAAAATTTTTTAATAAGATAGGATCTCAGTTGTTGATTCTTTGAAGTGTTTCCCATGTAGTTTGATTTTTGTTTTGGAACACTCTGCCTACTCCTATGTCTTTGAGATTTCTACATGCTATCTTTTCTAGTGGATTGAGTGTTTCTGTTTTAATATTTAGTTTAGTGCATGGTGATAGACATGGGTCTAGTTTCAGTGTTTGGCATTTCCAAATCGTTTTCCAGCAGCATTTATTAAAGAGGCTATCTTTCTTCCAGTGAACATGTTTGACAACTTTGTCAAAGATAAGGTGGCCAAGTGTGTATGTAGTTGTGCCTGCCTCTTCTAACCCATTCCATTGATCCTCAGGTCTATTTCTTTGCGAGTACCATGGTGATTTTATCAGAGTAGCTTTGAAGTATACTTTCAAGACAGAGACGATGGTTGTCTTTGTTGCCCAGGATTGATTTTGCTATTCAGGTCTCCTCTCTTTCCAAATGAATTTTAGGGAAGGATTTTTATACATCTGCAGGGCATGGTATTGGTGTTTTGATTGGGGTTGCATTGAATCTGTATAACAGTTTTGGAAATATGGCCATTTTTACAATGCTGGTTCTTCCTATTATGAGCAAGAAATTTCTTTCCATTTTCTGATATTCACTTTAATCTCCTTTTTCAGAGTACTGTAGTTCTCAATGTATAGATCTTTTACTACCTTTGTTAGATTGATCCCTCAGTATTTCAGTTTTTTGGAGGCTATTTTAAAGGCTGTGGTTTCCCTAATTTCTCTTTCAGAGAGTTTGTTATTTGTGTGCAGGAATGCTCTTGATTTTTGACCCCTGATTTTGTATCAGGCTATGCTACTGAATTTGCTTATTAATTCTAGAAATTTTTTGGTGGAGTTTTTGGCATCTTCTATATAGAGGAATGTCATCTTTGAATAATGATAATTTAAATTCTTTCTTTCCTGTCCTTATTTCTTTTATTTCTCTCTCTTGTCTAACTGTTGTGGAGAATCTTCCTAGAACTATATTAAGTAGTAATGGCGATAGTGGACATCCTTGTCTTATTCCTGATTTTAGAGTGAAAGCTTTCATTTTTTTGTTCTTTAGTACCATGTTGGCTCTTGTTTGTCATAGATGGCTTTTATCAGATTGAGGTAAATGCCATCTATCCCAATTTTCTGTAGGTATGCTTTAATCATGAATAAGTGTTTGATTTTATCAGAAATTCTGAATTTTATCAGAAATTTTTCTGCATCTATGGAGATGATCATGCAATTTTGTCTTTGGCTCTGTATATATGGTGTGTTACATTTATTGGTTTGCCAATGTTGAACCATACTTGCATTCCTGGGATGAATCCCATTTGTTCATGGTATATAATCTTCTTGATCATTTCTGCATTCTTTTTCCTAGTATTTTATTGAGGATTTTTGTTTCTATGTTCATTAGGGAGATTGGCCTGTAGTTCTCTTTTTGACTGCATCTTTCTCTGGTTTTGTTCAGGGTAATACTTCCTTCCAGGAATGAGTAAAGGAATATGGTTTCCCTTTCAATTTCGTTAAAGAATTGCTGTTAATTTAAGGAGTATTGCTGTTAAGTCATAATTGAATTTCTTGTGGAATTCAGTTATAAATCCATCAGGACCAAGGCCTTTCTTTGGTTGTATGCTTTTAATTACATTTTCAATTGCATTAACTGATTGTGAGTTATTAAAAATTTTTATATTTTCTTGATTCAGCTTTGTAAATTCATACATTTCTAGGAATATGTCCATTTATTCTGTGTTTTCCATCCTATGAGAGTAAAGATTTTCAAAGTAAGTATTGATGAACTTCTGGATTTCCATAGGATCTGTAGTGATTTCACCATCTTCATTCTTTATTGCATAAATTTGAGGTTTTTCTTTCCTCTTTTTGGGAAAGGTATGCTAAGGGTTTATCAATTTTATTTATTCTTCCAAAGATTCAATTCTTTGATTCATTAATTCTTTGTATTGTTTTCTTAGTTTTCACTGAAGTAATTTCTGTTCTAACCTTTGTAATTTCCTCCATTGTGTGGACTTTCGGTTTGACTTGCTCTTCTTTTTCTGCAAGCTGAAGGTACAGAATAAGGTTGTTTATTTTTGTCCTGTCTATTTTTCTGATATGAAAATTCACTGCTATAAATTTCCCTTTAGGACTGCTTTCTTTGGGTCTCACAGGTTCCAATAAGTTGTATTTACATTTCATTTGATTTTAGATATTGTATAGTTTCTTCTTTAATTTCATCCATGACACATAGGTTGTTCAAGAGGGTGTTATTTAATTTCCATGTTTATAGAGTTTTTCAAGTTTCTTTTGTCATTAATTTCCAATTTCATTGCAGTATGGTTATATAGTAAGTATGGTATAATTTCAATTCTTTTCACTTACTTAGGCATGTTCTTTGGGCTAAGTATATGGTCTATTTTAGGGAACATCCCATGTGAAGCTGAGAAGAATGTGTATTCTGATGTTGGGTGGAACACTCTGTAAATGTCTACAGAGTCCATTTGTTCACAGGTTTGGTTCAGTTCTGTTACTTCTATGCTGATGTTTTGTCTAGTTGATCTATCTCTGGGACAATGGGGTGTTAAGGTCTACCACTGCAATTGTGCTATTGCTTATTTGATTTTTCTTGTCTGTTAATATTTGTCTTACATCATTGTGTGCTCCCTTATTTGGCGCATATATATTTATGATTTTGATCTTTCCCTCTTGAACTTTTCCCTTAATAAGTATATAGTAACCTCGCCTCATTGATCATTCTTACTGTAAAGTTCACGTTGTCTGCAAACGGAATAGCTACCCCACTTTTTTCTGAGTTCGTGTTTCATGGAGTATTATTTTCTATCCCTTGACTTTTTTTTTTTTACTTAAATGTGTTTCTTGTACACAGCATATTGCTGGATCTTGCTTCTTGATCCATTCTTCCAATCTTTTTCTTTTTACTGGTGGATTGAGGATACCTACATTGATAGTTATAACTGATATGTGTTGATCTATCTTTGTGATGGTATTTTCCTGCTGTAGATTCCTGGCTTTTCCAGTCTGTTTGTTTGCCCTGCCTGGTGGTTTCTGTCTGATGTTCTTGGAATTGTGGTCATTGTTATCTTTATCTAGAATACCTTTCAGTGTTCTTTGTAGGGTTGGTTTGGTGGTCAAAACTTTCTTAAATTGTTCTTTGTCATGGAAATATCTTTTTATTTATTTATTTATTTTGTAATGGAAATATCTTATTTCTCTATTAATTTTGAAAGATATTTTTGCAGAGTACATCAATCTGGGTTGGAAGTTGTCTTCTTTCTGAGTTGAAATACTTCACTCCCAGCTACTTTTGACTTGAGAGTTTGTGTTGAGAAGTTGGCCATGATTCTTATGGCCTTTCATTTATTGGTGATGTTTCTTTTCTCTTACAATTTTTAATATTAACTTTTTGTGTTGAATTTCTGTGATGTTGATGGTTATATATCTTGGTGTAGATTTATTTTGGTTATGACTCATTGGAGTTCTACAGGCTTCATGAGATGTCAGATTATTTTCCCAAGCTTGGGAGATTTTCTGCTATTACTTCTGTAAATAGCTTTGTTATGTCATTTGTGTTGACTCCTGCTTTTTTGTTGAAACCTGTCCGTATTATGTTGTTTTACTTTGCATCATCTTGCAGCTGTTGAATTGTTCTTTCCTGGTTCCTAGTTATTTTTAGGAGGTCCTTCCTTTTGTCCTCTAGCTGTGAGCCTTTCTTCAAAGACTGAAAGTCTATCTTCAGTTTTGTTCAAGCAGGTTTGCCAGCTTTCAGTGGAATTTTTAATTTCCAAGATATCTCTTTAAATCTGTTTCATGCATTCTAATTCTTTCCTCTATTGTTCATTCAAGGTTACCATTATTTTTTGTGCTCCATTTTTTAAATCTATGTCTTTGCATATGCTGAGCAATTCTTTCATTATGATTGTCATGTCTTTTTTTTTTTCTTACCTGAGACATTATTCCTCATCTGATTTCCTCTAAAGCCTTATGGAGTTGTTTCTTCACCTCATTTGCTATTATTTCAGAAATTTCAACAGTGTATCTTTGAATTTCATCTATGTTGATGTCTCCTGGACTTCTTTTGGGTAGGCTGGGGGTCTGGGATTATATTTGGATTTTTTGGTCATGTAATATTTTACCAAAAACTTTAGGAACTTTTGTGGTGATCTACATGAGTTTTTGTAGTAGGTAACTATATCCCTAATATCAAAATCTCTCTAGAACAGACTTTTGTCTCTTCTTTGAGCATCTCTTCTGTGTGTATGAGATTCTTGGTTTGTGTCTGTCCCAAGATCCTACTTTCTCAATGAATTGTAAGTGGGATGTCAGGATCTGTTTGGCTCAGTTCCCAGGCCTTTGGCATATGGATGTAGTGAAGTTGTTACTCCAGAGCTTTCCAATATGGTTACACAAGGGAGAACAACTGACTGCAACAGATACAATATCCTAGCTAAAGTAGTACCACTAGCAATAATGATAGCATCAAGCACAGTTTAGAAACTGACGAACTGATAACTATTGATCTTGTACTTTAGATCATAGTAGAAACGTCTATAGTTATATAACAAAATTGATTATAAATTAGGAGTTTGTGTGCAAAGTGTTTCCCTTGGTAGAGTGGTTTTACCCTGTGGTGGGGAAATTTAGGGAGGATGATGTGTAACATAAGGCTAACTGGAAAGGAAGTAGAAGCAAAGCTGGAGGTCGAAGGGTGGTCGCATAAGGTTTGGGAAACTAGAAAAGAGGGGAAAAAAGAAAGATCAAAGAAGTATTTGAAGGGTTATCTGATCTTGATCTCTGGTTTGAGGATGGGGTTAGAACAAGAAAGGGAAAAAATTGAGAAAAAATAAAAAGAAAAAGAAAAGAAAGATCAAAACAAAGTGATAAAATAAGATGAAATTATATTTTAAAAAAGAAAGGGGGAAGTCCCATGCACCTGCTTCTATTCAATGTGTCTTTGTCCCGGAGCACAATGCTGATTCACCTAACTTACCACCTATTGGCTCATATTTTGGACTTTTTCATCTCACTAGTCTCACCTGTCCATCATATACATCCTAATCATCCTAGTCAGGGTCCTGCCTTGTGACTGCCATTCCTTCAGTGGCTTGGTCATGTGATGTAGGTGGAGGAGCCAGGCACCAGAATTCCTCATGTGGAGCTATGGCCAAGTACTGGCTTCTATCTGCACCGGTTGCCTGTCCTGTGGTATAGCTATAAACTTGTTTTTTAAGCTTTTCCATCCAGAAAACATTCTTATTTTGTTAATTATTATGATAAAGCTTATTTTAACCAGAAAGGTGATAAATATAAAGAGGATGAGGAAGTCAATGGCAAGGAGGCTCTTGTATGTTTGAGGAACTTAGTCTGAAGCATCTACCCGTAAGAACCTTCAGAGCTATAACTTGAAAACATTCATTAAATCTATTAGAATTAAAAATGTACAGGACTTTGCCTAGTTTTTGGTTAAAGATTTACAATACAAAGTCCAAATGGTCTTATACAGTTACACCAGCCTCAGACAAGAAGATATGTTTGACATTTATATAGTTTCCTTTTGCTTCTGAAATGAATCACCAGACATTCAGAGGCTAAAGAGAATACAAATTTATTATTTTACAGTTCAGACAATCAATAATCCTAATAGGTCTCACTGGGCCAAAATCAAGCTGTGTGTAGAGCTGTGCTTCTTCGTGCCACTCCAGGAGTGGTCATGCTGCTGCCTTTCTATCCCTGGAGTACCTGTGTGCTGGGCTCCCCAGTATTTCCCCACGTTCAAACTCTGCAGTCACCACCTTCCCGGATCTGCTTCTTTTGCTTCTGTCTTCCCCAGGTGAAGCTCCTGTGATTGCATAGAACTAAGGTAGATAATTCAGAATAATGCATTCACTTTAAGGTCAGCTGATCAGCAGTATTACTGTCATGTGCAACATTAACTCCTATTTGCATAGAAATAGCAGTTTATGGGACCCAGAGATTAAGACATGGCTGTCTTCTAGGAGCCGGTATTTTTCCTACTACCCCTAAAACTGTTTGTTTCTTTTTTGCTTACATGGTTAGATCTCTAAACTCTCTTTTTGTTTTATTCTGCTTGTCCTCTTCCTCTCTGTCATCAATATCTTGATTGATTTTGTGATAATTTCATGCAAATAAACACTGTCACTTCACTTTCTGTTTCTCTTCCATATTCCTAGGCTTTCTCTTCCAATCCTTCCCCCTTTCATACTACAATTATCCAAGCTCGGATGATCATCCTACACCCCCAGTCTTCCTCCTACTATATCTAGCCTCATCCATCTCTCTATTCTACCCCTATCTATCATATACTCCCCACACAAAGGGTAAAATCACTCTACTAAGTGTAAAATAATTGCATACAAGTTCTTGGTATAGTTTTGATCATGTTATATAACTAGAACTTTCACTTATGGCTAATGATATTAGACTAATAGTTACCACAGTTTATCAGTAGCCAGGCTGTGCTTGGGCTTATTATTATTGTTAATTATGCTACATCTACCAAGATGTCATACCTGTTATAACCAGTTTTTCTGTCCTGTATCACAACGCTGCAACTGTAAGGGATCATTACCATCATTGTCAGAGCCTTCCTTAAAATAGTGGGAAAGTTCTTAATCCCTGTGGCAATTGAGTCCAGGTGAGTTGCATCTTGTCTCAGGATTTTCCCAGTTGAAGGGGTTTATGGTAGCATCTTGCAAGCAGAGAATAGTATCTTTTAAATCTAGACATGTAAGCTAGGTGGCATCTGGAAATAACAGTCCAGAAAGGCTGTGTGGGTCAGGAACCATGGAGTGCAAGGTGATGGCTACTGGAGAGATCTTGCACTGGCCAGTAATCTCCACTGGGCATTTTAACCAGGAGAGGAGTGTTTCAAGGTGATTAACAGTCCATCAGGCTCCCAAACTGCTTTAGGTGGCTGAGGTGTGGCTGGATGCAACTCTGACCTGTAACCTGCAGTGCAGGGACAAGGAGTTGGAAA
>PVLD010001764.1:0-188582 GCA_004027595.1 Dinomys branickii | reverse complement strand
AACAACAACAACAAAAAAAAAACACCGCTTGTTGCTGCTTTACATATTGATATCTTCGAAGTGTGTGTTCAGGATAACACATACAGATATACACGATTAATCTAATATCCTGTCATCGATTATTGCTTAGCATTAAGTGATATAATACAATAGTAGAACCATGTTAGCCCTCCTGCATATATGTATATTCATATATATTTCACTGCCCTTTTCTACTGGCTGTCTTTGGCCAGAATGATCTCGGGTAGTGGCAGTAAGCGGAGTCCAGGACAGAAAGCGCCGCCCCATCCCGGAGTCAGGTTCTAATCATCCAGCCGGAGGCGGCGTGCAACTCGAGCTCTCCTCAGAGCGGCCGGTTCCCGCGCTGGCCTCGCCGCCCCCTGCGTGCTCGCGGACAGGATCGTGAACTCCCGTGCATCAGTTTCCTCACCTATAAAATGGGGTTGCACACCCACCCGATGACAGTCCTCAAGGTTAAATTAGTGCGTTTGGCCCAACCCCGGCCTCGGGGGTGGAAACTGCTGGGCGGGGGGCAGGTGTCCTAGAACCCGACTTTGGGTAGCTCCCTCACCACACAGCTGACTTCCCAGCCAGCTCGGGCGACGGCCCCAAACGACCTACCTTCTTCCCCATTCCAGACAAAGGCACCAACATCTCGGTCACCCTTCCCCTCCCTCTTCCTCGGCCTCACGCCTGCCACGTGCCGGGATTCGTTACCCGCCGGTCTATCCCAGCTCAGCAACTGACAGCCTCTCTGCAGCCTCAAATCCCTCTCAAGGAATGGTGGTCCCGTTTCACTCTATCAAACTCGCTCAGGAAAGGACGGGCCCTCGCCCAGCGGAATCGCACTTCTACGGAGCACCTGGGTCTGGGTGCGCAAGGCGCCTGTAGTTTTCGGTAGACGCCAAGCGGTGCCCTGCCCCGGCCTCGCGTGCAGTCTCAGCTGCTGCCGCGCCAAACGTTGCATCGCGCATCCTGGAACTTTTCTCCAAGCCAAGTTTGCAATGTACAGTGGAGCTGCATGGCTCGGCTTTCATGGGGCTCAGGGTCCGGTGGAAAGGTGGACGGAGGCAAGCGAGCACCGCGGCTCCCAGGCCGGGTCTCCGGGGCCCACCGGGCTAAAGTCCATAGCGCGCAGCAAAACTCCCTAGTTCCCGGAAGTGGGAGCCGCCTGGTCAGTGCAGCGCGCGCCTCCACGGGCCCTGGCCATCACCTGACCGCGCGCGGCCAATCAGCCTTCTCTTTCTCCTCCACCTCCCTCTGGAGCGCGGGAATTGGCTGGAGGTGTGCCATTCAGCCAATCCAGACGCGGCCCCGCCTCCTCCCCGCGGCGCTCGGGTCCCCCAGGTCGCGCACTGGTGGCGGTTCAGGGGCCGTGGGGCTGCGATGGAGGCGGCGGCGCCGGTGAGGGATGCGCGGGGACCGGGACGTGCGGGGAGCCCGCTGGGCAGCCGCCGAGAGAAGAGCCCACCGGAGAGGTGCGCATCTGGGAAGCAGGGAGCCCGCCCGCGCCTCCTGGGGAGCCCTGGGGCCGCGGGGCGAGAGAGGGGCGGCCGGGGTGGGGTCGGGTCTCCTTTGGGGCGGGTTTGTCCCCGTCGGAGCCGGGGTCACAGGGTCGGGGTCACTCTCCGGGCCGGAGTTGTCACCCTCGAGGGTCAGAGTTGTCACTCAGGGTCGGGGTTCTCATTCGTGGTTGGAGGTCACTTTCGGGCGCTGGGTTCGCTGGAGTTGGGGTTCCCAGGCCAGCGTGTCTCCCGGGAATCCCTAACTCCGCGGCTGAGAGGAGGCGTCCCGGAGGGGAGACCTGGGGCGCGGAGTCAGCCGGCAGCACCCAAGTCTTCATTCTGGGTGGGGAGCCCGGGCCGCCCTGAGCCGGGAGGGCTGCGGGAGTTACTTCTGTGTTGAAGGACTCCGGCCGCTTTCTGGGGGGACAGCTGGGTGAGGGCATAGGGGGGAGCGGGGGTCCCTGGGAACCTTCCGTGAGTGACCCCTGCAGGGAGGGAGGGCGCTCAGGCGGGTGCTGGGGTCCCCAGGCTCCGGAGGGGCCGTGCGCTTCCCTGTTTGAATCCGATCGAGGAGAGAGGGCAGGGAGGGTTTTTCCTCTTTGCTCACCTCCCTCCGCAGCCTTCGCTGTGGGGCTGCGTGGTGGGGGAAAGAGTGCGCGTGCACGTGTGTGTGTGTGTGTGTGTGTCTGTGTGTGTCTTTCCCGTCCAATTCAGACAGCGCTTTAAGGAGATAGCAAGCAGTAGAGCAGAGTCATCTCTAAAATATTAACCCGAGCTGCGGCCACAGATTGGCTCAGCAGTCCCTCCGCAGTAGGAGCTGGAGGCCCCTTGCAACCCTTGTTTATAGGAAACAGCAGCCCTGCTGCGTGCAGGCCCCATGATACCAGTCAGAGACGACTCGAACTGGAACTGGAAGATCGGGGCTCTCACAGCCTATAGTGACGCAGTGCACGGAAGTTAATGCACATATTGTGCCTGGCCCGCAGCCTTTTAGAAGAACGTTTGCAGTGTGTAACAGTGACGTCCACGGAGGGGAGCTGACCCTCCTGCACAACACAGCCTAATGCTTTTCCCGCCCCTCCCCTCCAGTCTCCAGCCGCAGTTAATAATCGCATCTGTGTTCGTGTGGGAGGCTTTATATTCGGTCGTTGACCTTAAACCCGAGTAAGATAATGACTGGTGTCAGGCAGGGCTGCCTCCAAAGGTAGCGCTGCAAGGTCTGGTACTGGTAAAAGGTTCCCAGAGAAACTCTTCTCAGTGCTGGCGCCTTCTGCAGGATCTGTATTGTCTGCAGCGTGTGGCACATTGGTGGCGGGCAGGACCTGGCAGTGCCACAGTGGAGGCTGGGCCTTTCTTGCTCTGCTGAGCACTCACTGGTCAGAGAGTGCACGTGTGGGGAGGGCAGATGCTGAGCCACTCGGCCAGCCCGGAGCGGGGCAGGGAGTGCGGAAGGGCTACAGGGCTGCAGCATGACCCAGACCACAGATGAGTGGCGGTCACTCTAGGCAAGGCTGCCCTAGGAGAAGGCCTGGGCAGGAAGTGGATGCCCAGAGCTCTGGTGCTGTGGCAGCCGCCCAGGAATAAGGAAAGCTGCTGGTGGAGGTCGGGAGCCGATGAGAAATTCCTTCACAGCCCTCGGGAAGGTAATCCAGGCCCATACACTTTGTCCTACCCAGGGGAGAGAGATTGTGAACTTCATGTGTGAAAACACAACAGCTGGCTATGGTGGCACACGTCTATAATCCCAACACCTTGGGGGGGCTGAGGCAGGAGAATCCCTGGAAAATGGAAGCCACCCTTGGTTGCATAGCCAGTTCAAGGCCAGTTTGGACTATGTAGGGAGACCTTGTCTCAAAAAAACACAACAACAACAACAACAAAAATCCCATAATTGGCAAAGAGTAGACTGCTAGAACTCATCCTTCCAAGTCCTGGGGCTCGGGGAAGCCTGGAGCCCCTGTGCAGTCTGTCCTGGCCCTTCCCTCCCGAGCTGCCCCTGCTTCCCCCTGCAGGAAGGTGTACATGGACTACAACGCGACCACTCCCCTGGAGCCAGAGGTCATCCGGGTTATGACAGAGGCCATGCGGGAAGCCTGGGGGAACCCCAGCAGCCCCTACCCAGCAGGTAATGGGGGCGTGCTGGAGTCCCAACACTTTCTGCTAACTGCACATGTCTGGTTGTAGTAAGTTTGGGTCCTCCTCTTTTCTGAGAAGTCCAGATTTGTAAACTGAGTCTCGCCAATACCATAATCTTTCATTATGCAGTGTTTAATCTTTGACATGTGCTCGTGTTGCCCTGGCCAGGTGTAAAAGGTCTCGGATACCGGTGAAGAGGCACACAGGTAAACCATTTCCCAGCCCAGAGCCACATGTGTGTTGTGCAGCCAGGAAGCTGGCCCTTCGCAGCCAGCGGAGCGCACTGTCACATCGCCATAACCAGTTACCATCCTGGCCCTTTGTAAAAGTGAAAGTTACTCTTAAATCCATGACGCTAGTTGTAAGTGTTCTTATTTCTCTTTTGATATACTCTGCTGGTGTAGACCTTTAAATTGAAGGTTTCGGAAATCAAGTTGTCTCACATCAGTAGCACTGTGGCAGCATCGCGTTGTTTTCAGACAGGCAGGCTAAAGTCTTACCTTTCCTGTTCAGCCCCATGGATTCTCCTGGGGTCTGGCCAGTGTGACGGCCTGGGAGGACAGCAGCCTCCCTGCTCACGTAGGAAGGGCAAGTTACCCAAATATACACGTGATTTCACTGTTGTCCTTCCCACACCTAAAAGCATCTGCCTGGCCTAATGTGGAAAGAACCTTGTACAGTTTCTCCATGAGAGACAGATAACCCATCATAACAGCACCAGTAATAACAGTAGCCTATACGGCTTGCGGGTAGTTTCTCACGTGCGGTCAGGGCCCGTGGCATGCTCCCGTGTTACCAGGGATGGGCTTGTCCTGTCTTCCTGTTTCATTGTCACGGTACATCTGACCCTTGTGGTCAAGGTGGCTGCGCCAGCTCATGCCATCATGTCAGTAGTCCTGCCTGGGGAAGGAGAAGGGTATACCTGCATCATGAAAGGACACGTCTAGCAGGTGCATGTGGTACTGTCTAGAGCTTGGTTCCATGGCCACATGTGATGAAAGCTGGGAAATGCAGTCTTAATCCCAGGCAGCCTGGCTGGCTGGAACCGAGGGCCAGGCCACCTGGTAAGTGTGAGGACCACAGCAGCTTAGCACCTGTGGCCTTCGGTGCCCTGCCCTCTGCTGCTCTTTCTGGGTCTGCACCTGCTTCTGCGACTGTGCCTGGCCTGTGTGCAGTGGGTTTGACCTGGCGCTTCTGTTCTGCATGCACTCTGTCTGCAAGGCCTGGGAGGTCAGCAGTGGAGCACTGGTGAGGGCTGGCTCATAGCGTCCGGGGACCTCGCTGGTCCCAGACGAAAGGGCCAGGACTTCTCCCAGCATACCTACTCTTAATTGCAGTTGGAGTGCCTGTAATCCCAGCCTTTTGGGAGGCTGAGGTAGGAAGAGCTCAAGTTCAAGCCCAGCCTGTGCAGTGTTTTAGCAGTTTAGTGAGACTCTGTCTCAAAGTAATAAAAAAGGGGTCAGGGTGTGGCTCAGTGTGCAGGCCTTGGTTGGGTTCAGTCTCAGTACCACAAAAAAGTTAGTGGAAAGGGAGGGGACAAGAAATGCCTCGAGTATCTGCTGGTACTCAGGACAGTTGAGGGCTGGGCACTGCACAGAGCAGTGATACCCATGGGAGGGCAGTCAGCGGAGGCACCACCCAGGGGCAGCAGGACCTAAGCAAGGAGAAAGGGCCTTGGCCACGCTGGTTAAATGTACAGCTCTTACCAACATGCTACCCAAAAATAGCACGTCTGCCACTCGTTGAGCACTGTGGGGCGGTTTTAAGGGTGTGATCATTTATTTACATATCTATTTTTACACACATTTTATGATATTTTATACATCTTTTAGTCATGCCTGCGCAGATATTTTTTACAAATAAGATTAGTTCTGGGTATGGTGGCACACACATTCATGCCGGCACTTGGGAGGCTGAGGCAGGAGAAACACTATAAGTTGAGGCCAGCCTGGGCTACATAGTAAGGCCCCTTCTTAGCCAAGAACAAAATATTGGATAAGAAAGTTCTAGAGACCACTGGTCCACTGCCTGACAGTGGCCGCTGGAACTGTCGTAGCTCCCAGAGCCACTGTCACCAGGGGTCTTGGCTGCTGTGTGGCCCTCCTGTCCCAGGACAGTGCTGAGCTGGACAGGAGCCCTTCCTGGGAGCAGGGCCACCTCTCACAGTGGCCACCACACCCCAGAGCCAGAGCAACAGGAGGCGTGCGCCGGATTGCGGGGTAGGGTCGGAGCGTGACTTGGGTTCTTCCTGTCGTGCAGCACGATCTCATAGTTTTGCCTCCTGGCCGACGGCCACCACCCTCCCATGTGTGGTAAGAAGAGGCTGTGGGCTGGGGACGGGGGCTCCTCAGTGTCTCCCCATCTCTGTATGGCTCTCACTGAGCGCCTGGAGTCTCGGTGGTCATCCCTGGTTGGTAACACCTGCCACTGTCCCGCCGTCGTAGGTGGTAGTGCATCTCCCTTAGGTGTCTTGTGCCTCGGCGTGTGCCACTCTGTCACAGTACCTATGGGCAGGAGGAAGAAGTGGTGAAAGGCCCCTGTTTCTGGTCCCTCAAGGTCAAAAGGCCAAGGACATCATCGCCACGTCTCGGGAGACCTTGGCACGCATGCTGGGCGGGAAGCCTCAGGACATTGTCTTCACCTCTGGGGGCACTGAGGTAAATCCGCATCTGCACCCCTTTGCCGTCAGCTGAGCGGGCCGCACAAAGTGGCTGCTCCTGGTACCATTGCTAGTTCTTAGGGCAGAATAACACCTGACACCTTTCTGTGGGCTCTCCCAAACTAACTCCTATGGTAGTACAAAAGGCCAAGGGCATCAGAGGCATTCGGAAGGCAGCATGGTGAGAAGTCTCACTGTAGCAGAGCCCGCTGCGCGGAGCTATCTCCACTCAGGCAGGTGCACAGTTGATCGGGGACAACCACATGTGGGTGGGCACGTGCCACACCCGTGACGACCCTGATGGCCAGGTCAGCTGTTGTCAGGTGCGGTTGTAACAGAGTCAAGCAGCAGACGGTGAGCACATTGGGAGAGTGAAGTGCAGCCACGAGGCTGGCCCTGCGCTCACAGAGCAGCAGCTGCAGGCGGAGGAAGGCCTGCTTGTGAAAACTGAATCTGTGAGCCTGGCGGGTGGCAAGCTCCTGTCCCTGAGAAGTGACCGGTTTCTCCACGGAGAGCCAGCGCTTGCCACCATGGGAGGCCGCTGAGTCCTGTCAAGGAAAACAGCAAACCAGCTGGGCCCAGCACAGGGTACAAGAGGAAAGTGGAAAGATGGCTGGGCAGCAGGAGGAGGTGACTACCTAGGTGACTGGGACATGGACATGTGCGGCTCCTCTGCCCAGTGTCAGGGTCAGGACCACACGGTCTGAGTCACTGGCGCGGTGGGGGATGGGACAGATGTGGCAGCAGGGTCTGCTGGTGTCCCACGGCCTGCAGAGCCTCCTGGCTGCACACCCCGTGGCCCTCGTGGGCATGTGCAGTGCGTGGCACCAACGCGTGTCCCTGGCAGCCGCGTCCTGTCGTCTCCTCCTGATCACTGCGCGTGGGTGCGCGTGGCTCTGCGTAGGGTGAGGATGTTGTCTGGCCCCTGTGTGATCAGGGGACCCTTCCTTGGGATTTCAGGGCCACTGCAACCACGCAGACCCTCAAGGCCCGGCTCTTCCAGACCCAGAGCCGCTGTGTGGGGGTGTTTCCTTTGTCTCTTTTTTGGGGGGTATTGTTCTGGTTGGTTGGGGCTTTGGTGTTTTGAGACAGGGTCTTGGCATGTAGTTTAGGCTGGTCTTGAACTCACTGTGTAGCCCACGCTGGCTTCAGACTCTCAGCAGTCCTCTTGCCTCAACCTCCCAAGTGCTGGGATTATAGGCATGTGCCACCACATCTGGCCCTGGAGTTTGTGTTTTCTGCCAGGCAGTGCCTGGGCCTTTGAAGCAGCCCCTCACCTTTGTAAGGACATCCGTGTCCCCATCTCTGGCCATGTCCTCACCTCACTGACCTGCTGAGCACCTTATTGCCCTGTAGTCATCCCAGCCCCAGGACCCCCCCCTTGCAGGTGCAGGTGCAGGTGCAGATGCACTCAGGCTCTGGGTGACAGTGGAGGCTCTGGACACAGCGTGGCAAGCAGAGAGGCCTGGTACCAGGGAGCATCAGTAAGCTCCCCCTGGGTTTGTTCTCCTTGAATAGACTGAATCTTTAACTTTGAAGAAAATTTAGTTTGATTTCATTTATTGGAATCTCAGTACCCAGGAGGCTGAGGCAGGGACTCGCCTCAAGTTCAAAGCTAGCCTGGGCTAGTTACTGAGACACTGTCTCAAAAAACAAAAACAAAGATCAAAGCCAGGCCAAGCGCTGTCATTTGGGAGGCTTTCTCTGGAAGTGAAAGCCAAAAGAAAGCAGGGAGACGGTGCCCTGGAGTCTGGGGTGCTGAGCTCTGAGGGCAGGGGCTGGGAGGGGGTGCAGAAGGGGCCTCCTTGCACCTTGCACCCGATCTGCTGTGTGACAGTCACAGGAAGTGGCTGGCTGTGTGAGTTTCCCTTGCCCTGTCCCTCAGACCCCCTTCTTCTCCCTCCCGGAGGCCGGTGTTACTTCCTCACACGCATCAGAGCCCTTGGTGTGAGAAGCGAAGCAGCAGGGAGATCTCCCCTGCACCTTGTCAGGGTGTTGTTTTGCGAGTGTGTCTGCAGCCTCCCTTCTATACACCCACAGGGCCCTGCGGGCATGTTTGCTGCCTTTTCATTCACGTGCACGCAGTCTTTGCGGGCGCTCAGCGGCCTCCGAACCCGTCCAGCTTAGAACTTGCTGCGTTCTGTTACAGAAATGTTGTCCTGGTCTCCAGGCTGAGTGGTGCTCGTGGGCGAGTGCTGCCTTTCAGGCAGACAATTAGTCGGGTGCGGGTGGGTCTGGGCACTGGCCCAGCCTCCGAAGCCGGTCCCCGCTGACTGAGGGGTGGGCTGAGGTGTCGCAGCCTTGCAGCCATGAGCATGAGCGTGAGCACGGGGACGCTCCATGGGGCTTCTGCGCAATCGATGTGCTCCACAGAAGAGCACACCTGGCTGCAGTCCTTTGAGGCTGTTTTTGTCTTTGTGAGTGTGAAACACAAGAGACACGAGCGAGGGTGAGGCCTGTTCCCGTGAATGCGCTTTCTGCTCTATCTCTGCAGTCCAATAACCTGGTGATCCACTCGGTGGTGAAGCACTTCCAGGAGAGCCAGGGGTCCAAGGGGGACCTGGGGGAGCAGCAGAGCCCTGGGGAGGGGTCCAGGCCCCACATCGTCACCTGCACCGTGGAGCACGACTCCATCCGTCTGCCGCTGGAGCACCTGGTGGAGGAGCGGGTGGCTGGTGAGTGAACTCGGGGACTGTGGGCAGCTTCTCTTCTGTGGATAAACTGGATTCTCTTGTATGAGTGTGCGATAATTGTTCGCCCATTCATCAGTTGATGGCCACTGAGGTTATTTTCTTTTTTGGCCAGTATTTGTAGTGTGTATGAAATCCTCACTATGTTGCCCAAGCTGGCCCTAACCTAGTACGCTTGAGTGATCCTCCTGCCTCAGCCTCCTGAAAAGCTGGGACAGCATATGTGCCCTACCATGCCTGGCTGTGTTAAAGGTTTTTGTGAACATGTGTTCTTTCTTTGGGATTTGTACCCATGGGCATAATTGCTGGGTTATAGGGTAACATGGCTAGTCCCAGGATACCTCTGTATTTAACCTTCACCTTTGCTTCCCAAAGCAGCAGCATTTCCCCTCCTCCCAGGGGTGTGGTCTCCCCAGCTCCTTCCCAGCACCTGCTGCCTTTCCTGTTGCGGCTGTGCTCGAGTGTGGAGTGTGTCTCGTTGTGCCTTTGATTTGTAGTTGCTGTCAGCCCCACCTCTGCTGCTGCGCGAGCACTGGCAGCCTGAGCTCCTCTCCACAAGGACAGGGGCTCGTGTGTTTCCCTTGTGCTTTTCTGAAAATAACCCTTCACAACAGTGGAAATGATGTCCCTGTGAAGTCGTTTGTGTGGCTGGCGTTGACCTTTGTGCTTTGTACCTCAGAGGTCACCTTCGTCCCCGTGTCCACGGTGAGCGGGCGGGCAGAGGCTGATGACGTCATGGCTGCTGTGCGCCCGACCACATGCCTGGTGACCATCATGCTGGCCAACAACGAGACCGGCGTGCTCATGGTGAGCCTGCCCGCCCCTCTAGGGAGCCCGAGGGCCCTGGGCTGCTGGCTGCTCATGGTGCTCGTCTGCGCAGGCCTCTTCTCTGCTCAGTTTTGCCGCTGTCTGTCCTTGGGAGCTCAGTCTTCCTTGACCCAGCCGCACCCTCAGCCCTTTATTTCCCCTCTCAGCCCATCTCTGAAATCAGCCAGCACGTGAAAGCCCTGAACCAGAGCCGTGCAGCCTCTGGGCTGCCCCGAGTGCTCGTGCACACAGACGCCGCGCAGGTGCTGGGGAAAAGACGTGTGGACGTGGAGGACCTGGGCGTGGACTTCCTGACGATCGTAGGCCACAAGGTAGGTCTGCAGAGGCCACCGCAGAGCGGGACCCATAGCCCCTGATGACCAGAATGCCTGCCGTGAGCAAGGCCCTGGGGCCGGCCTGACAGCACATTCCACCCCAGTGCTTGGGGGCTCTGATGAGGCAGGCAGCTGGGGTACTGGTGAGTGCCATGAAGGGAACAGCGGGGGCCAGAGCCAAGTGGGACAGGGCTAGTGGCCAGGGGTCTGGGGAGGGCGTGGAGCGGTGCAGGCTCTCCATGGAGAAAGGTGGCAGCCCTCACATAGCACAGAAGACAGACTGTTGGTAAACACGTGGCGCCTTCGTGGGGTGTGTGTCAGCAGCTCTTGTCTGTAAGGTGAAGACCCCTGGAAGATTCTACTCATCTTTCTGGCAGCTGATGAGCACCTGGAACCATTCTATGCTGGTTTTTTGTTTGGGTTTTATGGGGCGGCGGGGGGGGAGTCTCACTACATAGTCCAGGCTGGCCTGAAACTCCCAGCAATCCTCCTGCTTCAGCCTCCAGAGTGCTGGCACTGCAGGCGTGTGCCGTGCCTACCCTGTGCTGATTTCAAGCAGTTCTTAGCCAGTCTCCAAAGGAGTTCAGAGGTGTGCATCACATCTGTCAGAGACATGGACTCACACACGAGGAGGCCTGGCTGGTCTCCAGTTACAGACCCTCTCTGCACAGACTGCCGTGTGGCGTGTAGGGGAGCTCAGCCCGCCACAGTGCTGGCAGGAAAGTCTGCACCTGCCAGCCTCTCACCTGGGCTGCACCCTATGTCCCAGGTCGCCTTGACCTTGACTGGGGGAAGCCAAGGGGCCACAGGAAGCCGAGGGCCGTGGTTTGCTGAGCACATCATCCTGGTGCTCTGAGACTCAGGACGCAAACTGAGCAGGTCCACAGAAAGTTCTTGGCCAATAACCAATGTTTCCTTCCAGTTCTATGGCCCAAGGATCGGGGCACTGTATGTGCGAGGGCTTGGCAAGCTGACACCCCTGTACCCCATGCTGTTTGGAGGTGGACAGGAACGGAACTTCAGGCCAGGGTAGGTACATGGCTGACAGGCTCTGCGCTGCCGCCGTGCCATCTGTCCACGGAGCAGTGACATCTTGCCGTTGCTCTATCTCCTGGTGGCACTGTAACGGCACAGTGTGGGGCACCACTGAGTCAGAACTGGTGCTGTGGGTGGATCACACACTCAGCCCGTGGTCCGGTCATGTGCCTCCAATCCTGCTTCCGGGAGCCCGGTGCATTTGTTACTCTGGGCCCTGTGGGCTGCGTGGCTGCTGCACTCTTCCTTGCAGAGTGTCCAGTCTCCTCCCCAAGCACCCTGCACCTCATTACAGTGCACACTGTGATGGCTGGGCGGAGTCAGCTAGTACCAGCACCACCTGGCCAGAGGGTGACCCAAGAGCAGCGCCGTGGGGGTTCCCTGGTGGCTGGGGCTCTCCTCCCATCGCCAGCCATTGGGCCCCACCCAGTGGCGGGAAGGAACAGTTTACTGTGGCTCCCATTTCAGGCCACAGTTAGCTTTCATTTTTGGTTCTCCAGCCACCATGGAATCAAGCTATAAGCAGATAACAGACAGGAGGAAGATTTCCCAGACACCGGAAATAGAACGCATACTTGTCAGTCAGCTGGGTCAGGGGAAGTCTCACAAAGTTAAATATGTTGAACCGAGTAAAGGTTAAAGCAGCAGAGCATGTCAGGAGCTGGGACATAGCTGCAAGGAGGGCACAGGATGGCAACGGGCCACTGTCAGACGCCAGCTCCCACTAGCTGCACATGGACAGGAAGAGCAATATGCACCCAAGATGCAACGGAGGCGAGGAGATGAGCAGAGGTTGGTGAGGCTGACCACGTGAAAGAAGGAAAATAATCAGTGAAGCAAACAGCTGGCTCCTGGGGGCTTAGAGACCTGCTGGCAGCTAGCTCCTGGGCTTAGAGACCTGCTGGCAGCTAGCTCCTGGGCTTAGAGACCTGCTGGCAGCTAGCTCCTGGGGTTAGAGACCTGCTGGCAGCTAGCTCCTGGGATTAGAGACCTGCTGGCAGCTAGCTCCTGGGATTAGAGACCTGCTGGCAGCTAGTTCCTGGGGTTAGAGACCTGCAGTGGGGGTATAACTGAGCGCGGAGCACTTGAGGAGCATTCAGTAGGTTCGGTCTCCAGTACATAAGAAAGTGAGAGGGAGGGAGGGAAAAAGGAAAAAATTCAATAAACTGTAAGGCTCTAGCAAAACTGACAGAGGAAGCAGGGGCTGGTGGCACACACACCTGTAATTCCAGTGCTCAAGAGGCTGAGGCAGGAAGATCATTGCCAGTTCAAGGCCAGCATAGCTGTATAGCGAGATGCTGTCTCAAAAACAAAACCTGACAGAGGAAAACAGGGTGCCACATCAGTAGCGAAGCAGGACCTGTGGGGTTCACTGCAGACCTCGCAGACAGTGCAGGGGTGCCACCAACAACCCTGTACATGTCAGATCGCCATTAGACCGTTTCTACCGAAACCACAAACTCCCACAGCTCACTGAAGATGAAGTGGAGTATTTGAATAACTCTAGTTATTTGTAAATCGAAGTTGTAGCTTTTAAACTCTCCCAGTAGCAGTTCCCAGCCCCAGAGTACTTCATTAGCGAATTCTACCAAACGTTGATAGAACTACCACAGTTTCCATGCACTCTTTCAGAAAACAGAAGAGATCACTTCGCAGCTCATTTCATGACACCAGTGCAGACAATACAAAACCAAATGAGATTAACATCCCTAACCTCATGAATTCAGGTGCAAAAATCTTTTACAAATTGCCGGCAAGTTGAACTGAGCAGCGAGCCCCACTTGGTCTTGTTCCATATCTAGATCTGTGTCTGTATCTATGGAGCATAGGTAGATGCCTATGTGTATAGATACAGATCTATAGATCCACAGACGGAGCAAGACCCAGTGGGGTCTATTTGGGGGCGGAAAGGCTGGTTCAGTATCCAAAGTTCAAATGTAATTCATCACATCTGTTACTCAGCTTTCTGTCACTGAGGTAAAACCCCTGTCGGAAACAACTTAGCGGAGGAGAGGTTGATTTGGGCTGAGGTTTGTTCAGGTTTCAGTTGCCGTCAGCTGGCTATGGGGAGGGACCTCTCGCACCAGGGAACAGAGAGTGAGGGTGTCCTGCCCTACCCCTCCAGAGCATCTCAGCCCCAAACCTCCTCCCTGCAGCAGGCTCCACCTCTTAGAGCCCGCAGAGATGACCTTATTCACGATCAATCATCCATTCATGAGATTACTGTTCTTGTGGTTTAGTCACCCTAATACCCCACCTCTAGACACAGGACCCTTTTGGGGAACGTCCTGTGTCTACACCACAGCACCATATAAAATAGGTTGGATGAATGCAGAAAAATAACACAATTGTATTATTTGATGCAGAAGAATAGCTTGAAAAAAATCCAACTGCCACTCTTGTTAAAAGCTCTAAGAATAGGGGGCCGGGGCTATAGCCCAGCGGCACACGCACCTGCCTGGCAAGCACAAGGTCCTGAGTTCGATTCCTGGTACCTAAAAAAGCTCTCCGAGTAGGGTCACTGTGCATAGTCAGCCCAGTGCTGGATGTGTGCTGTGTCATCAGTACAGCAGGGCAAGGAGAAGGAGTAAAAGCAAACAGGTCAGGAAGGAAGAGGGAGGCTGGGGTCGCAGCTCCAGCACACACAAGTCCCCAGCTCAACCCTGGGCCACAAGAGAAATGAAAGTACCCTGACCAGATCGTGTGAGGCCCTAATCATGAAGAAAGTCCCAAGGGATACACTAGAAAATGTCCAGAACTAATAAGTGAATACGGTAAGGTCATAGGACACAGGATAAATATTTTTAAAATATTGTGTTTTTATATACTCATGAACAGATGGACAATAGAATAAAAACCATTTGTAATAAAACATCAGATCTGAACAAATATACAGGAGTTACATGCTGCACACTACACAGTGTGAATAAAAGAAATAAAAATTAAATGAGACATGCTATGTTCATGGACCGGAAGACTGAACATAAAAATATTAACGGGTGCTTTACTGAAGAAGGAAGCAAGTCGGCGCAGGAGAAGCCACTCAGAGCAGCGTTACTAGGGAAACACAGACCAGGCTGCAGGGGCTGTTGGCCCTTAGAACAGCTGAGATGACGAGGGACCCGACGCAGGGGGACGCAGAGGACGCAGGGGGTAGGTCACCTTCTGGCCGACATGGAGCAGCCAAAGGCCCAAGTAAATGATTCTGTCCAAACTTAAAATGAAGAAAAGCTAAGTTAATTGAGTTGATGTTGGTTCTTTCCTGCAGAGTGAAGGTGGTGGGCTTCGGTGTGGTAGATCATGTACACACACACCAGCACACGTCTGCCCACCTTTGCTGGCACCCGTCCTGTGTGTGCAAGGTGTTCTCTCTACCCGCAAGGGCACAGTGTCAGCAGTGAGCACCCCATGCTGCTCCCCATCCTGGGGCGCACAGCAGGCGAAGTGTCTCTGTCCACACCAGCCTGTGTCACTCACAGGTCGACTGTCTGGGGCTAGGGGTGAACTCTGGGGAAGTCACCAGGGGAGTGCGGTGGTACCTGTACAGGAAAGGTGTGTGGGTTTTTCACCACATGGCCTTCCCATGGACAGGACAGCCCTGCACGTCTATCACTGGGCATAACCCTTGTCTCCCGCAGGACAGAGAACACCCCGATGATCGCTGGCCTTGGGAAGGTAAGCCCACAGCCCCATCCTGCAGCACTGGCTGGACCCAGGCTCTGGGAGAGCCTGTTCAGGGCCAGGGACAGCGGACAAGGAGAAGCCTTGGGTTTCCTTGTCCCGGAGAACTGCACTTGTTGAGATAGGGTGGGCGACACCTGCTTATCTGTCATCCGGGTCCTTCAAGACCTGTCAGCCCTTCCCTGTCCTTGTTCCCTGCCTCTGAAACAGGCTCCAGAACACATGCAGGGGCTGCCACAGCCCTGTGGACCTCCCTTGCCCTCTGCACAGTGGCCACGGTGACTCAGAAGTTGCTGATGCTACCCTGGCTGTGTGGCCTCGAGGTCTCATCACAGCTGCAGGTGTCCTGTGGCCCGTGTCTGTCCCTCCCTGTGGCATGCATGTGGCCCGAAGCATGGGTTGCTCAGGGTCCACTTGCCCAGTATCTGGCAGCACCTGACACAAGTCCCGGTAGCAGCGCTGGTCGTGCTTGGCAAGCGCGTGGTCATGTGCTGGCTGGCAGGGCCCCACGCAGCTGCCTGCCTTGCTCGGCTCCACAGGCACTGAATGGTCCCCCTGCATCCCCAGGCTGCCGAGCTGGTGACCGAGAACTGTGAGGCTTACGAGGCCCACATGCGCAGCATCCGCGATTACATGGAGGAGAGGCTGGAGGTGAGCAGCCTGGGTCCCAGGCTGGGGACAGGAGGTGGGGACATAGTCAGGGACCAGGGGCACTGTGGGGGCCTGGAGAGCGAGAAGGAGAGGCTCCGCGGGAAGAAGCAGGGTTCAGGCCTTGGCGAGCATCACCTCCATGGCAAGGTCTTAGACGCAGTCACCCAGGGCTTCCTTTGGATTTTGCAGGCTGAGTTTGGCAGGAAGAGAATCTGTCTGAACAGCTGCTTTCCGGGGGCCGAGCGCCTTCCCAATACCTGCAACTTCTCCATCCTGGGCCCCCAGCTCCAAGGTGACTGTGCAGCTCACCTGCACCACCCCCCGGTGTGGATTTGGGTTCAGGCCCCCGCCAGTGCCCAAGAGCAGTCTTGTCCTAGGGCCAGCTGGTTTGGGGTCCCAGTGGCTGGCTGCTAGCCCCTGCGTTGCTGACCTTGCATGTCCACAAAGGCCAGAGCAGGGGACAGTGCTCAGGTCCCAGGCGGGGTGTGAGCTGTCAGGGAAGAAATCAAACCACTCAGCTCAGAGCAGCGTGTCTAGTCTGGCAGCACCTCTGTGACACTTTGGAGGGGAGGCCCGGAGCGGCCATTGGTTCTGACAGCTGGCCCACGGGGAGGGCAGGGCGCCAGATGGCACTTCTCAAGGGGTAGTTGGACTGTTCCTCTGCAGCCGCAGGCCAGAGCCCACCCTGGGTCCCCTGGATGGGTGGCCATGACCCCAGGAGAGGACACTGTGTGTCCTGGGTCCCATGGAGGTGCCAGCACCCTGCAGGAACTCAGGGAGCCCCTGGTGTGAGGTGGGACCTGTGACCAGGAACGGGGCTGCACATCCTCAGAAAGTGAGCGGGAGCTCCTGCCCTCTCCCTGGTCCCCTTGGGGGGCACCCTTGTCCCCCACCCGGTCTGGGTGGGGGCTGTGCACACTTGGCACAAACAGGCTGCGTTCCTCTCTGAGCTGCAGTGGGAGGAGGGGGTGTCCTGCCTGGCCTCTAGGCCCGGGGTCTCAGAGGTGACCTTCCAAAGCGCCGTGTCTGGGGCCCGGCTGACAAGGGAGGATGCTGGCTGTGTGGCCATGCTGGACAGGAGCCTTTCCTGGGCTCTGCTGCGCCCCCGCCATCCTGGGGCCCTGTGGTGGGACGAGGTATGACGTTGCTTCCCGGGCCTGGCTGCGGGTCTCAGGGTGGCACTGTCTTCACAGGCTGCCTGGTACTCGCACAGTGCCGAATGCTGCAGGCCAGTGTGGGGGCCTCGTGCCACTCGGACCAGGGGGACCGGTGAGCGCACCTGGGGGAGGCAGGGGCCTGCCGAGGGCGGCAGGCTCTGTCCTGGGCCCCAGCGGTGGGAGCAGGGCTGGGCACAGGCCTGTGGCTGCCTGATGGAGACTGTGCCCCAGGCCACGCGGCCCCGACAGGTCCTGAGGTGACACTGCTCACCGCATACAGCCGCCCCGGGAGGGTGGGCACGAGAGGGGCCGGTTCTCCAGCAAGGAGACGAGGCCCAGCGTGGTCGTGCCGGGGGCGCAGGGCCTGCAGCATGGGCCGTGAGGATGAGGTGGTGGTGGCTCGGCGTGGGGGGGCTCTCGCTCTTGGGGCAGGAAGCGGGCCTCCCTCCTGGTGGCTTCTGTGCCCCCCCACAGGAATGTAGGCCCCCCAGGCGGGTTTCACGGAAGCCACAGGGGCCCCGGGTCTGCAGAGGCCTGGCTGAGGCTGTGGCAGTGGTGGCGGAGCCCCAGATTTGCATTCCCTTGGTGCAAGCAACCATCCTGGGGTCGGGGTGCAGGTACCGCTCCTGCGCGCCATTAGGGGCATTGTCCCGACGGGGCAGCCTGTGACTCCCTGCCACCCAAGTCCGTGAGTCCCAGCCCAGACCCTTCCCTGGGGGGGTACAGCGGCCCCGGGCTGCGCAGTGCCAGGGTGGGCCCTGTGCGGGGAGGTAAGGTGCTTACACCCTGTATCGCCTGGGCTCCGCCCTCGCTGGCAGCTTCGCTGGGGGCAGCCTAGGGCAGCAGGTAGGGGCTTTCAGGACCCCAACTTTGGGTGAGCTCCCACAGGTCCAGGAGGCCGCGGCAGGGGTCCCGAGGTAGGAGCGAGGGCCTGTGGGCCCACACAGCCCTGGCCAGGACTCAGCCGAGCGAAGGGGCACTGGAGGATACGGGACCTCTCTCGCTCTACCCCCAGGCCATCCCCCGTGCTGCTCAGCTGCGGAGTCCCATTTGATGTGGCCAGGAACGCGGTCCGGCTCAGCGTGGGCCGCAGCACCACCAGGGCTGATGTGGACCTTGCTGTGCAGGACCTGAAGCAGGCCGTGGCCCAGCTGGAGGGCCAGGCCTAGTGCCTGCTGCACCCTCCCTGCACCCTCAGGAGCAAGGTGCCAGGCACCCAGCTGCGCCCCAGGGCTGCTGTATTCATCTGGGTCTGAGCCCTTCCTCCCTCCGTGTCACCATCTGCCTGACCACCCAGCCCAGACACCAGCACCGCATAGGACATCCTCACTACCAATTCGAGAGCCACCTCCCCTCCCCACAGGGACGGGGGCCTTTCCTGAGTGCCCCATTCCCGAAGGTAGTGTATTGCCCCAAAGATAAAATCTATGGATTTAGAACCCATCTTCAGTGAGCTTTGAACACGAGAATAGGAAATGGCAATGCAGTGGCCTGGTGTGATCCCAGCTACCCTGGAGCCTGAGGCAGAAGGATGGCGAGTTTGAGGCCAGCCTGGGGAACTTAGTGAAACCCTGCTTTAATCAGGGCTGGGGTGAGCCCAGGCGTAGAGCACCTGCCTAGCACCGGTACCCAGTAGTGAGAAACAGCACAGGAAACTTGACTTTGCTGCAACCGCACACCTTGACAGCAGGGTCCCTCAAGGCCTCCATGACCCCTCTCCAGACTTGGTCCACATCAGTCCTCCTGTGATCTCAGTGTACATGGACCCCCAGGTGTGGCCGCTTCCCCTCCTGCCTTCCTGGCTGGACCAACCGCCCTCCTGAGAGGCCTTGTATACCTAGGACACCTCTGCTCACTCCTGAGGTGGGAGATGGCCCTGTCTCAGTGCTCATCTTACTTTACTCAGAGGTTTATTCTCATGAAATGTGGCATTCACATCAAAGGCCAGGCCTCACATAGGGAGGGGTTCTAGGGATGGCATTTGTCATGTGTGCTTTTGAGGCTCACTGGCACAGTGGCATCCAGTAAGTGCCCAAGTGACCTAATAAAGGGTTTCTACGATGCATGCACACCTGTGCTCTCTGGTGGGAAGTCTCTGTCACTCTGAAGTCTAGCTGGGCAGGTTACCCCATGCCCATCTTCTGGGGCTGGCTGTGGCCTTGGGGCCTCCTGGGCTAGGGCAGCTGAGGACCACAACCCAGCTGCTGAGCTGGGGGGAGGAGGGTCATCCTCTCCCCAGGCAATGGCACCTGCCTTGCTGCCGGGAAAATTGAGTGCTGGGGCAGTACCTGGAAGGCAGGGGAGCAGTGAGCCAGCTCCTGCATCTGCAACTGGAACCCCTCTGCCAACCTGGCCCAGGACCCTGGCTTAGCTTCCTCGTGAGGCGTAGACTGACGGGAAGTACGGGCTGCAGTGGACAGAGTCAGGGGTGGCCTCCCCTTGCTGGCCTGTGCTCCCCTCAGGCTTGGCCTGCATGGCCGTGTCCCTAGGACTCGTGCCCCCCTCTCTCCAGTTCCCTGCATTCCCTGCATATGGGTCCAGGTTGCCGCAGGAGTGGCTGGGTGGCGCTGCGAGTCCCCCGGGCCTGCCCCCCACCCCCATCCGTGCCGCCACCCATCTGCCCTGAGTTCTGCTTATCGGGTAACCGGAGCCGGCAGCCATGTCCACGCCTGAAACAGGAAGCCCAGCTGGGCCTGGGCATGAGCTGCCACTGCCACCGAGAGCTGGAGGATGGAGGAGCAGCAGGCGCTGGTGGCCGCCAGGGATGGGGATGTGGCCACCTTGGAGCAGCTGCTGGAGGCTGGCACACTGAGCCTGGGCATAGCCGACAACCTGGGGGCTGGTCTAGTGCACCATGCTGCCCGTGCCGGCCACCTGGACTGTGTCCGGTTCCTGGTGCAGCGAGCCAAGCTGCCCGGCAACCAGCGGGCCCAGAATGGGGCCACCCCGGCGCATGACGCCGCAGCCACTGGCCACCTGGCCACGCTGTGCTGGCTGATCCTCAATGGAGGCTGCGGGCTGCAGGTGAGCAGAGCCTGGCAGGCAGGCAAGGGACCAGCCCCGAAGGTGGGACCCTGGGTGCCTGGTCTCCACGTCCCTTGGGCTCTCTGCTCTTGGCCAGTGGTGGGGGTCCCTGACCAGCCTAGTTGCTGGGCGTCTTCCCAAAGAGTCCAGGAAAGGATACAGAAAGAGACAGCAGGATATGGCCCAGGACCTGGGGCACTTGGGGACAGAGAAAAGGCCCAGTCTCAGGGATGCCCTGCCCAGGCACGCCCCACGCTGCAGCTCGCTCTAGCCCTGCCTGCCCATGCACTGGCTCACCTGGAAGGACACAGACCACCCAGTGGTCAGGGCGGTGGGATCAGGGGACCGCAGGCGCATGGCTCTGACCTCAGGACCTGTATCTGGGGAGGGAGGGCGGGACAGGCCTGGAGGTGGGGTCCCAGATGGGTGTTGTTACCTCTGGCCACGTGGAGGCTTGCTAACCATGCACTGTCAGCCTGGGAGCAGCTGGGCTGGGGCAGGACCCCAGGTGCAGCCCCACCTCAGGCCTGTGTGCTTTCCAGCCTCCACCTCCTACTAGCAGCGGCTCCTACAGAGTGAGGATCCCAGGCAGGCACTGCTGGCTCTGGCCATGTGGGTGCTGCCCAGCAGGGTGGGCTGGGCCTTGTGCCACTCATGGCCTGACTGAGTCTCGGTAGGACCGGGACACCTCGGGCGTATCCCTGCTGCACCTGGCTGCCCGCTTCGGGCACCCAGCGCTGGTGGAGTGGCTGCTGCGGGAGGGCCACCCGGCCATGCTGGAGACACTGGAGGGCGCCCTGCCCCTGCACCATGCTGCTGTCAGTGGGGACCTCACCTGCCTGAAGCTCCTGGCTACTGCCTACTGCAGGTGAGTGCCCAAGGCCACCGGTAGAAAGGGGCTGGCCATGTGTGGCAGTGTGGGCGGTGCAGGGGGCAGGGTGGACACCAGGACACAGGCCAGCAGGAAGTGGTGGGGAAGGATGGGCACCGACCACCTGCCAAGGCAGAGGAGATTTTGCTGTGAGCTTAGGGGGCCCTGGTCAGGTCTGGATCCGCCCCCTGATGGGCCCTGACCCCTGTGCTAGGCCTCCTAGCCTGTGCCAGTGTGGGTGGAAGGTAAGAAGGGAGGCCCCTGCAGCCTGGGCATATAGCTCAGTGGTACAGTGCCGGCCTGGCAAGTGCAAGTTTCTGAGCTCAATTTCTGGTATGGAAAAAAAGAGGGAGGCCCATGGCCCAGAGGCTGGGGCAAGACCCTTTCCCATCACATACCATGCTCTGGCCCTTGCCCTGCATTAAGATTGCTGTTGTCATAGCAACAGGCCCTGGAGTGAGGGGTTCAGGGTCCCCTGCCTTCCCCGGAGCTGCCTGCCTCTGCCCTCACTTGTCCTTGGGTGAGGGTGTCCTGTCGGGGCACCCTGGCCACCCCACCTGGCCCCAGGACAAGCCTGACAGCTCCGTGGGGGCATAGTGTCCCTGTTAGCTTGCCAGCCCCCTCCCAACCTCTGGGCAAAGGTTTCTGGGATGTGGCCACAGGGTTCGGGCCTGGCCTCCTCAAAGCCATTCCTGTGGTTACAACCAGGAGACTTCATGCCCTTGCACGTGCACACACACATGGACGTGGGTGCACATATGCACAGGGCACACACCTGTGCACACACAGCGGGAGTGGCTCATGCCCTGTGCCCATATACCTGCCTTGCCGCAGCTGCAGGAGCAGAGCATGCACTGCAGGGACCACAGCCTGCAGCTGCAGTGCAGGACCTGGCTGTCCCAGTTCGGTCCTGCACCCAGCAGAACTGGGTCCTGCGAAGGACAGCGAGGTGCGTGGGGTGGGCCCCTGGGGGACCTCGGGCTCTTGGGCAGGTGAGGTCCCATGTCCATCTGAGGAGGAGCAGAGAGTGTTGGGGGGGCCTCCCCCGCCCCAGCAAGCAAATCATTCTGCTCTGGACCTCAGTTTCCCCTCTTCCAGCTGGAGCCTGGGACTGAGGCTCCCACAGGCGGTGGTCTCGGTGGTCCCTGGGGCAACCCTGGTCACTTATGGTCGACATCCCCTGTGGCTGTGGCTGGCAGAGCACTCGGGAGCATGTCCTTTCCCCAGTGTCCCCTTGAAAGGCCACAGGGACCCCCGCCCTGTGAGTGCCTCTGGGATCAGACAGCCCACAGCCTGCGCAGACACGGGCACAGGGGCTGTGCAGATGGGGTCCTTGGGGCAGCAGTGGTCACTTGTGTGTCTCCACGGGACCAGTGCAGAGCCTGGAATCACTCCCAGACCATGCAGCCTGCCTCATCTAAAACGACTGACACCTGTGCCCTGGCCAGCTGGGAAGGAGGAAAGGAGACAGAGGGGCATGCGGTCACCCATGCCTGAAGCACTGGTTAGGGGCTCCAGGGCTCTGGGAGCTCGGGCTGTAAGGGGCAGGGGCTGGGGCTGAGGTCTGTGGTACCAAAGGATGGGCCACCCAGGACAGGGTGCTCACTGGGCACCTGGAACTCCCCAGGGCCTTACCCGCGGCAGACCTGAGTGCAGGGCTTCCTGGGATGCTATGCTGGCCCATCCTTCCTGGGGACAAATTGGTGCCAGCCATGGTGCCCACTATGGCCCTCTGGCAGGAGCCCTAGCTGCAGGGAAAGTGGATGCAAACAGGGTCCAGTGACCCCGGCGCCCCTGACCACAACTCCTTCCTCTGCCCTCCGTGCAGTGGTGTAAACCGGCGGACCCGCAGCGGCGCCTCCCCACTCTACCTGGCCTGCCAGGAGGGCCACCTGCACCTGGCCCAGTTCCTGGTGAAGGACTGTGGCGCGGACGTGCACCTGCGCGCCTTGGATGGCATGAGTGCCCTGCATGCAGCCGCCGCGCGTGGCCACTACTCTCTGGTTGTCTGGCTGGTAAGGGGCCGGAGCCGCAAGGACAGCCCAGAAGTGGGGCGGGGACAGAGGACCCAGTGTGTGCAGGGCTCTGGCTCTGCCTGTGGGGCCTGTGGGACAGTGAGCGGTTGGCTCTGGGCAGTGTGGGCTCGGGGCTCTCCTGTCCCTGGGCAGGTGGGGCTGAGACTGCTCCCTGCCAGTCTGAAGCCAGGGGAAAAGGAAGAGGTGGCTGGCAGGGAGCAGGGCAGCAGGGGCTGGCAGTGTCCAGGCCTCCTTCGGAAGGGCAGGTCATCTGGGCAGGGCCTGGGAGTGGGAATAGGCAGAGACTCTGGAGTGAGGGGACCAAGGCTCTTCCTCAAGGCGCTGGAGAGCCATGGAGGACACTGGGCTGGATCTGCCTGGTATTCCAGAGATCCCTCTGACTAGGGGACTGAAGCAGGAGGATCATGAGTTTGAGGCCAGTCTGAAGTACATAGTGAGACCCCATCTGAAAAAAAATCCAAACATAATGGAGGAACTCTGACACCTGTGCCCTGGCCAGCTGGGACACAAAAGGTCACTCTGGCTGCCAGGAGGAAGCAGAGGACCTGCCCCAGCTGAGCTCTCAAACCCTCCTCTCTCCTACTCCTCGGGGGCAGCTCTTTCCCCCAGCCTGCCCCAGGGCCTTTGCACACACAGAGCCTTGGCCGAGGTGCAGCCCATGTCCTCCTCTCAGGCACAGATACCTGGCCAGCTGTGCACTCCGCACCTGGGCTCAGTGCTGGCTCCTCACAGCCCAGCAGTGCCCAGCCAGCTATTCTGGCAGGCAGGGGCTATGTCTACCAAGCTGTGCCCCTGTGACTGACACAGCCAGTCAGGCACTGGGCAAAGGCAGGAGGGACAAGGCCTTGGCTCTTGTGACACCCAGCCTGCCCCTGCCCAGGTCACCTTCACAGACATCGGCCTGATGGCGCGGGACAACGAGGGGGCCACAGCCCTGCATTTTGCGGCCCGTGGTGGCCACACACCCATCCTGGACCGGCTGCTGCTGATGAGGGCCCCAGTCACCAGGGACTCCTGGGGCGGGACCCCACTGCACGATGCGGCTGAGAATGGACACTTGGAGGTAGGCAGTGTGTGTGGGGGGACTGGGGACCTCATGGGACCTGCGGGAAGTGTTGACTTCCTGATTCAGGTGAGTAAACTGTGGCCCAGTGGAGTCTGGGGCTCCCAGGAGGGCCAGAACGAGCCACAGGACCACGCAAGCCAGGGTCTCCAGGAAATGCCCAAGAGGTGGCGGTAGAGCTGGGGTCTGAGGGCCACACCCCACCAGGACACTGCCCAGCCTCTGCGGAGGGGAAGCCTGGCCCTGCCCCGTGGCTGCACGGGCTGTGTGCCCGGCTACTGTGATGGCAGCTGGGCTTGCCCTGCCCACCACAGCTGGGGCAGGGTCACAGCCGCATCCATCTAAACAGCCAGGTTGCTTCCAGACTGGAGGGGCCCCAGGCAGTTGAGGCATTCAGCCAGGAGTCCTCCAGCTCTGCCATAGGAGCCAACCTCAGCCTCCAAGCGGAGAGCTGTTTGCCATTCTGTGTTTGAGACAGGCTCTCGTTATGTAGGTTAAACTCACAGCAATCCTCCTGCCTCAGCCTCCTGAGTGCTGGGATTACAGTTCCCAACACCACTACACCGGACTTGCTTGCTTTCTAAGTCCTTTATTATTATGGCATTTGGAGCACCCCAGAGTGTGGATCCCCCTCAGCTGCCACTTGTTGCTACCCCAACTCCTCTAGAAGACACCCCTCCTTTAGACCACGGCCTCCCAGCACTGGCACTCTGGGGCTGGTCCAACCCCCAAGTCCTTGGTACATGGTCCCTGCTCCACCCAGTGGTATCAAAGACTGGTCTATTCCAGCCACCTCCCCTAGAAGTGGCTCCAAACACTGTGCCCAGGGCCACGGGATGAGGCTTGCACTCACTTTAGTGCCATGGAGAAGTGTCTGATTTATGGAGAAACTGGAAGAACAGCCCCAGCCCCCCCCCCCAGCGCCCCACACAGTGTGGAAGCCCACACTGCGCGCCCTGCTGCAATCCCTGGGATCTGCCGTCACATCCTTCGCCATCCCGGCTCCATCCAGGAGGCAGGACCAAGGGTCAGGTCTGTTGAGGTTCCTGTGACTGTGACAGGGTCCCCGTTTTAAGAAACTCTGCCTTCTTAGGAAATAAAACTTGGACGTGATGGGGGCCCCAGCTGGGAAGGGCAGTAAGGGCCGCTCCGTGTGCTCAGGGCCTGCAGTGTCTGGGTGGGAGAACCTCCCCAGCTACCAGCTTTTAGCTGCTTTGTTGTAATCAAGAAGCTTTTGCTGTTGGCCATGCTGACCACTCCTAGGTGTGTTGTTCCAGGGGCTTCTTCACCTTGCCAAGCTGAGACTCTGCCCCCTTGAAGCCTGGCTCCCTGTCCCTGCTGCCCCAGCCCCTGGACATCCCATTCTTCTGTCCCCCTAAATTTGATGACTTTAGGTTCCTCTTTTAAGTAGAGCCATGCAGTATTTGCCCCTTTGTGTCTGACTCATTTCCCTGAGCATAATATTCTCAAGGCTGTGTAATATTCCACTTCATAGACTACTTACCTGCTCATTGGTTAGTGGACATCAGGGTGCTTTTCCCTCCGGGCTCTTGTGAACTCTGCCATTTTAGATAAGGGCTCAGAGTCTCTTGGATCCTATCCTCCTTCCTTTGGGGACACATCAGAAGAATTGCTGGGCCTATGCTGATTGCTTTTCAGTGTGAAAATCAACTACCATTCTTAGGATAAATTCAGCATGCTCTCGATAATCACTTATGTATTGCTGAGTTTAGTTGCTGACATTTGCTAAGGATCGGGGCCTCTATATTTAGGAGTGAACTTGGACTGTCGTGCCTTGTTCTGTTCTTGTTGGGTTTTGGTGTCAAGGTTATGCAGAGAATTAGGGAGGGCTTCATTTTTGTTGTAGTCTTTGGAAATTTTTCTTACATTAGACTCAATTTTTCTTTAAATGTTTGGTAGAATCTACCAGTACAGCTAATTAGACTTGACTCTTTCTTTTCCTTTTTGTTGAGATGGGGTCTCACTACGCTGGCCTTGAACTCACTTTATAGCCCGGCCTGGTCTCAGACTTGCAGTGATCCTCCTGTCTCAGCCTCTCAAGTGCTGGGGTTACAGGTGTGCGTATCACACCTGGCCTAGACATTTTCTTTGAGAGAATTTTTAAATTACAAGTTCAATGTTTAACTGTAAAACAGCCAGGGCTTTCTTGTGTGTGTGTGTGTGCGCACGCGTGTGTGCGTGCGTGTGTGCATGTGCGTGTGTGTCCGTGCGTGTGCGCGCGTGTGTGCGTGTGTGCGCGTGTGCGTGCGTGTGTGCGCATGCGTGTGCATGTGTGTGCACGTGCGTGTGTGTGTACACGTGCGCGCGTGTGCGTGTGTGTGCGCGCGTGTGTGCGCGCGCGCGCGCGCGTTCAGTCAGTTGCACTTCCCTGGCTTTTGTTTCCCTTGAAGTTTTCTAGGGCCCAGTTCTGTCTGTTATGCAGGCTCTGCGCACTGCCTCTTTCCAGGGCCCCGTGTCCTCCGTCACCTGCCGGACATCGGCTGCCAGTTGCACTCATTCCCGGCATTGGTCTCCTCTGCCTTGCTGGTCTCATTCCCGCTGGGGTGGGCGGCATTAGTCCTTCAAGCCTTAGGCTGCAGCAGCTCGACACCCCCTCATTCTCCCCGTGTGTTTTCTGCTTCGCTGACTTTGGCATTCACCCTCAGCGCCTCCCTCCTGATTCCTGTTCTCGGCATGGTGTTGGAGGCCAGGGCCCTGCACTCCCAGCCCCGAAATCAGCACTGCAGGGCGGGTGTCCCCAGGCATTTGGTACCTGCACCTGATCCCCCCTGCTGTGCCGAGCTTCTCTGCCCCAAAGGGAAACGCTGGCGCATCCAGCGGGGCTCCCCATACCCTTTCTACAAACCCTGGCGAACCACCTTTGACCTCCTGTCTGGATGGACACAGCTCTGAGGGTTCCCGGAGCAGCACCGTGCTCTCCTCGGCCTTTGTGCCTGGCTTCCCACGTGTTCCCGGGTCAGTGTTGTGGGGTCAGAGCCTCCTTCTCTCCGTGGCTGCGCTGGGCTCCGTCCCATGCTGCATTCTGCTCCTCTGTCCTCTGTTGGTGGACTTCGTTGCTTCCCCCTTTGGATACTGGGCTCCATGCTACTGTGGACACAGGGGCCAGCTGTGGTCTGAGCTGATGCTGGCACTGGGCGCTGGCTCAGCTACACGGAGCCCTGCGGGGGTTACTGAGCCCGGACATTCCCGAGCCAGCGATGTGGAGCGACTGTGTCACACACTGATGAGGTCTGGTGTGAACTCACAGGTGGGCAGAGAGATAAAGGGTGTCACTGCCACAGCGGAGTCGTGGGTCTCCTCTGCTGTCCATGTCCTGTCTGCCCGGCCGTGGGCAGGGGCCATGGGCAGTGTATGGGCGCATGCAGCCTGCAGCTTAGAGTTGGTGATAGGGGGAACAGGATACTGGGGTCCACTAGTCTGCCCCCTCGGCCTGTCTCAGCTGCTCCCCATTCAGTGCTCCAGGCAGAATTTTAATTATTTAAAAATGTTTGTGTACAGGGTTTGTGTCAGAACAGGAAGTGGGATGTCAGGCAGGGGCTGGGCCAAGGACCTGGGACTCCCCTCTGTCCAGGCCAGGGCTCAGCAGAGAGCTCCGAATCCCAGCATCTTGCTCGGGCGCAAGCTCTAGGAATGAACAGGGGTCCCCGCGGCCCCAGGTGTCCACACAGGCTTTGGCCTTTCTCGACAGAACGTGGAGCTGGTGTGGGAGGACAGAGCTGCTGGCGTTCTTGGATCTGTGCTCAGTGTCATCAGCCACCATGTGTTAGACGTCCCCTCTGCCCCAGGCTGTTTCTCCTCTCTTTCTGGGTTTCTGGGCTTAATGGCTGTGAGAGACCCTTCTTTTCCCTCTGAGGGTCAGGAGGGGTCATGGCCCATAGGCAGCTGTCACACACACACACACACACACACACACACACACACACACACACACCACACACACACACACACACACACACACACACGTCACCTCCTCAAGGTGGTGGTGGGGGCCCAGTGTCTTCCTGCCACCATCTGGGAGCGCACTGGACTACTAGCTTCTGTTAGTGCCCGGATGCTGAGTGCCAGTGTCCGGGGCCCCTAGTGTCACAGTGCTCCTCAGCTCCTCGCCACCCTGTGTGGGCTGCTTTTCATCGCTGGGACACGACATTTCGGGGCTTAATGTGGCTTATGGGGGACTCAGTGACAGTCGGCTGGCTCCAAGGCAGGGAGAACATGGTGGGAGGGATGGTGTACACGGACACCAGGAAGCAGAGCAGGGGAAGCAGGGGTGAAGGGGCCAGAGACCAAAGACCCCAAGGCTGTCCCTCCATGACCCCTAGAACCAAGCCAGTCAAGTTGACGACTGAGCTAACTGCCCCGCACCCCTGTCGGCACCTCAGCACCAGGCTCTTTGCCTTTGGTCGCTTGCTGGGTTCCCTGCCAAACACCGCCCATCAACGCCAACAGTCTCTGGTAATCTTCACAGATTGTTGTTGGTCTCTGCCACAGGTCTCTAGAACCCTCCATGGCTCCCAGGCCCTGGTGTTGCCAACTCTTCTCACTGTGACCAGCTCTGCACTAACATAAGAGAGCTGTGCTTCGCTGATTCCTGATCTCCTGAATTGAACACAAGAACCCTCAGTGGCTTGGTGATAGTTGGACCTTACTACATAGTGATAGCTTTCTGTCACTGTGATAAAATACATGGGATGATCAAAGGTGTTTTTTTGTTTGTCTGTTTTTGTCTTTTTTGAGACAAAGTCTTGCCGTGCAGTTCAGGCTGGCTTTGAGCTCACTTTGTAGCCCAGGCTGGTCTCAAACTCACAACAATCCTCCTGCCTCAGCCTGCTGTGTGCTGGGATTACAGGCATGGGCCACCACACCTGGCTGATCACAACTGTTAAGAAGGAAAGATTGCACACATGTAATCCCAGTATTCAAGAGGCTAAGGCAGGGGGATAATGACAAATTCAAGGCCAATCTGGGCTACAAAGTGAATTTAAGGCCAAGCTGAACCGCATAGTGAAACTGTCTCAAGAAGACCAAAAAAAAAAAAGAGGAAAGACTTATTTTTGCTTCACGGTTTCTGAACTCTCTATCCATGGTTGTCCCTGTGCTGCGGCCTCATGGGACATCATGGCGGCAAAGCTCCATTTGCCTTATGGTAGCTGGGGAGAAAAAAAGTGGGAGAGTGGGACAGGAGTTCCCAGTGTCCCCACCCCAGTGCCTCCCCCTTCTTACACAATGGACTGTCAAGTTACAGTTAGCTTCACATGTGAACAGCTTGGGTCATGACCGAATTTTAGATTCAGGACCAAAGTCTTGAGTTATGATCCAAATGCCAGCTGCTTGGGTGGTGATAAACGAAGACTTGCAGGACCAGCCAAGTGTACATAAGCGTCAGTCTGAGCCAGATGTGTGTGTGTGTGGACATGATTTCAGTCAGTACTTTATATAGTTGCTACAGTTACTTCTTCAGCATGGCCCCAAAAAGGCTAGAAAAGAAGGTGAGGAAGGAAGGGACGGTAAAGAAAGTAATCACAATCGAAGAGAAGGAAATTGTGGAGAGAGATGGGAGTGGCGTTCACGTGGCCAATATCGCTAGTATGTACAGCACCTGGAAATCCACCACCTCAACAGTCTCACAGAGGAAAGGTTTACACAAGGAAGCTCGTGTTACTAAAGGTGTTACTCAAATTAGCGAGTCAAGTTCCACAGTGTCAGATGAGGTAGAAAGAATATTATTAGTGTGGATAAATGGAAGACAGGTGGCAGGTTTTAGCCTATATGGGCCTATAATTTGTTTAAAAGCCAGGGCTATAAATGCAGATTTCATAAAGGATAATCCATCAATGAGTGATAATGGTGAAACATTTCATGCCAGTAAGGGGTGGTCTCACAATTTTAAAGTGAGAACTGTGGTGCATAGTGTAACTAGGCATGGTGAAGCAGCCAGTGCTGGTGAAAGTGCTGCTGAAAATTATATACGCCACTTTGAAATGATGACAGAGAGATGGCTTTTGCTTTCATCAAGTTTTCAACTGTGATGAAACTGGCCTTTTATGGAACAAAATGCCCAGGTGAACATGCATTATCCAGGAAGAGAAGAAAACACCCGCCACAAGCCCGTCTGTAAAGCACAGGCGAAGCTTAGTGCTATGTGCCAATGTGAGTGGTGACCTCAAGATAAAACCTCTCTTTGTTTATCACGCTGAGATCCTAGAGTGTTCAGAAAACATAAAGTCACGAAGAATAGCCTAGGGGTCCGGTGGAGATCTGACCTGAAAGCCCGATCATGAGTGCTTGAATGAATCGGAGAGGCTCTCTGTTCTGTCGTTAAGAAATATCTAGAGGACAGGGCTTACCACTCAAGGCTCTCCTCATAATGGACAGCGCTGCTGCTCACCTACAAGATTTGGAGGAAGAGCTGGCTGAACAATTCCTGTGGCTCTCAGCTGAGTTCCTCGCACCCAATACAACTCCTATCCTGCAGCCTGTGGACCAGCAGGTCATAGCTGACTTTAAGGAGCTACACACCAAGGAGCTGTTGCTAAAGTGCTTCCAGATGATCTTGGATACAGATTTAACCCTTAAAGAGTTCTGGAAGGAACATTACAACATCCTTTCCTGTGTGGGTTCATTGAGAAGTCCTGGGCCAGAGTCTCTCTAAGGACCCTGAGATCCGCTTGGAAGAAAGTGTGGCCTAAAATTATACAGGAGAGAAGCTTGCAAGGCTGTGTAGAGGAGCGTGGACCTCCAGTGGGCCCTGTGGTTGATGTCAGTGTCACTGTGGCAGTCACTAGTTGCACTGCAGTATGCAGTAGTCATCGTCACTGCCTGCGTAGGCTCTCAGACAGAGGCGGTGGAGCCGGTGGAGAAGCACGCAGGGGAACCTCTACAGAGGAAGCCCAGCAGCTTCTGCCTGAGCAACAGAGAGAGGCGGCTAAGGAGCTCTCTGAAGAGGAGGGGGAGAATCAGCAACCAGCGCAGCAAAGTTCTTGTGAAATAAAGGGAATCCTGAAAAGACAGAGCTACACACCTTGGTAGAAAGACCCAGCCAGCCAGAGAAAAAGCCAATCATTACATTCATATGCTTAAGGACAATGTCATATCATACTGCAGAGCAGACACAGACCACCTTAGAGCAGCTTTTAGTTCTGAGAGGTTGAGGCCTGGTGAGCCAGAAGCAGTTTCTAGAGGGCTACAGACTCTTCCCAGGAGAGAAGGGACCCCAGAGAGCCAGGTTCCTGATGTTCCCATGGAAGGGACTCTCCTCCCAAACAGTAATCGCCTTCCGCTCTGTCCTCCCTTCCTGCGAGCCGGAGTGTTGCTGTGAATGGATTGAGCCTGTAAGCCCAGGGCTCCCTGTTAAGTCCCACCTCCCGAAGGGCCCCAAGTCCCAAGAGCACCTCCCTGGGGTGCCGCCGAGGCAGGCTGTGCTGGGTTCTGTTTCCATCTTGGCTCACTCTGTTGTGTCTGGGTTGCTTCTTCTGATCATTTTCCTTTTGTATTTGTCCAGCCTCAGTTTTGTTTGTGTGTTTGTGTCCCAGACCTAGCCAGTCACTTTTCAGGTCACTTTGTGCAGTCTCTACGTCCCTGCCTGAATCTCCGCATTTGACTTTTATTTCTGTACACACGGCAGGCACAGAGGTTTGGCCCAGTTGGTTCTCAGGCCGCGGCTGGTCATTCTCGGTGGGTTGGGTCTCCCCGTTCCCGTTTGTGGGTTTTGTTTCCCCGTATGCCAGATGTCACTGGAAAATGATTTGTAGGTGCAGCTGGGGGCTTTGTGCGATTTCATATTCTGTCTGGCATGAGTGGGACACAGAAGCCCAGGATCATCTCAGTGCGCATTCCCGGGCCACCTGGAGGCAGGAGCCGAGGCCTAGCCTCCCCCAGCTGCCCTGTTCCCGAGACTGGCACCCGCAGCCCACAGTGCAAGCTGCTAATCCGAGTGCCCTCTGATAGTGTGCTTCGTGCTGGTCCCGGCATACCTTTTGCTGTGCACAGCCCTGTCATAACTTCTGCCCATGTTGTATTTGGGAGGCTGGGCAGGCACACTCCATTCACAAATGCCAGCAGCCACAGATTCTGTCATTCTGTGGCAAAGTCCTCTTCCTTCTCCTGTTCTTCCTCTTCCTCTTTTTCCTCCTCTTCCTCTTCCTCCTCCTCTTTCTCCTCCTTCTCCTCCTACCCCCTCCAGGGCTGCCATACCCAGTGCCCTCTGGAGCCAGGCCTGCCCCTGCCCCTTCCTCCTAGCTGGTACCCACCTCCAAAGCAGCTGCAGAATGAAAACCATCCTCACTGGACCCCTGAAGGCTTGGCTCCTGCTGTGCCCTGGAGAGCCCCTGCCAAGGATGTGCCCTATGCTGGTCCTGGGCCTGGTCTCTGGAACCCTATAGCTACTGCCCCTTTGGTGCCCAGTGAGCTGCCCAGTCATGATCATCCATTCCCCACAGTGCTGCCAGACCCTGCTGTCCCATCACGTGGACCCCTCCGTGAGGGACGAAGATGGGTACACAGCGGCGGACCTGGCAGAGTACCACGGGCACCAGGACTGCGCCCAGTACCTGCGAGAGATGGCACGGCCGGTGAGGCCTTGGGGCCCCATCTGTCCTGGAGGCCTGGGGTGGGGGAGCACAGCCAGCCTGGGGTGCTGGGCCAGGCTGTGACAGCGGGAGAGGCATGGGCTGGGACCGACGCTGTGACAAGCCGTGGGCTGCTGTGGCAGGCTCCTCCAGTGATGCCATGGCAGCCAAGGCTGCCCAAGGTGGGAGTAGGCCCTAGTCCCTGCTGGGGGGACCAGGAAGGGCCCCTGCTACAGCCCAGGACTGTGGGTTCCCTGCCCTGCCCCACCCATGACAGGGGCCTTGCTGTCCTGCTGGGTACATCCCCAGCACAGGACGGGGCCTGTGTCATTCGCTGATGGAGAGTGGGCTGTGACCAGGCCAGCAGCTCCACGGACCCTGGGGCATCAGTGGTTTGGCAGGGGCAACTATGCCCCAGGGCCCCTCCCCTACAACCTGGCCAAGGGCCATGAGCCTGGGGAGGCGTCCCTTGTTCCCACCTTCTGTGGTGGCCACCCCTTCAAGGAGGGGCCCTGGGCTCCCCACCCATCTCACAAGGCTTCAGGGAGGCGTCCAGAGACACCCACCCTGCTGAGCATCCAGGACCAACTGAGGCACAGCCCTCCTTGGCCTGGGCAAGACAGCCCTCACACGGCCTCTCGCTGTTGGTGCCTGAACCCGTGCCAGACCCGCTGCAGCCTGGCGGACCCTGGGGACTGCCTGGCCTGGTTTTGTCTGGGGAACAGTTTCAGGGACTGTCAAGGTAACTAAGCCACTGAGTGTTCTATTGGCTACTACCTAGAGAAGGACCCTCTTCCTGTAGGGCAGCAGAGGGCCCTGCTACCCAAGGCCTGCCCTGACTGGCTCCTGCATCTCAACTGCCCGCTGCACCCCACGCTGGGGAGGCCACTGCTGGTGCCCCCACCCTGGAGCCTTGCCCTAAAGGGACAGCCCGTCCCCCATCCCCGCCTCAGCCACTCCGTAGAGCAGGTGGCTCAGGTGCTTGGTCCAAGCAAAGCCTTGGCTGTGCCTCCAGCCCAGCCTGCAAACAGCCCCCCCTGAACTCCCTGCCCATCTCTGGGGCAGGGCTGGGGAGGTCTTGGGCTTCCTGGGGTCACTTCTGGTCACAGAGTCTCCCTACCCCACCTGGGGGCTGTGGTGCTTGAAGCCCAACCAGGTGCCCCCGTCTCCCCATCGCAGCCCCAGCCGCTGGGCAGGCCCACGCCCTCCAGGCTCGGACTGTAGCCCCCTCCTGTGTCTTCTCCCTCAGGGCCAGCTGTGGTTCTCACCCTGGGCCCCCCGCCTCACATTGCAGGCGTGTCTCCACACAGCGGGAGGGCAGGCAGCAGCTGCGGGCCGGCCGGCACACTGGCCCCATGCAGTATTGATGGAAATGCAATACACAGAGGTGGCCTTCACCGGCTGTCCCCGTGTCGGCCCCCAGGAGGTGATGAGATCCCTCATGAGGACACTGCAGCCTCAAAACCCACCTGTGGGCCCAGACGAGGCAGCTTGGGTGGGGCTGAGGGTCCTGCTGAGCCCTCCCCTGGAAGGCTACTTGACACCCGCCCTATTGGCTCTGCAGAGCCTGGGGGCCGCTGCCCACCTGGTGCCTCACACACCGGCCCCACCCACATCTAGCCTCTGCCTGCACCTGGCAGGACCACTGCACAATGAAGGGATGGGCGACCTGCTCCCACGCTCCTCGGCAGTCAGGACCAGCCCTCGCCCACCTAGCCCTTGGTCCCACCTGGCATGCTGGCCCTCCTGGCACCAGGCACCATGGTCTCTCTGAGCCTCAACTTCATAGCCCGTGAGATGGGATGGAAGAGCTGTCTGAGGGCGGAGATGCCCCTCTTGCTTGGCCACCCCTTCTCCAGGTCCAGAGGCCCCAGCATCCCCTCAGGTGGAAGGGAAACTGAGGCTGGAGAGCAGCCTTGTGCCCCAAGGATGAGCAGGGCCCAGCTGCCCAGCAGCAATGCAATCTCAGCTGTGGCAGTTGGTGCTGAGCACCATAGCGGGTCATGATTTTCTCAGCCCGGGTGGCATTACAGGCCTGTAACCCTGCTCGCCACTGCTGCCCTTGGTGCATAATGCATGGCAGGCTCAGCAACACTCAAATCTCACCAAAAACCCAGGGCAGAGGTGGAAGCCAGGGCCAAGGTGGCTGTCAGTGGCTGAGACTCAGGGAAGTGCACGCCCAGCTGCTAGGATCCCAGGGGCCTTAGCCCTGATGTCCACCCCTTCCACTGTCCTGTGGACCCTGGTGTCTTGGGCCCTGGGCAAGGGAGGGACACAGTGATTCCTCCCACTGAGGTTTGGGAACAGTGGCTTATAGGCTGGACGGTGATGAGGGTGACAGGTGATGTCCCAGTGCTTCTCAGAGGTAGGGACCAGACCTCAGGGAGCTGAGGGGTGCCCAGGGTCTCCCACATCCCTGTTCCCAGTCCCTAGCTGGGGCTGGCACTGGTCTCCTTCCCTGAGACCCACAGGGTGATTAGGAATCTCCAGGGCAGATTCAACAGGGAGAGGATGCTGATGGCTCCAGAGCAGGGTCTCCAAACCCCAAGCGTCGGGCGATGGGATTTGAGCCCAGACAGTTGCTGTGTCCACTGTGGGCCCCAGAACCCCCTCTTCAGAGTGAGCAGGAAGCTCCCTGCCTCTGTGCACTGGGCGGCTGGAGGGACAGTCAGGGCTTGCGTTGGGGGTGGAGCCTGGCGTGCCCTCCGTGCCTCCCTACCGTTGTAGCTGCCCTGGAGCAGGAGTCTCACACCCCCAGGACCACTCAGATCGTAGCTCTGCCCTGGGCCTGGGAAAGCCCTGTATCCTGAGAGCCTCGGTCTCCCTGTCTGCAGGTGGGAGACCTGGTTAGTTGGCCTCTCTTCTCCTAGGGCTCAGGGACCCTGGGCTCCCATCTCCTGAGGCCCCAGCCGGCTGTGCACTGTGGAGGGTTGAGATGTGCAGTAAGGGATCCTGCACTGGCCCTGCCCGGCCTGCCTGGCCACCTGACACCCAGGTTTCAAATATTAATGTGATACCTCCTGTGGGGGTGGCACCTTCAAGGGCCCCCAAGGCCCCCAGGCCACACTCACCATGCTCCGCAGCCCAGAGCCTGTGAGGTCTTCCCAGGATAGGTGTGCACCGCCAGGTCCCTGTGCAGGTTTCCGGGGCATGAGGTGCCTGGGCCAGGAGGCTGGGCTTCCAGGCTGTGCTGCATCCCCTTCCCTGGCCTGGTGGCTGAGGGTCCTGCCTGGCATGCGCTCACCTGTGACCTGGTAAGGTGCTGCACAGCAGCAGTGGCCGTACATGTCTCAAGCCCAGGGAGTGGGAGGCTGGCTTCCTGCAGAAAAGTTAGGAATTTCTAATCTGCTTGTGGCGTGGCCCTGAGATGGAGTCACCGCGGGCTGGGTGTGAGGGTCACAGTGAGCGCGAGGTATCTGCAGGACCTGAGCCCCAGCGTGATGGGGACAGGAGTTGCCCCCTTTGGCTCTTCACCCCTCCCGGGGGCTGCACAGGTGCATGAGGCCGCTGGACCCATGGGGCGCCCTTGTGCTGACCATGCTGTCCCCCAGGTGCCTATCCTGATGACACCCCCACCTCCGCCCTTCCCGCCCCCGCCACTGTCAGCTGTGAAGCTCTCCCTGCAGGACGGCGGAAGAGAGGGCCCTGGGCACAGGAGCCCCACGCGTGAGTGCATGGCCAGCCAGGCTGCCAGCTAGGGCGCCCCACCTCACAGGGCCATCCCATGTCCCTGGCCAGCACTCTGAGTTTCTCTTGGGGTCTGTGCTGCTTTTTAAAAGCAGGACTCATGTGAGCTGTCCCCATGCTGTCTGGGCCCCGCAGAGCTGGTGGGGAGGTGTCCTCTAATTGTAAGTGGTTGTCCGGAGGGAACTGTGCCCAGCAGTTAGCAAAGTGAACTGGGAAAGCAGGAACATGGTAATAGCCCCACGGAGGGGCGCCTGGGTCCACAGGATGCCCCTGCAGTGTGGTCATGTGTGGCAGCCCGTGTGTGTGTGTGTGTGTGTACATGTGTTTGTGTCTCTGTCTGAATGTGTGCACATGTGCATGTGTGTGTATATACCTGGGCCCCAAGGCCCTCTCTCACATAGGCTGAGGCTCTCGGGGTGTCTGCAGGGGACACTTTGGGGTCACCAGGCTCAGGAGGGGCTTGGCCGCCCTCTGCGCATGAGGAGTGAGGGGTTGGCGGCCCTGGTGGGCTCGGTGCAGGCTACGTGCTGGGCTCCGGGAGCTTCCAGCTGTCATGGTAGGGGCCCCACTCCCCGCCCAGCTCCTGCAGGCGCTCAGCTGTCCCGAGGCTGAGGCTCCCAGGACCCTGACCTGCCCCGTCCTCTCAGCAGCCTCGACGCTCAGCCCAGCGTGGCCTAGCCAGCCTGTTCTGAGGGAGCCGATGGCCTGCACCACATCCCCGAGCATCACTGCCAGTGATCCAGCTGCCCCCATGGTGAGTCCCCGACCAGTCCGGCCCCTACTGGCTCTCTTGTGGGGCTAGGGGGCTCTGGACAGCCTGTTTCTGAGTACGGGCGACTTCGGGCAACAGTGGCAGAGAGGAGAGACACTTCTCTGTCTCCTGGGGTCCCAGCAGCTGGCCCCTCACCAGCCTTCTGCACTGAGGGGCCCTGCTACCTTGCAGCCATACAGCAGAGCAACAGCCACACCCCCGGGTAGGGGTAGAGGGCTGCCCGCTCCTCTGGGGCTGCCTGCCCCCCTCCCGGCACCCCAGGGTCCGAGCTCAGGCCTGGGTCCCCTGTGCAGGCAGAGACAGCCCTGGGGGTCACTCCTGATGTCCTGGCTGCACTGCGGCTGGACCAGCTGCCCTCAGGGGACCTGGATGGGCTTGTGCCCACGCGGGACGAGCAGGACCGGCCCATCCCCGAGTGGAAGCGGCAGGTGATGGTTCGACAGCTGCAGGCCCGCCTGGGCCAGGAGGACAGCACTGCGGATGCCCAGGTGCGCAGGCAGGAGTCGGGGGTGGAGCCTGGCCCAGGGCCCTGCCTGCCGAGCCCAGCTTCCCTCTGTCCTTGGAGGCCTAGAGCCCAGCACTGTCCTGGGCAGTGCCCAGTGGCCTTGCCCTGCCCCAAGGCTGTGTCCTGCAGTCCTAGATGCCCCATAGCCAGAATGCTGTGTCCTTGGTCTCAACTGTGCTGTCCCTGCCACAAGGCCAGCCATTCGCACCGAGTTACAGTGAGCAAGGAAGAGGCCCTGCTACCCCGTCAGTCCTGTGTCCTGGCCAGTGCCCGCGGCTGCTGCGGTCTCCAGGCTGGGTTAGGGCAGAGCAGGGTGGCTGGGTGTGACAGAGCCCTTCTTGCTGGACCTTGGGGAGACCTGGGGCGGGGCCAGGCTGGTTGTGCGCAGTCCAGGATGGGCAGAAAGCCAGCAGCCCCCATGCCAGACCTTGGGGTGGAGACTGCCCAGGACAGGGATGAGGACAGGGCAGGAAGAGGGTGCTGGGCAGAGCAGCGGCCAAGGCCCCGATCATCTTCCAGGGCCATGGCAAATGCAGGGCACCACAGCTGGCTAAGGACTGGGAGGGCTCTGACCATGGACACAGCAAGAGGGACCAGAGGAGGATTTGGGGGGGCGGGGAGAGGTAGGGTGGCTCTCCTCACCTCCTTCAAGGAGAATGTGCCCTGCCAGACTCCAGCTTCGGTGACTGCCTGGCTTGCCTTTCTTTATTTCTTCTTTTCTGCCCTTTTCTGGTACTGGGGACTGAACTAGGGCCTGCACACTCAGTTGCTTCACCAGCCTTTTTTTATTTTTTATTTTGAGACAGGATCTCACTAAGTCACTAATTTGCCCAGGCTAGGCTTGCATTTATGATTCTTCTGCCTCAGCCTCCCAGGGCACTGTTGCCCATGTTTTCTAAGGCCAGGCAAGGGCTAGCCAGTGTATCCAGAGGCTGGGCAAGGGTTGGGGTGGGGCTTGAACCCAGCCACCCCCAGGAGTGATGCCCAGTGTGGGGTGAGCCCTGTTGAATGGCTCTTCCTGTGCCCAGGATGGCGGTGGTGGCGGTGGCGGCGGGAGTACAGCCCCTGCAGATCCAGCGCCCTGGCGGTACTCACAGATGCACCAGGCCATCCTGGGCCCCTTCGGGGAGCTCCTGACAGAGGACGACCTGGTGTACCTGGAGAAGCAGATTGCAGACCTGCAGCTGCGGCGCCGCTGCCAGGAGTACGAGAACCAGCTGGGCCGGCTGGCAGCTGAGCTTCAGGCACTGCTCCCCGAGCCCCTGGTCAGCATCACTGTCAACAGTCACTTCCTGCCCCGGGCACCTGGGCTTGAGGACCAGGGGGGCCTGGCACTGACAGCAGAACCCAAGAACTCTGCAGAGGCTGGGACAGCTGAGCCGGGTGGGCACCCCCTGCCCTTCTGGTGCAGCCACATTGGCCGCCTGGTGCGCAGCCTGTCACTGCTGCTGAAGGGCGTGAACGGGCTGGCCCAGGGTGAGGAGCCAGTGGCTGCCCCAGCCTCACAGGACACCCACAGGGAGGCCCTAGCTGGCCCAGCCCGCAGCGAGGCCCAGCGTGAGATCCAGGGCTGGGGTGTGTCTGTGCGGACGCTGTGTGGCCACTTTGAGTCCATCCCCACTGCCAGCCCTCCCTGCACCCCAAGCCCAGGCCTCTCTGAGTCTGGTGCCCGGCCCATGCAGTGCGCAGGAGGCTGCTGGCAGGTGGAACCACATTCCCAAGGCATGCCAGCAGGAGGCGAGCCTGGGCCGGGAGATACGGAGGAGGCCAGTGACTCGGGCATCAGCTGTGAAGAGGCCGCCTTGGAGGTGGGCACACTGCCAGGGCCAGACCTGGCCAGCCTGCGCAAGGAGCGCATTGTTACACTCTTTCTTGGCCATTGGAAGCGTTCGGCCTACACACCCGCGCTCAAGACGGCTGCCTGCAGGACCCTGGAGGCCTGGCGCACCCAGCCGCAGGGCCCCAAGCCCCTTGGGAGCCCACCCCCACCCTCCCCGCCACCTGGCCCACGGCTCAGCCACCTGTGGCAGCAGCGCAGCACCATCGCCCACCTGCTGGGCAGCTGGAAAGCCATTCTGGCGCACGTGCCTGCCCGGCGGCTGCGGCGACTGAGCCGGCGGCCCCGAGGGCCCCTGTCCCCTGAGCAGTTCCTGCCCCACGTGGATGGGGCTCCCATGCCCTACAGCAGCCTCTCCCTGGACCTCTTCATGCTGGGCTACTTCCAGCTGCTGGAGTGCGACCTGCCACCCGAGGAGCGCAGGGTGCGGCACCTGCTGTGCTTCGAGGTCTTCGAGCACCTGGGTGCTCACGGCTGGGAGGCGGTACGGGCCTTCCACAAGGCCGTGACCGACGAGGTGGCCACTGGCCGCCGTGCCTGGACTGATGGCTTCGAGGACATCAAAGCCCGCTTCTTTGGCTCCAGCCAAGGTCCAGCCTGGGACATGGAGCCCGGGCGAAAGTCAGGAGTGACCCCACTTGGGCCCCTGCTGCGCCCCTCCAACCCTGTCAGTGTGCATGGAAGTGTCCCCAGCAGTGTCCCCGAGCCAGCAGCACAGCGGCCAAGTCCAGGCTCCCAGCGGGGCAGCTTCAACAGCGAGGATATCTGTGGCTACATCGACCGCAGCTTTGCTTTCTGGAAGGAGAAGGAGGCAGAGATGTTCCACCTTGGGGAGTGAGCACCACCACAGATGCAAGGGGGACGGGCAGAATAGGTCCTCCCGCCTCCCTCCCCGTGCAGCCTCCTCTGCAGAGCGCAGAGGGCGCAGCATGGTGCCCATCTCTGAGCAGGACTGAGCCAGAGCCCTCAGGCCCTGTAGTCACAGGCCCCTGGCGTCCCAGCCCAGCCCAGCCCCTTCTGCCTGGGCACCTGGGACCAGGGTGCCAGCCTGCTTCCTGCTTCCCTTCCTGGGGCTTAAGCGTGGGTGTCTGTCCAGTCCTGCCTCTCCCCCCCACCGCCTCCCAGAGTGCCATGGGGCAGAGCTGGAGAGACACGGCACAGAGGCCACGCTGCCCGCTCTCCGGGTGCAGGTGGTGGCCCTCACAGACTCCCTGCCTCCACACCAGGAGCCGCTGCCCTGCTAGTGACCACCGGGCACCACCGAGGACCTGGGCCTGAGGAAAGCCTCCCTGGGCGGCCCCTGCCCCTAAGCAGCAGGGTCCTGAGAGTGGGGACGGGGGTGCCAGCCCCAGGGGACAGCACTGGGCCACTGTCATGTGGGTGCTCAGGTGTCACCCAGGCCACCCTTCTCCACACAGCAGGACAGGGAGGAGATGGGCTCTGCCTTGGGGCCCCTGGTGGCTCAGGCTTGGCAGAGCCAGGTCCTTGGGAGGCACCTGAAGGCTGCTGAGGGGCAGCTCGTCCCCAGCTCCTGGTAACAGCCAGAAGAACAGCCACCGTGAGCCTGCAAGGTCCATGGGCCTTGGGGTGGGGGCTGTGAGAGACCCCTGGGCCTGGGCGAGGAGAAGGTTTCCTGACTTCACATCCCCACTGCCCATGGCCCTACAGCTCAGGGCCAAGTAGACACAGGGACATGCCACCATCGGGGTCTTCTGCAAGAAGCCCTCAGCCCTGGGCCCACAGGCTACACCCTGGAGAGACATGAACTTGGGGTGGCACCAGCAGGGCTGGGAAGGGAAGGGGCACTGACCCTGGCTCCTGGCCACTTAGCATCCCTGGGCCCTGCCACAACACCCACAGAGACCCTTGCCTGCAGCTGACCCTGGACCTGCATTTGCTCAATAAATCTCCCTTCCCAGGCTGGCCTTGCTCCCCTGTTATTGTCCAGAGCCCTGGGAGGGTCCCTGTGCCCATGTGCCCAGCCCTGGGCAGGCACTAGACCCAAGTGCTCCCTACCATTGTAGGCCAGGTCAGCAGCCTCAGTTGCCAGGGACCTGGCTTCTCACCACACAGTGGAGTGGGGACCCGGCTCTGAGAGGCCTTGTAGGTCCAAGGGGGTAGACTCAGTGCCTGAAGGAGAGGGGGGCTCTTTCCAGGGGTCCCCTTGGCTCAGCATCTCAGGGTGGATCCCGTAGGCAGGGCCTGCCCCTGCACGTGGTCTGTGGTTGCACTTGAAACCTGGTATACCCAGGATTGGGAGGACGACCAGGCTCAGATGTTGGGCCTGGGAGCCCGGCACGCAGTGTCAGCAGTGGGGCAACCTGACGGCTCCTGCGGTCCCACAGTGACCACCTGCCAGGCAATGTCCAAAGGGTGACAGGAGGGGTGGGCAGCGGGCAGGCAGCCGGTCCTCAGGTGCCCGGAGCAGCAGCTCAGTGCTCTCTCTGGGTGCCCCGGCCCATCTGCCTGTTTCGAGCATGGTCAGATGGGGCCATTGGGGCCGGGGATCCTGGGGCCAGGTGGGGGCCGGGTGAGAGCATAGAGGGGGCACAGATCTGGACTCATGCCTAAAGGAAGGCACCCTGTCCCTGCTGTAGACAGACACCCTGCTCCTCCAGGCAGGGAGACTGGAAATGCAGGTGACTCACCCCAGGGGAGAGGTCCTGTGTAGGTGGGGCTGGCTCCCCACTGCCTCAGCTGTGGGGCCTGGTCAAGCCAGAGCACCTCCACATGCGCCCAAACCAGGCTACCTAGTGAGTCAGTGTCAAGCCCTCCCCGAGAGGTCCAAGACAAACTAGAAAAGCAGACTAGAGGAGCAGGTGGTGCACACCTGTCATCCCAGCACTCAGAAGGCTGAGGCAGGAGGTTCACTGCAAGCTTGAGGTCAGTCTGGGCTACGTGGTAAGACCTGTTTAAAGAAAAAAAGAAACAAAAGATAAAGCAAAGAAAGGCAGGAAAGAAAAGCAGATGGTCTCAGAGGCAGTGAACACTGCCTGGGACTGTTGGGAGCGCGTTGCACATTTGGGTGACATTTAAGGCAGCGAGGTTTTTAGTGACTCCAAATTTCCTTTGAAGGAGAAACAAAGGAAGCTGTGAGGACCCCCCAGGGAGCCCCATGATCCCCACCTTTGGCATTCACAGTACACAGCCTCCCTGAATATGGCCAATGCACGGATTACTTCTAACTCAGAGAGATGGGAAGTGGCAACCACACAAGGAGGATGCCTCCCCCGCCCCAGCCACTGACCCCACCCCAGCGCAGTCAGGTCCTAACAGGGAGGCAGGGCCGTGGGTGCTGTCAGGAGCCGCTGGTCTGAGCAGTTTCCTGGGCAGCAGCGCTGGACTGATGAGTGAGAGACGAGGGACTTGCGGCTGGGGTGAGGGGGAGGGTGTCACTGTGATGGAGCAGGGGCCCGCAGGCCAGCTGGTTGTGACAACAACGCGTCCATTCCGGCCAGAGAGGCCTAACTTCACCCCAGGACATGTGGCTGGGGAAAGAGTTCTCAGCAAGCCCACGGCAGAGGCCCACAGGTGACGGCAGGGTGCGCGGGTCAGCTCCTGGAGGAAAGTGTGGCTGCGCTGTGCAGCGCTGCGTCCAGCTCTGGCTCAGCTGCTCCTAGCTCCTCTGAAACCCCTACCCGGCCCCGTGCTGGGGAAAAGATGGTCCCATGTCGGCTTCAGAGCCTTCACACAGCATGTCCAGGGCAGTCACAGCGCTGTTGCCACCCTGTGCCCTGACGTCCGTGGTGGGACCTGGACGTCCCTTCCAACTCAAGCAAGCGAGCTGTCACTCTGTGCAGAGGAAATGTGAACTCACACCTGCAAGCACCAGCGTCACTGGGAAGTGGCCAGGTGGACACGCAGTGGGTGCACAGCCAGTGCCTCCCAAGCCTTGGCCAAGCTCTCCCGGAAGTGTCCAAGAGGAGCCCCTGGCATTGCAGGTCCCGACTGCTGTCACCAAGGTCCCCACGGGACCCTGGGAGTCCTGCTTCCTTGACACACAGTGCGGGGCCCAGGCAGACCCTGCTCTCTGAGACAGCACTGTCCTCAGAATCCCTGTTGTTCCCTCCCTCCGGCCCACAAGGTCTGTTAACCCTTCACTTTCCTATTGCAGACAGAGCCAGTCACCAACCCCCTGCCTTTGCTCCATCACCCAGGCCCGGGATCGTCCTGGACACCTGACAGTGGGGACGTCCATCTGCAAGGGCCCCCTGCTCCACCAAGGCCGAAGCAGGGGGCAGACACCAGGCTGGGCTGGGCTGGGCTGGGGAGGGACAGGGAGTGAGGGCCCTTGTGCTGAGGCAGGAGGGTCTCAAGTTCAAGCCCAGCCTGGGCAGCTAGCAATTTAGTGCAGCCCCACCTCAAAAAAAAAAGAGTGGGGGTAACTTGGTGCAAAGGCCCTGGCGTCAGACCTCATTCTTCCAGGAGGGCTGTCACCTGGGCCACACAGGCCCCTTGTCTGCAAGGGCATCGTGTTTTTCCCCTGTGGGGCTGGGCGGGCCAGTGCCAGGTGCAGGGGTGAGGGAAGGTGCGGAGGGGAGGGCTGAGGCTCCTCCACGCAGCAGGGACCCTGCTGGGAGCCCTGCCAGCTCCCAGCCTCCCCTTGGACCTTGGTTACCTCTAGTCCTGCTGGGACCTGATTTGGGACCCTATGGCCAGTGAGGACCAAGTGCTGCCTGAGAGGCTGGCGCCAGTGGTGGTATTTTTAGATGACCCCATTTCTTAGCTGTCCCTGGCACTCAGGGGCAGGAGAGACCAAGGCAGCCTAGACCACAGCCGCGTAGGGCAGGAGGGGCTGTGTCTCTGTCCCGTGCCTGCTCTGTGGGGTGTCACTGCCGCCGTGGTGCCCCGCCTGCACCACACACCCCAGGCTCTGAGGTCATGGCTGCGCTCCTTCAGGTCCCTTTCCCCTGGACACACACTGAGGTGCCCATCGTGTAAAGCTAGCGTGTTGAGTCCTCTGTACCTGTCCCCAGCTGGGGCTCTCCCTGCACCTCCAAGTACCCACCAGGTTCAGCACCCACCGTCCCCACCTTGAAGATGAGGAAAGGGGGACACGGCATTCCCTGCCTCCCAAGCCTTCCTGATGGCCCTGGGATTGTGGACATTCAGCTTTGCCCTGGGAGCTCCCCTCTGTCTGCCCTGGCACTCGGTCACTGGCATTCCCAGCAGGACGTGGCTGGCATGGGCTCTCAGAAGAGGCAGTGGGCAAGGAGCTGTCACCTCACTCCCTCCGCCAGCCTGTCCCTCTCTGCCCTCCTCCCGTGCAGACACAGGCTAAAAATACTCCCATCCCATGTGGCCACCAGCCCCACAGTCCACCTGCTGCTGTGGCAGCCTGCAGTTCTGTCTCAGGCCTGGAGCCGTCTGAAAGGTAGGCCTTGGCCTCTTGGTGGGCCAGGAGCAGGGTGCGGGATGGGGTGCGGGATGGGGTGCGGGATGGGGTGCGGGATCAGGCCTGAGCCCAGGAGTGAGTGTTTGGTACAGAGGCCTCCACAGGCCTGGCCAGTTCTGGGAGCGGGGCGGGGTTCCAGTTTCCACACTGTTCTAGCTACAGAGGAGGAGTGGGAGGCTGGACCCTTGTGGATACAGCCAGGGGCCCGGTCCCCACAGGCTGTGCTGGGCCCTCCACTGTCCCGCCTGCCCACCCTCCCGTGTTCCTCCGAGGCCTAGCGGTGGCCAAGACCCAAAGGGCCCCCTCCCCAAGCTCGCACCCCAGGCAGCAGGTGTCAGCAGGAGCCCAAGGCCTCAGAAGGGGCTGAGCCTCCTGCTGCCGCCGCCATCCTCGCAGCTCGCCAAGGGCATCACAGCAGCAATGCCTGGAATGTGAGGCCTGGGGTGGTAGCCAGAGACAGGCCCCTCGCCCACAGAGTCCCCGCCAATCTTCCCTCGCCCAGCCAGTGCCACCCCATGGGGCAGGACACTGGGTGGGTCCTGAGCTGCTGGGACCAGCGTGAGCCCAGCTTGGCCCCTGGAAGGCCGCAATGGGCTCCTGGGTCCTTGCTGGGTCTGTAGGAAGGGGGCTGGACACCTGAGGGCCGGGAAGTGACAGGCAGGCCTTGTGCTGGCCAGTGTTTTGGCTCTCATTTGCCTTATGGTGGCGCCCTCTGGTGGACCGACGTCTCCCTGCTGTGCAGTCTTTGGCCCGTGGGTGACTTCAAGGAACACAACGCAGGGTTTCTTTGGGACTGTTTTCTTCTGGCAAAACACAGAAGTAGGTGAGTGAGTGTGTGTTTATGTAAATGAGCAGATATGCTGGTGCATACCCTGGGCCGCTGGGACGAGAAGCTGCAGGTCCTGGGAGAAGTGCCTGGGCGTCATTAGCAACGGCCCTCAGCTATGGCCTGGGCCTTGCTCAAGTCCAGCTCTCAAGCAGCGACACTGCCCCTGTAGCCCAGCCCCAGCTGTGAAATGACAGCACTCACATAGCGGAGGTTGACCCAGGGTGTGGCTGGGGAGGCAGCAGGACACAAAGGGGGCCACAGGAGGCAGGGCACCACGGCCTACACCCTCAGCATCTCCACAGGTGAGGAAATTGGACAGAGGGGGTGTGGCTTGCCCACAGCCACCTGTAAGGTCACCGCAGATGGGGCAGGAAGCCAAAACACCACCATGGCCTGCACTGCAGCGTGGGCCCAGCAAAAGCCGTGGGGGATCTTGGTGCAGGGCTCACCGTCCTCTGCAGCTGTGCTCGCCCTGCCGGCCATAGGTTGGTCTGCCTGCTCTGACTTCATCTCCTCCCTGTGCAATGAGAGCAGTGCTTGGCCTGCTGCACAGGGCCCGGCTGAACCACGGGCGTGGTGGTCACTCAGGCAGGTGAGACTGTGGCTAACCTTGTTGTGCTCTCCAGGAGCTCAGGAGGTACCAAGCATCTCTGTGGGGACAGAGGCCAGCCGAGGACCCCAGTCAGTGGCATCATGGTGCAGAATGTGGATGACCTGGACTTCCAGCTGCCCTCACACGCCCAGGACATGCTGGATGGCCTGCAACGACTGCGTGCTCTGCCCAAGCTGGCTGATGTCACGCTGCTGGTGGGTGGCCAGGAGCTGCCCTGCCACCGCGGCCTCCTTGCACTGAGCAGCCCCTACTTCCATGCCATGTTTGTGGGCGACTTTGCTGAGAGCTTCTCTGCACGTGTGGAGCTGCGGGACGTAGAACCAGCTGTGGTGGGGCAGCTGGTGGACTTTGTGTACACTGGCCGGCTGACCATCACACAGGCCAATGTGGAGGTGCTCACGCGTACTGCCTCGCGCCTGCACTTCCCCGCTGTGCAGAAGGTCTGTGGCCGCTACCTCCAGCAGCAGCTGGATGCCACCAACTGCTTGGGCATCTGTGAGTTCGGGGAGCAGCAGGGGCTGCTTGGGGTGGCTGCCAAGGCCTGGGCCTTCCTGCGGGAGAACTTTGAGGCTGTGGCACGGGAGGACGAGTTCCTGCAACTGCCCCGGGACCGGCTGGCTGCCTGCCTGGCCAGCGACCTGCTGCAGGTGCAGCCAGAACAAAGCCGGCTCGAGGCCCTGCTGCGCTGGGTGCGCCACGACCCCCAGGCCCGGGCTGCCCACCTGCCTGGGCTGCTCCGCCTGGTGCACCTGGATGCTGTGCCCAGGCCCTGTGTGCAAGAGCTGCTGGCCACAGAGCCGCTGATCCAGGCATCGCAGGCATGCCAGGAGGCCCTGTCCCAGGGCCACAGTGGGGTGAGTGAGAGGCCCGGGGTCCCATCCCTGAGAAGGAGAGGCACCCTTGAGACCCCCCTCACACAGGGAGGAAGAGCAAGTATGAGCGTCCCCAACATGCATCGCACTCTGCCTCGGGCGGGCCCCTGCGTGGGCATCGCTGGTCGCCCCTCCAGGACAGACTGTGCCCCTGAGTGTGACAGAGCCAGGATGTCAGGTGTGCTGGCTTTCTGAGCCTGTGGCAGAACAGAGGAGACATAGCTTAAGCCAGGAGAGGCCATTTGTGGCTTTGAATTTCAGGGCTTGGCCCGACAGCTGCTCACTTCCGGGAAGCCAGGGAGCCTACAGGCAGAGAGGGAGGGGCGGGGCCAGAGCAGTCTTGCCGCTCCATCCGAAGGTTCCACCTCCTCATGAACAAGCCCATTTTGGTGAGAGTTGCGAGTGGCTTCACCCACTATGATCAGAGCATGCTCTTATGGCTTGATCCCTTCCAGGGACCCCACCTCTGAACACTGCCATGACAGGGACCCAGCCCTACCCTGAAAGCTGGGGGACAAGTCCTCTCCAGACCATGACTCGAGGGTGGGGACCCGGAAGGACCCTGTCCTAAGAAGCCCACAGCTCACTGGTATTGGAGTATGCGGCTGGATGGAAAGGTCCCAGTAGAGGCACATGCACAGGGTGCAGGGTGTCCTGCAGGAGCTGGCATACATGAGGGTCTTGGGGAAGAGGCACCAGAACTAGGCCTTGGAGACAGGCAGGAGTAGGCAGGAGGAAGAGGGGATGATCTCCAGGTATTGCCACGCAGTGCAGCTGTGGTCATCTGCAGTCCTTGGGGATACACACACGTGTCCACACCTACACATGCACACAGGCACGCACACATGCCTGCCCGGCCCACACACATGCCTCTGGACCTGAGGGTCATTGTGCCAACTCCTCTGCTCCTGCCCAGGTGCTGTCCAGCCCCTCGCAGAAGCTGGAGGAGGTACTGGTGGTGGTGGGCGGCCGGGCCCTGGAGGAAGACGAGGAGAGCGGGGAGGAGCCCACACCTCGCCCTGGGAACTTCGTCTTCTATGACACCCAGGCCAGTGAGTGCCCCCCCCTGCACTGTGCCCAGCACCCACAGGCCTGGGAGTGGGTGTGCAGAGAGCCAGGCACCTGCCAAGTCCATGTCCAGGGTGCCCATGGCGTTATGGGTGTAGATGAGTCTGGAGCCTTTGTGAGAGGCCAGAGGCTAAGTGCTGGTCCTTGGGGATCCTGCTGCTCCCTGCCCTGGGCTCCTGATGACGAAGGAGGGCAGTGGGGGTGATGGTGAGGGGCAAGAGCCCAGGCTCTGCTCCAACAGCTCTCCTGTATGCCCTGACCTGGCCAACTTGGGGATGCATGTGGTCTCCCCCTCTGTGAAATGGGCCCGGTGAGGGGCACCAGGCAGGAAAGGGGGGGTGACTGGATGGGGGGGTACTGGGGAGCTTCTGTGGACCCTTGGTGGTACTTGTGGTCACATCCTGGGAAAATTGTCACTGGCTGTGGTCCTAGGCCAATGTGGTCCCTGCCAGCCCCACATGGGGTACCCCTGGCTGGCACAGGAGGCCTAGTGGCTGTCCTAGCTGGATCGGGTGATGAGGGGGATTTGGTGCTGACGTCAGGAAGCAGCTGTGCCTGGGCTGGCAGGGACCCCGGGGTGACACAGACATGAGTCAGGGACACTCAGTCCCTGCCCGCTGTGCCAACTCCGTTCTCCACAAGGCCCGGGTTCCGCATGTCCCAAGTACTGTCACGGGCATTCGCTGCCCGAGGCCCAGCCTCCCACAAACACCCCAGAAGCCCCCTTCTGTGGTCACGGTCTCAGGGGCTTTCCCAAAATGCTTCTTGTCTTTGGCCTCAGTTCGCCCCAGGTCATGCAGCCCCACAAACCCCACCTCATGTCCCCTCCCTTCTCTGAAAGCCAGGGATGTCCCCTTTCTCAACAGGGAAACAGGCTGGGCTGGGTGGGAGACCTGCTGCAGGGTTTAGGGTGTCCAGCACCCCACGACTCAAAGAAGAGCGGAAGAGTACCACCACCGGTAGTGATGCTCCGGGCTGAGGCCCCTAACCCGTGTGACCATGGGGTCCGTGGGGTTCAGGGGAGCTCTGTCTTGTGCATCCTGGGTGCTGCCCTGAGTCCAGTCTGGTGTTGCATTCTGAGATGCTGTGGGGTAGAATGACCAGGGCAGTCAGGGCCGGATCCAACCCACCGCACAGTGTCCCCTCCCCCGCTGAGCCCCTCCCGGCCTGTTTCCAAGACAAGGGAGCTGTGGTCAGCACCCAGCCCCTGAACCGGCCACCCAACACTGTGCCTCTTGTCCTGCCAGGGCGGTGGATGGCGCTGCCTGACTTCCCTGACTACCACAAGTGGGGCTTCTCCCTGACAGCGCTCAACAATGATGTCTACGTCACAGGTGGGCAGCCTGGGCCCAGCCAGCACCTGCAAATCAACCTGCACACCTCAGCAGGGTCCCTGCCAGTTTGGCTGGAACCCCTCAACCCCTTTTGGCTCATGAGAGCCAGGACACTTAACTCCAGGGCCCCATGCCCACTGCCTGGCGTCTTCAGGAGGAGCTGTGTGATGGCTGGGTCACTCGGGCTTTTCCCCATAAGAGGCAGGGTAGAAACCCCGGATCTGAGTCCCTTGTCTACAGGGATGGAGGTCTCATAGCTGGCCACCCCTGCAGCCCCAATCTGGCCCATGGTCTGGCAGCTGGGAGCTCAGCACATTTGGGGTCACAGTCTGGCTTGGGGTGTGGACATTCAGTCCAGAGACTGCAGGTCAGTGGCATCCATGTGGACAAGGCCTCTCCCAGCAGGTGGCTCCAGGGGCACCAAGACAGACACCTGGTCAACCACCCAGGCCTGGTGCTTCCCTCTGAAGGAAGCTGCCTGGAAGGTGGTGGCACCCATGCTGAAGGCCCGCACCAATCACGCCAGCGCAGCGCTCAATGGGGACATCTACGCCATTGGTGGTGAGTTTCTCACCAGCGCAGCCTGTGGCTGGTTGGAGCCTCCTGGGCCTGTATCCCCCAGCCCCAGCCTAGGGACACTGCTGCTTGCAGCTGCCTGGGCTGTGCTGCCTGTTGAGGTCAGGATGCCCATGCCCAGCTCCCAGCAGGTGGTGCTGGGACCCCTGCCAGGTGTTCTCCGTAGCCGGCCCCAGCCTCTTGTGACGCACGTGGGGCAGAGCAGGCAGAGAGTGCGTCAGGCGGTGTCCAGCTGTCAGCAGGGGAGACTGCAGGCTCGGCCCGGGCTCGGGGCCCTGGGGAGCCATGGAATGAAGGATCCACTGTGTCCTCCCCACCAAGCCCCTGCCTGGCCCGGCGCTGCCCTGTGCCCAGACACCTGAGAGCGATGCAGCAAGGAGCCCCAGAGTGGGCAATGAGGCAGACATTGAAAGGCCATGTCCATGTCTCTGTGGCTCCAAAGATCACAAAAGAGCCACGCCTGGCCCTGAGGGATTCCAGAGCCCCCACCTTTCCTGGCCACCCCCCTTTCCTCTCCACGGCAGGACCCTGAACAGAGAGCAGAGAGCAAACAGGTTCTAGAGCCTAGGGCACCCGGGGACCCCAGGTCCGCAGAGGCTGAGGCAAAGCTTCCTGGCCACGAGGGTCCCTGCATCATCACAGCCAGGCTCCACCTGGGAACTGGGGTTTCTCACAGCTCCCTGCCCCATTCCACTTCCTGACTTCCACTTCTGGAAGCCTTGGTTTCCCTGCCAGTGACTTGGGCAAGCTCCCTGCCCCTCCAGTGTGTGCCCACCCTCCCTGCCCTTCTAGTCCTGAGCGCTGGGCCTGGGTTTGCACGACCTCCCTCCCCCAATCCCCCATGGCCCTGCCTTGCAGGCACCACCCTGGATGTGGTGGAGGTGGAGAGCTATGACCCCTACACAGACAGCTGGACACCTGTGCGGCCCGCGCTCAAGTATGTCAGCAACTTCTCGGCGGCCGGCTGCCGGGGCCGGCTCTACCTGGTGGGCTCCAGTGCATGCAAGTACAACGCCCTGGCGCTGCAGTGCTACAACCCTGTCACAGGTGCGCGCTGCAGGGCCGGCGTGGGGCCTGGGGCCCGGGGAGGCTGCTGGGGACGGCAGAACAAGGCAGGGAGGGCAGAGGCCAGAGGACTCGGAGGTCGGCTTGCCGAGTGCCCGCCCAGCCTGTGGAAGTGAGCTGCTGTCCGCCCTGCGCGGCAGTGTGGCCTTGGGGGACACCGCCAGGCTCCTCGGTCTGGGCTCCGCCCTGGGGCTCGGGCCCCGCTGTACTGTCCGCAGTCCAGTGGCTTCTGGCCCCAGATGAGACTGTTTCACCCCCGGGATGGTGCAACGACAGTGGGGTGTGTTGCACAGGGCTGTCAGGCTCCGCAGGGCTGATGGGCCCTGAGTGAAGGTGGGGACCCAGGTTCCCAGGTCCAGGGAGGGGGCAGGAAGGAGGCCGAGGCCCAGGGCTCAAGGCCAGTCCTGTGGGATAGGGTCGCCAGGCTAGGACCCCCACAGCTGAGGTTCCTGGGGCTCCCAAGCCTTGGCTCAGGGAGAGGCCTCTTCCAGTAGCCAGTACACTGAGGCAGGGAGGGGCCCCCAGCCTCCGTGAGCAGGAGCCCTGGCCCCCTGATGCAGGGCCCTGTGCCCCACAGATGCCTGGAATGTGATCGCCTCACCCTTCCTGCCCAAGTACCTGTCCTCACCACGCTGCGCTGCGCTCCACGGGGCACTCTACCTCATTGGCGACAACACCAAGAAGGTCTACGTGTACGACCCAGGAGCCAACCTGTGGCAGAAGGTGGGCTCTGCCACCCACCATAAACATGGCAGGGGCAGCCCGGGGCAGGGGTGAGGGTGGCCTGCCCCCAAGGCCAGCAAAGCCAGATCCTGCAGGAAGCAGCTCCTTCCAGGGGTGGCTACCAGAAGCATGCCTTGGGACAGGCAAGCTGGAAGGGGATTCTCGGGCCTTGTGGCCCATCCAGTGCCACGAGGCCAGGCCGCCATTTCTCCTCCCTGGTCACCCACTCGTGGTACTCTGCAGTCCTGCTGCCCACTGCTGCTTCTGAGTTTTGGTGCTTTGCTGGCCTGGAACTCCGTATGTAGCCCAGGCTGGCCTCAAACTTGTGGTGCTGCTTCTGCCTCAGGCTCCTGAGGGCTGAGGTTACAGGTCACGCCCAGAACAGACTGAGGAGCAGTGAGCTCCCAGGATCCCCAGCGCCCTGCTTGGGACATGGGCAGGCAGTCCCACTCCCTGCTGTCTCCTGTGCCCACCAGGGACCCCTGACCACCATCCTCTATCCTCAGGTGCAGTCCCAGCACAGCCTGCATGAGAATGGCGCCCTGGTGCCCCTGGGTGATGCGCTGTATGTGACGGGCGGCCGCTGGCAGGGCATGGAGGGCAACTATCACGTGGAGATGGAGGCCTACGACACAGTGCGGGATGCCTGGGCCCGCCACGGTGCCCTGCCCCGCCTCTGGCTCTACCACGGGGCCTCTGCTATCTTCCTGGACGTCTCCAAGTGGACACAGCCCTTCAGCCCTGGCCCGGAGCCCTAGCGCACGAGGCCTCAAAGGTCCCAGCCCTGAGGGTTCCCGGGCAGGGCTGCATTGCCCAAAGAACGGCCCCCCTGATGTGTGCTTGCCTGTGCACTTGGGGCTGCCACCCCTCCAGGACCCAGCTGGGTGCCTGCTGCCAGGGAGCACAGCACGGCCCAGGGATGCAGCTTTGTGGCTGGCACCATAGCACCACACTCCAAACTGCCCAGTGTGTGTGGGTGGGGTGTCCAGGGCCTCAGGGAAAGAGTCCGGGCCCAGGACGGCATGCATGGAACCCTGGCTCCTCCTCTATGTCCCTACAATGAGTTTGGGGGAGCTGTGCCACAGCGGGTGGGGGAGAAGGGGCCCCAGGACCCGGACAGGGCCTCCCAGGTGGGTCTGCCTGCCCTGCCTGCCAGGCCTGACCACCGGGGCAGTCTCCTTGGGCCGCAGCATCTCTGTGGGCCTCAGGCTGCCCTTTCTGCTTCCTAATCTGCTCACGGCATAGCCAAGGCCCTGCCCAACCCTGTGTGCCACTTCTACCAGGAAGGCCACCTCGGGGCCACCAGGAAGGGGTGGGTGAGGGACAGGAGCCAGGGCCTCAGCCCTTGTGTAGCCCACTTCTCCGAGAGGCCTTTATTGACACAGGCCCTCTCTTAGAATGGATTCACCAAGGGGCAACAGCCACTGTGGGCCGCAAGACCTGCAGGGATGCCTCGAAGGAGCACTGTGTCCCCCAAGAGAGGCAACAGGTGCTGGGGTGCCCAGGGCTGGCTCAGCCCCCAGGCCCTGTGTTTGTACCAAGCACACAGTAAAGGACTCTCGCTGGCTTGACCAGGGCGCGTCTCTCACAGGCATGGCCAGAGATGACTCAGGATCCTGCTTGGCCCTGGCCTGTGAGGCCAGAGTAGCACCCATCTCCCACAATAGGTTCCTGCTCCAGGGCTGGGACCTGGAGCCCTGGGGACCAGGGGCCCCGAACACCCTGGTTCTAGAGGACCCAGAGGGATCTAGCACCAGCCCCCAAGAGAAAGAGCACGGCTTTGCTTGATCACCTGGCTACGGGTTAGGTGGAAAGAGCCAGGGCTTTCTGGGGAAGTGGTCACCCAGGAGACTGCTCAAACTGAAGCCCCTGAAGCAGGCGTGGTGACACACACTTGTACTGCCAAGCACTCAGGAGTCTGAAGCAGGAGGATCACAAGTCCCAGGCCAGCCTGGACAATTCAGTGAGGTCTTCTCTCAAAATAAAAGTGGAGATTTCAAGGAGCCAGCTCATCTTACTTGATCAGAGACGGGCAGCTGGAAGGTGCTGGAGGACAAATCCTGCTCTACGCTGAGTGGGACTGGGAGCCTGGGGGCACGTGCCATCTGGGGAGGGGCACACACCTCCCACTAAATAGCCTCAGCTTTGCTGAGCTGTGCCTTGCACTGGGGGACAGAATGTCCCCAGGGTCCAAGCAGGGAGCTGTCAGCCCTTCAGTCAGGAACTTGGAGTTCAGGAAAAGCAACCCTGGCTAGGGACCCCACCCCCTCCTCCGGGGTGACGGGTGCTGTGCACAGCGTGCAACTCCATGACCTTAGGCCACCCCCAACCTCATGCCTGCAGGGTTCCAGGCTGGGGTATAATCCTGGGAGTGGGCTGTCGGGTGATTCCTGGCCAGGGTGGGGGCACTGGCACTGTGGCCTGAACTCCAAAGGCCACACAGCAAGATGACTTCAGGCTGCCAGCGTTGGGAGCAAACGGAGCCTTTTTCCCACGACCTCATCATCAGCAAGGAGAAGGGGCCACGCATAGCCCGGCACTCCAGGCTGCAGGGCCAGGCAGCTCATGCCATGTGGAGGGCCCAAGAATGAGGCTTGGGTTTCAGCAGCCCTGCACTGCCTGGGCTCCCTGGTGCCATCCCCACTTCTGAACCCAGCCCTGCTCCCGCATTTCCTCATTTCCTTGATCTGCCTGATTCTTTGCTAAGCTCTGCCTCCTCTAACAGCAAACCTTCTTTGGAAAGGGGACCCCAGAAACACACAGGCCCCACCTGAAGGCCCAGCATGCTCTGCTCCGTCAACCCCTGTCCCCCCAGGCTGGGTCCTCACTACCGAGGGACAGTGGGATAGCACGGCAGGAGGCTGCACCAGCACCAGAACCGATCAGATTTGGGTCCAGGCGGAGCCTGTGATGTCAGGGGATTGCTCACTGTTTAGGACAATAGCTGTTTCCTGGGGCAATAGCCTGGATCCTGGGCCCTGTGTCTCCTGCTGGCCGCTGTGGAGGGGATGATGTCACTTGAGTGTCTTGGGTCACGCTTCCCAAACCGGGTCCCTGAGTCTCCCCATTCCTGGTGCTCTCAAAGGTGGCAGAGCCAAGGCCTGTCCTGTCCGGACATGAGTCAGGTCAGACAGTGTCCAGGTCAAACTGCAGCCAGGCACGTAGGGCATCCTGAGCGGGCAGACCTGCCCCCTAGGGAAAAGGCACGGTCACGTGCCCCCTAACCTTCAAAGTCTCCCCGAACTCAGACCACACCCCAGCCAGAGTGGGAAGACCCAGTGGATGGCATGAAGTGCTGCACGTGTGTGTGCAGTGAGCTGGCCTCTGCCCTGCCACGCTGCTCCTAGCTATGTGCCCCTGGCCAACTGGCCACCTGTCTGGGCTGCCCCAGGGGCCACAGAGCTGATGCAGTGCTGTGCGTGCTCACGCTTTCCAGAGGTGAGGGGCGCCTCTGTGGAGCTGCATCTGAGACAGGAGGCACACAGCCCACCATCTTCATGATTCACAGGAAAGAGCCAAATCCCAGAAAACAATAATGCTAAACACTGTGCTTTCTCTAAAGTGTGGAGTGCAAGACAAATGGATAAAGAAAATGAAGTATTTACACAAATGGAGTACTACTTTGTCATAAAGAAGGTCGAACTTGAGTCATCTGTAAGAAAATGGACCCAACATGGTGGCGCACAATCCCAGCACTCGGGAGGCTGAGGCAGGAGGATTGCTGCAAGTTTGAGGCCAGCTTGGACTACATAGTGACTTGAAGGCCAGCCTGAACTGCATAGCAAAACCCTGTCTCAAAAGAAAAAAATGGATGCACTTTGAGACCATAACGTGAAATAAATCTGACACACAAACTTAAATATCACATGGTTTCGATATGAGAAACCCAAAGTATGAATAAGGAGCACAAAATAAAAGATGGCAGGAAACAGGGAGACAGAGCTCTTGCCAGTGGGGAGCGGAGGGAAAGAAAGAGAATCGAGCGTCAGGATGCCAGGCGTCAGTCCCCAGGGTGAACGTGATTATTACGCATGGCAAACGCGGACCGACACAAGAACAAATGAAGCGTCCTGCAGTGCATGTTTCCTGGCCCAGTCTCCTGGCCCAGTGGCTGGGTGCCTGGCATCCAGGAAAAGTGGTTTAGATCAGGATTCCCTGGGCCCCCTCCCTGAGGCTGGGGCCACACCTGCCTGTTCTGGGGCTCCCATCCACCCTTGGTCCATGATGAGTCACAGAGAAGCTAGCCCCCCTCGTGGGAAAACTTTAACTTTCAATATTTCTCTCCTTCCCTTACCTGTTCCACATCAGTTCCCCTTGGCCACAAAAGCCAAACCCACCCTCATCCACTTTGGCAGGACTTTGACAAACAGCTCACCTCGCTCGGGTTGTTCTGGCCCAACCCACCCCACTCGGACTGTTCTGACCCTCGGACACCCCACCATCCCACTTGGGCTATTCTGGCCTGCTGACACCCACCCTGAAAAAGAGTTTAAAAGCCCATGCTTTGCTTAGTTCGCTGCTGCCTTGGTCCCATAGGCAGCCTGTTATCCCCCATGTGCCGCTCCACCCAATGAAGACTTCTCTGGTGTCAGAAGGTCTGGTCTGGTTCCGTGTGGGTCTTGGTTTCTATCAGTCCACATGGACACAGATGGGCAGCACCTGCACGGCAGAAAGTGCTGCGCATGCTGGGCTCTGCCTTGCCCACTCTGAGCTCGGCACTGTGTGCTGAGCTTGCTGCTGGCTTCTGGCCTCCGCTGTGATCTGACAGTGCCCCGGTGGGAGTGGCCAGGCGCCCAGGGACCTGCAGGGTGGGCTTCCCCTGTGCTGACCCCGGCAGGCCCTTCCGTCTCCCCCACACCAGTGGGTGCCGCCTGGGTCAGTCCTCCCTGCCGGCCCCATCCGTGCTGGGCAGCTGCTCTGTTGCAAGACCGGCTCGGCAGCCCCAGGCCCTGCAGGTCCCGGTCCCCACTGCCACGCGCACCACCTTTCTGACGGTCTTGCGGGGGCCGGGGTGGGGGGGGGCGCCAGGGTCTCCCTACCCTTGCGGGGCAGCGAGGAGCTGGCAGGTCCTCGCGCTGTACAGAAGGGGGCGCCCGGCCAGTAACCCGCATCCTGCAGCGCGCACTGGCGCCGGGAGGGGGAGCGGCCGGGAGGGCGCGGGATTCGAGCCCATAAAAGGCGCCGTGCCCTGCTGTGCTCACTCGCCGCCGGCATGGCCCCGGCCCGCTGCCCCGCAGGAGCGCGCCTGCTGCCCGTCTGCTCGGGGTTGCTGTTCTTCTGTGCGAGCCTTGGAGCCCTGGAATCCGCGGGGAGCAACACGCGCCCGCAGCCCTCGCCCGGGGCCCCCCTACCCTCCGAGAGCCGCGCGCACCCTGCCTCCCGCCCGCCGGTAAGCCGGGGCCGCCGTGTCCCTGGGAGCGGCTGTCCTTGCGTGGGAGCCTGACACGGGCGTGGGGGCTGTTCCTCGTTCAAACCAAAACACCACCGCGCACCAGAGGGAGCTGGCACAGTGGAAAGAGCTTCGTCCTAGGGGGCTGGGAAGACCAGGTGTGCTGAGGACGTGCCTGAGGGTGCCGAAGCCCCTCCGCAGCACAGAGCGCTTCTGCAGTTGGCAAGGAGACCGGTGTGCGGCTGGGGACTCCCCTGCCCTCTTTCTGGCTTTTTTTTGCCCAGTGACTGCTGGCAAGGAAGCAGCCATCTGAAGCCGTGCCCTGTGCCTTCCTGCCCAGGCCTGGGGCCTGGGTTGCTGGGTGGGGAGGATTTGGTGGCACCTCCCAAGTGTCCCCAACAGCCTCAATGTCAGGGAGGGCAGGGCCTCTGGTCTCCCTATTTTGACAGTGTCTGTGGCCCCACACAGGGCTCTGGCCAGAGAAGGCACCCACTAAGGAGGGGGACACACAGGGGGTTTCCTGCCTCCCCATAGCTCCTGTGCACAGAGGCCCAGCACCTCTGGGTGTCCAGCCACAGCCCCAGGAGGCTTCCAGCAAGGGTAGGGACTGGGGCTGCCAGGTAGGCTCTGGGCTGGGCCTCCTTGGGGAGCCACAGTGTCACCTGAGGCCCCCAGGAGCCAGGGCTCCTTCTGGGTGAGCCCAGTGGCTTCCCACCACACTGCAGCAGGCCCAGCTCCCGGGATGAAGATCAACAGGCCCCATGCATCCCCTAAGTCAGCTCGGGTCTGAGTCACCAGGGCCACTGGTCCAGCTGGGAGATCAGCTCCGTGCCCTGCCGTGGCCTGTGGACAGATTTTTGTATCATGAGGAGTCCCCCTGGGGAGTCCAGGAGCGCACCCAGCGGCCTTCGAGGATAAGGAGCAGCGCTGAGAGAGGACCAAGGGCCCAGACCCTCTGTCCACCCTGAAGTCCCTCTGACATAGGTCGCCCCCACTGGCAGCAAGTTCTGTGCTTGGTCCTTAGCAGGAACCAGCTGGCCAGCAAGCCACAGACTGAGACTTGGGGTCCAGGCAGCTGTAAGGTCCCAAGTGCTACCATCGGGCACTGGATCTGCACCCATGACCTCATCTAAGCCTGCTTGAGCCACCTCCTTCACAGCTGGCATCCCTGCCTGGAGCCAGAGCACAAGGCCTGCTGCCCAGTGGGCCCAAGGCTCTGCCAGGAACCGAGGTTCCTCCCTGGACTTTACCGCATCAGGCCTGCCAGGCACCACACACACAGGGCAGCAGTCTCTGAGCCGCTGTCTTTGCTTGGCTCAGGACTCGGAGCGCAAGGCAGATGAACAGTGAGACATCTGTGCCCAGTCTGAGAGTGTGCCCTCGGCTGAGAGTGCCTCCCAGGGCTCCTGTGGGTAAGGACAGGGGCTCTGTGGGCAGCTGGAGTCCCCGGTAGTCACAGCCACTTCTTCCTGGCTGCTCTCGGGAGCTGGTGCTCGAGGGCCCCCTCAGCGCTTGCCCAGGTCCTCTGCAGAGCAAACCTGAAGGGACCCCATGAAAGCCGGGTGGGCTGTGTTCCAGGAGCCCAGCACTGAGCGCTCACTCGGTGTGGACCCCCGGGACACCTGGATGCTGTTTGTCAAGCAGAGCGACAAGGGCGTCAATGGCAGGCGGGGCAGAGGCAAAGCCCGGAGGCTGAAGGTGAGCAACCACTGTCATCACCTTGATGTTTCCAGCCGCACACTAGGGTGGGGAGCTGGGGGCCAGGCTGGCCCAGGGAGCCCCAGTTAAGGGCCGGCCCCCCTTTCTCTCCCATCTTGGCCCTGGCCCGGCCTGGCAGAACGGGGCACCTGATCCTGACAGCCAGCTCCTGCCTTGAGCCCCAGTGTGGGCCTGTCTCTGTGGCCAGGAGCTCCAGGTCGGGGTTGCACTGTCCACTGAAGGCCACCCCGCCGCTCTGGGCTCTGATGCAGTGGTGGGCGGTGGGCTCTGAGCCTGGTTCCAGAGGCCAGCTGCGCTGTCCCATGGCCTTGCCCAGCTCCCCACTTCCCCTGAGCTACCTGGCCCTGTCCCAGGCCTCTTAGTGCAGGGGACTCGCTCCTTCTTGGACTGGGTTCTGACCTGGCCCGTGTGGGTGCCTTAGGGTGCTGGGCCCCAGGCTGGGGGACTTGCTGTCACTGGCTGACTCTGAGATGCAGGTCTCAAAAAGCAGCCTGGAGTCCCTGCACCTGGGACCAGTGCCACCCCAGCCTGCCCTGTGCCTGCCCAGCCCACCTCAGCCTCACGGCCTGTGTCTTTTACTGGCTGACAGTCAGGAAACTGAGGCCTGGAGGGACTGCCTGTCCGAGCCCACCCTATGCGGACAGCTCTCCCACTGGTCCTCAGAGGCAGAGGGGACGCCCAAGGCTCGAAGCTCCTGCTCGGTGTCCTCACCACCAGGGTCCCTTCCAGCTCAGCCTTCCAGGGCCACCCGGGCCCCCTGGCCCCCAGGGCCCACCTGGAGCCCTCATCCTGCCAGAGGCACTGCTGAAGGAGTTCCAGCTGCTGCTCAAAGGTAGGGGTGATGTGGGGCGTGCTCAGGGCTTGAGGGGACAGACCGCAGCCCCACGGCCAGCCGGGTCTGGAGCGTTGCCCAGCATGGGAGGAGAAGGCTCACTGAGGAGGGTGAAGGGTGCTGCTCTGTCTGCGGTGCCAGGGGGGACCAGCACCTAGGGCTCCTGCCCAGACTGTCTTCACTGTGGGCAGCTGCTGGGCGTGGCTCACATTATTTACTGGAGTTGAGCGTGTGATGAAGAACTACCAAGCTGTTTCCCCTTTGACTTCGTATATCGTGTTCAGTTTTATATACCACTTTCAGCTGAGTGTGGTGGCACACGCCTGACCTGCACTCAGGGGACTGAGGCAGGAGAATCTCTGCTTGTATCAGGCCAGCCTGGACTGCATAGTGAGACTTTGTCTCAAAAACCCAAAACAAACCCCAACAAAACAACAATTTCAGCGCCTTTTTGGTCCTGGTGTAACTTCCAGTAGGGCTGCAGAAGGTACTTACTCATGCTCAGCCTCTTCCCAAAATGTGGATAAGCCAGAGTGCGGAGACTGGAGGGCCAGGACGCGAAGTGGCTGCTGGGCAAGGCTGAGGGGCGCCAGGCAGCCGCGGGGTCAGGGCGCAGTGGCCCTAGGCCTGTGGCCAGGGGCGTTCGACCCCCTGACTCTGGATCCGTCCTACCGGGTGTGGGGTGGATGGTCCCAGGCACTCACTGCTCACTTTGTGCCAGGCGCCGTGCAGCAGCGTGAGCGTGTGGAGAGCGAGCGGTGCACGCGGGGCCCCGCAGAGCCTGCAGCCACCCAGGAGGACGAGGACGCGGTACTGGCGGTGCTGGCCGCACCCCCGGCCCCGCGCGTGGAGGCAGCCTTCCACTGCCGCCTGCGCCGGGATGCGGTGGTGGAGCGGCGCGCGCTGCACGAGCTCGGGGTCTACTACTTGGTTAGTGGCACGGGCCAGGTGGGGCGGGGCCCAGGCGGGACCCCAGGTGACTGTCTGCACCCGCAGCCCGACGCCGAAGGCGCCTTCCTCCGTGGCCCAGGCCTGGATCTGACCAGCGGCCAGTACACTGCGCCCGTGGCCGGCTTCTACGCGCTTGCCGCCACGCTGCACGTGGGTGAGGCGCGGGCCGAGGGTGGGGCGTTCCTGTCCTGCTCCCTACCCAACCCTGCGTGACCGCCCCCACCCGCCCGCAGCGCTGGCCGATCGGCCCAGACAGGGTTCCCTGCGCCCGCGAGACCGCCTGCGCCTGCTCATCTGCATCCAGTCCCGCTGCCAGGGCAACGCGTGAGTGCTGCAAGCCCGCCGGCCCAGCTACTTCCTCTCACCCGCCTGGATGCTGCCCCCTCCCCCAGCACGCAGCAGGCCTATCCCTGCCAGCCACCTTCCTGCTGCCCCAGATGCCTAGGGGAAAGGAGGTTGGCACCAGCGCCCTCCCCTGAGCCCTCACCCCCCACACCCTCCCGCCCTTCACCTAGGGACTCTGCAGCAGGAACCCACTGCTCAGTACTTCACAGTCCCCTCTGGTCCCCCAGGACAGTCCCTCTACCTCCCTCTGTCCCCTGCCCCCTAGCATGGGGCTAGGCACACCACAGATGCGGACACATGGCTGGAGAAGGCATGGATGAATGGGGAAACTGAGGCTTTGGCTTTCAAAGCCCTGTGTGTGTGTTGGCCAGCTTTCTGTGCCACTTTTAGCCACAGTGGCACCTCCCTGGGCAGCAGCAATGTCTGGTTTCTCACTGGAGCCAGGGCTTTGCTGCCCCTTGCTTGACTCTGGCCTTGCAGAGTCCCATTGGTCCCGTGTCTGGGGACCCTGTGTATAACCTCACCTCCCATACAAGATGGGTTGGGCCCAGACTCTGAGGTCACCATGGGGGAAGGTGGTAGCCTCTGGGGCAGGCTGACCTTTCTGTCTTGGCCGCAGCTCCCTGGAGGCTGTCATGGGCCTGGAGAGCAGCAGCGAGCTCTTTACCATCTCAGTCAATGGTGTGCTGTACCTGCAGGTGCGTGGGGCCAGTTGGGTGCAGCAGCTGGGCTATGGCCACAGGTAGCTGGGAAAAGGGTTCCAGGTCAGGCCCCGGAGGCTGTGGGACCTGCCTAAGTGCAAGTGCAGGTCCAGGCAGAGCCAGGCTTCAGGTCTGTTTCCTTCCAAAGCCCACCTTTCCCCAGGAGGCCGGGGCTCTGTGGTCCCCAATGAACAGACCTCACGCATGTCTGGCGCTACATGGGGTGCTCCCTCTGCGGGGCCGTGCAGGGCAGGCACAGCTTCCTGATGCTGGGTAAAGCCCGAGGTGTTACGTCTTACACTAAACCCCTGCAGCCTTCTCCTCAGCACTGTGGGGACTTGGCCAGTGGTAGGGAAGCTGACAAGAAGGTGGGATTCCTCAAGAAGAAAGTTAGTAACACACCTGTCGTTCCCAGTGCAGGATTCCCTTCCACTCCAGCCCCAGCAGGGCTCCTTGCTCCAGAACAGGCTGTGTGCTGGAAGCTGAGGTCTGAAACCAGCAGGCCTCCACTCCCAAGGGCACAGCAGCTCAGCAGGTAGCCTCCTGGACCCGGTGGCCTAGGCATTACTCAGGCTGTTCAGGGCAGCCAGGCTCGAGTACTGTTCCCACCGTGGCTCTGCCAGGCAGCCCGGTGGAGCTGAGGGCAGGGAGAGGAAGCTCGGGACAGAGTGTTAGGGTAGGAGCTGAGCGTCGGCCTGGCCCAGCCCTTGTCCTGTGTGGGGCGAGGGGCCGGCGCAGGGCAGCCACAGCCTGATAGGCACTGCGCTCCCCACAGGTGGGCCAGTACACCTCTGTCTTCCTGGACAATGCCAGCAGCTCTGCCCTCAGCGTGCGCAGTGGCTCCCGCTTCAGCGCAGTCCTCCTAGGTGTGTGAGCAGCTGCCACAGGCCCTGTCTCTCCCAGGCAAGTACAGCAGAGGTCTGAGTGACATTCAGACAGGGTGGGAGCTACAGTGGCCACATGTAGGTGAAGCACAAGCCAGTGTCCCAGAGAGCACTTTCCGGATGTTGGCTGGCAAAGGGGAAGGCTGCTGTTGCGCTGGAGGGTCCAACGCCCACAGCACCACACGCCTCCCCTCAGTTCCGGCTCCCTAGGCTCCTCAGGGCCTCTTCCATCTGAGCACAGTGGAACAGGGCCATGCTCAGGGCAGGGTGAGCCTGTGCAGAGCCCAAGGGCCACTGAGGGTTGGGGAGCCCCAGCCAGCTACCCCTCTGCTGCCCTGCCTGTCGGAGCTGGTCACACTCGCCCTTTGCCATGGCATCCTGCGGGGCCCTGGTTGGCCTGTTGTAACTGCTAAACCCAAGACTTGCTGAAGACCCTTGGCACAGCAGCTCAGGGACTGCAGGAATGCTGGACAGGACCTCTGGGGGACTGCAGCCACTCCCTGTGGATGTGGTAACACCCCCCCCACCAGGCTGCTGGCCACCAAGGTCCTTCCTGTCCTGAGGTTTTGCTCACTGCCAGGCCTCGTGGAGAGACGCAACGCACCTTGAGGGTGCACCCCAGCCACGTGCTGACAACCAGACTGGTGGCAAGGCCTGGTGGCTCGGGGATGGTTTCTGCCCCCAAGTGCGTATAGGGCTCAGTCTGGTGGGAAGGTGAGGGCAGTGACCCTGAGGAGACCTCAATGCAGCTTCCCAGTGTTTCCCGGGGCAGGACTGGCCTCAGGTAGACAGTGACCAGGACAAGAGTCAGGAGTGGCCTCCAGGGCACCAGCCCAGCCTGGCTGGGGTAAGCAGACCTGGATGGGGCAGCAGTCGGCCATGGAACTTCCCAGGCAGCCTCAGGAAGAGGTGACCATAGCCAGGTTGAAGGACCCTGGCTGCCAGGCCCACTCCAGAACCAAATGTGCCATGCCAGGCAGCCCCATCATACCACAGACCAACTGCTCTGCCCGCAGCCGGCCCGGTCTGATTCTGAGTAGGACTGGAACCCGCCCTACCAGGAAGCGCCCGGCAGCCTGGCCCGCTCGCGCACGCACTGATAAGAGTGGCACGGGCACTCCCTCTGGACTTTCTTTGCACCCAGCGGGCAGATGCAGTTATCTCTTCGCCTAAGCACGCCGCATGGGCACCTATCTCATTCTCTCCACAAGAGCGCGGTGCACAGCAGCCCGCCAGGTGTTCACTGGAGAATACTGCCAGGAGGGATACATTTATGGAACTGACCTGGACATGTCACAAGGTGAAACGAAGCTGTAAACCAAGGGCAGAGCTGAGACTCAGAAGCAACTGTTCACCTGGGCTTGCCTTGGAGGCGGCAGGGAGGGCCTGCTGGGGAGGCCATAATGCCTCGCCTCTCTAGAAGGGGACTGTGGACTTAGGGGCGCATGAGTCATGCCCCCAGGGTACAGGAGAACACCTGGTTTGCTGTAAGGAGACAATTGCCAAATACATTGTTTCCTGACTCCAAATGCTGAGGTCCTTTGCTCCCGTTGGGCCACACTGTCCACAGTCCCAGTCCCCAGGAAGACTAGACAGCCAGCTTCTTGCCTTCTCTGGAGCGGCAGCCCTGAAGCCTCTGCTGTTCATTTATGGGTAACAGCAACAAACCCCAGGGCAGCTACGGCTTGCACAAAGCATTGACAGAGTGGCTGGGTGATAAGGGTGAGAGCTGGGTCAGAGCCAGCTTAGCAGATGGGTTCTGTAAAGGTGAGATTTCAGTCTTACATCATCCCAGCCAGCACCGACACAGAACCCAAGAGCTGCGTTAGTAGGAAACAGGAATGGTGACATGCTCCACATGCAAACAAGCACTTGAAAGCAGCTTGGAGTGAGCGTTCGAGTCAGCTGCTCACATGTACTCATCAGCTGAACACCCACACAGGGAGCCCCCAGGGGACCATAATGGCCACCTCAAGCCAGCAGGGCACTGGCTCACCACACTGTCCCAAGGTGAGAAAGTGATTCCAGGGTTGTCCTGGATGGCAGCAGGGCTCCTCAGTGCCAGAGTGCATGATGTGCCCCAGGATGTCAGACCTGAGGGTGTCAGACCTTCACTCCAATGTCCTGCCAGAAGTGGCAGGAGCTGGCTCACCAGAGCTACACACTACAGACAGCCTTGCAGAGGGACCCAGGCTCTGGCCAAGCATGGCTCCTGCTCTCACTGCTGGAACACTAGAGGGTTCCAAAAGCCTGGTGCAGGTCCTAGCCTGTCCCTACTGGGCACCACTGCCCTTTGAGCATCGTGGGGGTAAAAACAGCAAGCACCCTGCCTTCCACAGCTGCAGTCAGCAGAGTCAGCCAGAGCTGCCCGCAGGGTTCTGACAAGGACAGACCCAGTGCATACTCCAGAGCAGACACATTCAACCCCTGCAGGGCTGATAGTTCAGTGAAATAAAGAAACTTAAAAGGCGAGGGAAAAAAAAAAAAAGAAACCTTTATTTACAGCCGTGGGAGTCCCGCAGGAGTGCATACACACGCAGCACGGGCACACACACTGAACGTGCAGGGCAGCCACACGCCCTCAGTGCCCTACCCGCACCACCATCACTGTGACGTTGTCCGCAGAGCCCCGCTGCACTGCCTTGTTGGCCAGCCTGTTGCATGCAGCTTCATAGCGAGCATCTACAGCAGGCTTCCCTTCCCGGGTCTGGATCTTCTCATCCTACCCGGAGGAAAAGGAGGCAATTAGACAGTTGCAACTTAACTGAAATCAGAGAACCCTGGGGGTGGCAGACTGGTACTCATTCCTGGATTAACCCACCGATGGCCATGACACACATGCTGTCAGGAGGGGCCTGGCTGCAGGAGGCAGGTCACTGGGATGTTGCCTCAGGGGAGGTTTAGGTGGTACTTTTCCTGACCTCTGCTTCCTTTGCCCACCATGTCCTTCTGCCATGATGGCCCTGTTTTGCAGCCAGCTATCAATGGACTAAATGCTCTGCAACTGTGAGCCTAATCAAACCTCTCCTTCAAGCTCTGGGTGTGGGGAACTGTGTCTCAGCAACAGGAAAGCTGACCAGAACAGCTCCTTATCACTCTCCTAGACACAGCAGCCAGGGGAGGACCTGCTCTTCCTCACGGGGGTGGCAAGGCAAAGTGACCTGAGTTCCCTGGGCACTGACAAAGCACAAGGGGTGGCCCTGAATGGAGGACATGGAGTCTGGGACTTTTGCTCCTCTAGAAATGAAGGTGCAGTTGAGACAAGTGCCATCCTCTTGTGACACTGCTCACCTCCAGGCAGGACAAGATGAAGTTCACGGCTTCTTCTGGGGTAAAGACCTTGAAGAGCCCGTCACAGGCCAGCAAAATGAACCTACCACCCCGGGAAGAGACATCAATGAGTTTTAGCATCAAACTATAAAAACAAAGGCCCACAGATGGGGTAAATGCTTCTAAGTGGCTAATGATTTGCAAATACGACTTTTATGAGACCAGTGCTACTTAAGGACAGCTCTACGTGGGACGTTACCCATCAGAAGTGGGTCCCCCACCGTCTCCATCCATAGCCACCAACACCTCCAATGCTAGGTGCTACATATCCTGAGTCAGGGAGATTCCCTGTGGGCACCAGGGCCATGATGAACACACCTGCATCCTATCACCACAGCCCAGTGCCAGCCCTTGAGGAAGTGAAGCTGAGGGTATGTTCAGGCCCAAGTGAGGCATCCCCAGGGATGCTTTACACTGAGGGCCTAAGACCCCAGGGGGGTCCCAATTTGTTTCTTCTGAATGCTCTCCAAAGTGCACGCCACCATAGAACATGACAGAGGCCCCAGCACCACAGCTCCCGCACGGTCACCCTGTTCTCCCTATGTAGCTTCCAGCGTGCCATGAGAATGGTCTGTACCGGGACAGAGTGCGGACGAGGCTGAGCCGGTGTACAGTCAAGAGCCAGAATAATAAAGCACACAGAGCTATGGCTGCCACCCAGGGGCCCAGACCGGGGCAGGCAAGGCATCGCTGGAAAACCAGAGGGGCTGGTGGAGGCGACGCAGGCGTGCAGAGGCAGGGGCTGCCCAGTCTCCCGCTCCCTGCTCTCCTGAGCTTTGCTCCGCCCCTTCCTGCTCCGACCAGCCTTCCCCCCTCACCCCACACAGGCTCCCACGTCAGTGCGGCCTGGCTCCCTGGCACTGTGACCCAGCCTCTGACCAGTACTTGAGGCCTCCACTCGTGAGGCCATGTCTTCTCTTAGGCACTGGAAGGAAGACATCTGCACGGGCTCTCATGACCCGTCTTGGGGGCACTGCTTGAAGCCTCTCAATTCTCCACCACTCATGAGCTAAAATTCAAAACCTCTATGGAACAGCGGGACCTGCACAGCCTGTCCCCAAAATACTTGCAGTCATGCCAACTCTCCCATGTCCTCCAAGTCCCTTGTGCCATTGCTGGCACCTGCTCAGCTGAGCTTTCACACGGTCACTCGGACACCACAGCGTGGCCTTCTCCAACAGGAACGCCCCTCCCCCATGGCCAGCCTCCACACTGCTGTGACGCCCAGCTGCAAGACTCATCCCTCAGTGGGCACCCCAACCACTACTCACTGTCTCTGTACCCCTAGGACCCAGCGCAGTGCTATGACCCTGCTGTCACCCCACACGCACCCCTGCAGCACAGCAGAGGCTGGACACCAACTGCGAACAACTGCACATGCCATGTGTACATACACTGTGCCCTTGGGAGGTGATTTTACCTGTCATTGGGGGTCAGCTGGCAGCGTCTGATATCAGGCACAGATGTAACCCCACAGCGCTTGTACTGCCCATCCCCAATGGAGCGGGACACCTCCAGCACACCCAAGACACGCCCGTCCCTAAAAGAAGGGAAAAAACATCTTCAGATGCTACCTGACAGCAAGAGTCCACAGAACTTAGCATTTGACCCTAAAGGCAGGAAATAGGTGAGTGCAAGGTCTAGACTAGGCTCCACATTCCTGACCAGCAATGACCCTTCTCTACTTCACTGCGGCCACTAACAGTTCTTCAACTCCAGGCACTTCCTAGGCCTGCAGGGGCTAAGCTTGGAGCTGAGAACTGTGCAAAGCCAACATAGGCCCCGCCTGTTACACACATCCCACGTTGGCTGGGTCCACGCAGAGACAAGCACTGCAAGGGAGGTCCTAGGAGATGGAGTTACTGCTGACCGCTGTGCAGCACAGCTCAGTGCAGGAACTGCAGCTTACTCCCAAGTCCACCAAGAGACGAAGGCTGCCGCCTTTCCTTCCGAGTGCTGGGCAGTCTCAGGGTCGAAGTCCTACACTCCCAACCGGGAGCAATAGGAGACCCCCACAGCGGCCAAGCTGGGCCCAGGAGAAGCCCATCATCTCAGAAAGTATCTTGTTAACAATGTGGCCAGGGGCCTGCTCATGCCTGACTCCTGTGCCACCCTGCAGGGGAGGTGTGACATGCACCATTCAGCTTAGCAGAACAGACCCCAGAGACTGCAGGAAACCCACGCCATTTACTCTGTGGGCTTCGGCCTTGAGGACAAGCCAATGCTGAGTCGGCTCTTCGGGCCACAGCCCAGGGCCCAGGGCACTCCTGCTTCCCAGACTGCTGTTGTGGGACTCCGTGGCACTCCTCTCACATCTGCCCCTGTACTGTCTGCTTTCTGGGAACAATGGGATCTGGGTTCACGATAGGGCCTCCCTAAACTGAAGATTCGGCCTCCCACCTTCCTCTCCAAGCGTTTCCTCTAGGACTCCAAGGCTTTCGGGATGTGGCTTTCAGGTCCAACCTGCCACACCAGTCTGCCTGTCCCTAGGTGCCGGGCCTCCCTAGGATGGATCTCCTGCCTCATGCACTGCTAGGCTTTGCTCTTCTGCTTTACTTCCTTCCATTTCAATCTGCACTCAACTTAAAAGCATGTTCCTAACAGTGGACCCACTGCTTAACACAGCCCCAGATCTCACCCATGCCTGCTGCCTCTTTCTGTTCCAGGCCTTCCCTCACAACCAGAGACCAGAGGCTGAGATGTCCTCTTCCTGGTGGTGACCTTGACCTCAGCATCTTGGGCATGTAAGTCAGCTTGAGGACCCAGCAAGTCGCTACCAGGCCTACTCAAGATGGACACATGTGAAGCTGGGGCTGGGTAGTGCAGGTGCCAGCTCCTGGCCGCCTGCCAAACAGCAAGTGTCACAGCCAGCATGTGAGCAGGATGGGTACCTTGGGGACAACTGGAGGACCCAGGCCAGGATGGGTGTAGTCAGTACTCAGCCTAGTACTGGGCACAGCACTGGCATATCTAAGTCTAAAGGCTACGGCAAGCACCTCCCCACCTTCTCAGACACCTCTTGGTACAATGAATGCCCAGCAGCACAGCCACCTTCTGGGTAAGAAAGTAGCACAAAGGGGAATACAGGTGCAGATTCGCTTATTTTTCTGAGAAACAGCAGAAGCAAAACAGGAAATAGGGTGAAAGGGACACAGACAAAAGCACGACCTCTCCAAACGTATCTCAACACTCTGAACCAGGTAGCAGGGAGGGTCTCATTTCTCTCTACAGTAAGATACACATTTCACCCTTTGCAGTGTACAGCGCGGTGCACCAAGGGTTAGCACACTGTTGTGCAACCACACTATCCAGCTCCACAATGCACCTGTCAGAGCTGCAACACTCCCGTGGTGAGCGAGGGCCCGCACCCTCTCGGCCCTGCCCATCAGCCTCCCCCACCGAGGGCCCTGACTCCTCGAGGGACATCAGATGAGGCATCACCTGCTCTCTGCCCGGCTCACTGTTCGTGGCCCGCAGCCCTCACGGCTCTGCCCTGCTGCCCCTGCTATGGTGTGTGTTGGTGCCGCGCTCCCTCCTTTCAGATCTGTACACGGATCTGTTGAAAACACTTGGGCTGCTCACCTGGTTGTGGCTGTGGTAAACAATACTGCTGTGAAAGTGGGTGTACAGTGAGTTCCCATCTTCATTTCCTTAGGGTACATACCCAGACATGGACTGCTGGAGCACAGGCTAAGTCTGTTTTATCTGTAGTTGTGGGGATGCACCCAAGACCTCATGTACAGCACGCAAGAGCTCTTTGCTGAGCAACAGCCCCAACCCCTTTTTGAGACAATGTGTTGCTAAATTGCCCAGGTTGGCCTAAAACTGTGATTGTCCTGCCTCTGCATCTGTCTAATTTCTCTGGAACTACCATACTGCTTTCCACATGCCTGCCACATTTTATATTCCTGCCAGTAGTGCCCACGTGTTCCAACTTTCCCACAACTTATACAGGGAAAAGAGCCCCCACGCTGAACACAAACTAAAACTAATGATGACAGCCAAGCTGCTGAAGCCACTATGATGATAATGAGTTCACCTGCCACTCAGGACCCAACAGTAACTCTTCAGTGAGGTTCACTCCAAGGACAGGAAAGCAGCAGAAAGCACGTAAGCCTCATTAATACTAGTGATTCTGACACCATGATTCAGAAGCTCTTTTGACAAATACAGTAATATTATTAGGAGCCCAGAGTTTCAGGATGAGAGAAAGGAGGTACAAATATTAAGTCCAAGAGGAAAAAATACTGGGATACTAATTTTAAGTGAGAAACAGCAATGTAAGTTTATAATTTCAAATGTGTTTTCAGCTGTCCTTGAACAGACTCAATGACACCCCGCCAAAATGAGCACCCCCAACACATGGATTCTGGCTCCTGAAAGACCAGCGCAAATGTGTGAAGACACAGGGACCACCCCGAAGCAGTGCCCATGGCTGTACCTGGGATAACAGGAACAGCAGGATGTGCACCTCTATGAGAGGAGCACATCAGCACACTGTGACCTATAGGCAGGGACGGCACAGAGGACCCCTCTGCAGATCACTTACTCACTCTGCAAGCAGGTAACAAAGCAGACACATGCACACACAGCAGACATGTAAAATGTGAACTGGTGAATCTAGGTGGTAGATAGTGAAATTTGCTTTACTATTTTAAAGTTTTGTTCCATGTTTGAAAATCTTAACCAAAAATGGGGTTGGGGTAGCCCTGGCCTCAGATGTGAAAGCAGGTCCCAGCAGGCCTCTACTGTTCAGAGACAGAGGGCCACTGCAGGTCCCTGAGGTGTGCCCTGTCAGGTGAGTCCTCTTAGGCATCTGAACACTGGTCTCAGGCACATTGGTCCACAGGGGTGTAGTCAGGTGGCAAAACTCAGACAACAAAGCTCACACCTGATCCTGTCACTGCTCATATAAACTGAGGCCAGTGTGAAAACAATCTCCTTGCCAATGCAGGGGTTTTAAACCAACTCCAAGGGGATGGCCTCCTCTCCAGGGGCACCCCAACACCACTGGCTAAACCTGGCCTATTATAGTAACATACATCCCTAAAGGAACATGTACAATCTGCTGCATCCTCATGCTCATAGCTTACTTCTGTATCTGAAAGAAAGCAAAACTGTAGTGGCCAGACCAGGTAATAACCCAGGAAATACTTCCCGTTAAGTTCATCATGCAGTGTCCTTGAAGCAGAATTTTCTTAGAGACAAAGACTCATTTAGCCTCTTGGGAGAGGTGGCAGAGGACAAATCAGAGAAGATACTTGTTCCTCAAAGATTCAGAGTCCATGAAGGCAGAACTAGGTGGCACACAGTCCTCTGTGCCAGGGAAACTATTCCCAAGAGCCCAGAGGTGGTCGACACACTCTGAAGTTCTTGTGTGTCCATAATGGGGTCTTTATTTTCTCGATTCCTATTGCAGTATCCCAAGCAGTGGGGACCACAGGCTCACCCCAACTCACCCTGTTTTAACTGTTACATTTTTCTATCTGAAGAACTCACCTAAAACTGTTGACTCACTCGGTGTAACAACTGGCAATTTAAGAAGGTTCCTAGATACAGAGAAAATGTGGCAAATGGTGAGCATTAATCTGAGACAGGGTCTGTCTTTTTGTAAATTTAAGGCATGTTTTCTGTGCAAAAATTGCTTCTGCCTGTAATCCCAGCACTCGGGAGGCTGAGGCAAGAGGATCATTGCAAGTTTGAGACCACCCTGGGTTACATAGTGAGCTCAAGGCCAGCCTGAACTGCATAGTGAGACCCTGTCTCAAAAAAAAATTGCTTCTGCTTGGACATAAACAAAGGTCGACTACAGTCATCTGTGTATGTCACCAGTGCTAGACCAGAGACAGGGTCTTGTCGTGCTCAAGACTGAGACACAGGGAGTCTGACTCTTGGAAGGTCTCGGGGCCACCTCTGTAGCCAAGAGACCTCCTTCCCTGGGCTGTCACCAGCCTTCGGTTACCTGACATTTCCTCCAGCCTTCTGTATTCTCATCCGTTCTTCATACTGGGTTGGATTATGCTCTTTGCTGAGGCTTAAGGCTGCGTGTTTCTGACTCTCCTCATTGTAACGGCACAGGATCGCCTGGGAAGAGGGACATTGTAACAGTCATGAAAGGCAATGAGTGTGATCTAACGTTTCCAGTGAAAGAGGTTAACAATGGAGCCAGCTGCCTGCTGGCAAACAGAAGTTCGGAGAATTCCACATCAAATGAGTGTCAAATGGCACAGTCACAGCACCCCAGACAGGGCAAGTGACCCCAGTCTCAGGCTCGACTCTCGCGTAAAAGGGATGATCACAGCCAGTGCTCACTATGGGTGCTGTCAGGGCTGCAACATGAAAGGCAGCATGAGCCCTGCATCTCCAAGAGGCAAACATGAAGGCTGGCGTCTGCACCTCTGTGTTCTCACCACCGGCAGGCTCACTGTGCACTGTCACAGAGGACACGGCCAGAGTGTGGGAGCCACACCTCCAGCTACGTGCAGGGCCAGGATGCACACTGCCTCTGATCCCACAGCTCTGTGTGTGTGTGTGTGTGTGCACGTGCGCGTGCACAATCTCCCTCCTGCTTGCTTTGAAGCTACTTGGTCTAAATACCCATGTCCAAGAGTCAGCCCATCAGAGAATAGAGGACCTGGGACATAAAACCCACCAGGAGAGTTTATCATGCTCCCTGCTGCAGCCCTACAGATGAATAAACAGCCCAGAGACTGTTCACTCAGACAGGAATAAACAGGTCCCTTGTGGGGGACACAGAGTCAGAAAAGGCTGCTTGTACGGGCAGTCACTATGTGACTGAAGGAACACAGGGCTGCTGGACACGACAACTGAGCACAGTGAGTAGAGCAGGGAGGCGTGGGACAGCCCGGGAGCTTCACATCATTTCCCTCCACTAGCACCACAGAGAAAGCTGCTCTGGGCTCTCGGCTGCCCCAGTGCCCTGGGCCTACGGGTACTCTTCTAGCTACAACTTTCAAGTTATTCTGAAATCGAAATGATTTGGAGAGGTAGGAGTAAATGCTTCTCATTCAGTACCACGTGGGGTCAGAGAAGTGAGTGTCCAAGACACTTGGATCCTGATTCAATTCTAAGCCACAGTCCCACTTAGGTGCACACAGGAGTGCATGTACATGGGGAAAGGAGAGCAGTGCTATTACAGAGCATGAACTTCCCAGAGCACAACTGCCTGTAGCTCAGCTGCTCCTCGCCCAGGGGTCAAACTGTGCAGAATCCCTGCACTAACCCCACCAAAGGTTCAACTGGCCACTGTCAAACTTCATCTTCAGGTTCCCCCACAAGCTATGCTGTCACCTAGGTGGGTGGCCCAGAGCCACATACCCGACTGTCTCCAAGGTTGGCGATGTACAGGGTGTTGTCCACAGCCAGGACACAGGTGGCAGTGGATCCATCCTTCCAGGCAGGCTTCCTGGGGAGACACCAGAGATGCAATCGCCACCACCAGACTTCTAAATGGATGCTTCCCCAACACTCACAGCCAAGTCTGGGTATAGCCATGTCTCCCAAGATAAAGGCTTGGTTCCCAGAGAGTGCTGACAGGAAGTGCTTTGGATTTAGGAGATAGGACCCAGTGGGAGGTCGAGGTACTGCAGGCATTCCTGGGAAAAGGCCTTGCAGACACTTCCTCCAGGGGGTGGTACAGCCCTACTGAGTCTCCCTCTGCTTCCTGGTTCTGACTCGGGCTTCTCCCTTGAGCTGTACAAGGCCCAAACGAAGGGGGCCAATCCGCCTTGGACTTTTAAGTCCAAATTAAAACTCTATCTTATGTATCTCGCACCAGGTACTGTGTATCTGCAGTGATGCAAAGCTTACTAGACTCATTTTCCTCTGTTCTGTCTTAGGTAATGCTTCAAAGGGCTTATTGGATGCTGGGCACTTTTTCACACAAGGATAAGCCCTGTCCTTCTGCATGGAGTTATACTTACTGGCTCGAAGCCTGTTTAAGGAACTCTTCATCAGTATGCTTGAAAGTGTCCAAAAGGCATCTCTTCACGGTTTTCTCTACACTGACCACATCTCCTATTACAGAGGGCCAAAGAACACAGTCTCTCAAGGAGGGAATACCGATCTCCCATTGTCATTTAAATTCAATTCTAAACTTTCTGCATATCAGCTGACTTCTATGCCTGAGCAACAATAATCTATTTCCTCACTATAAGACCAATCAATATGGACTGGACTTACTAGCTTCCCCAACAGTCAAGCAGCCAAGCCACTCACTGCACCCTGGACAATTCAGGGGAGACCAGAGAAGTGCTACTTGGACCACACAGCATGGTCACACCCCTCGGCCTCAGGCCACTCTGCCTGCCAATCTACACTTTTAATGGAAATCATCACAACCGGGGGCAGTGGTACGCACACCTGTAACTCCAGCTCCTCCGAGGGCTGAGACAGGAGGGTTGTGAGTTCAAAGCCAGCCTGGGTAACTCAGTGAGACTCTGCTGGATGCAGCTCAGTGGTAGTACAACCCTATGTTTGATCCCCAGTGCTGGAAAAACTGATTAGTGACTTTTCCCCAAAGTAAAACATCATATCCAACAGACTCACACAGCCATCCACGCAAGTCCCAAATGAATGTTACCTGATTTACTTCTCAGTCTCACCTTTAGGGAACTTCCTGATCAAGTTCTGATGTAAATTCTGTGCAGCAAATTTTGAGGCTCGAATTCCTCCATGACCATCAAAAACAGCAAAATACGAGACCCGCGTACTGGAAGAATTAATGGAGAATCAATGAAATTCTCATAGCAAAGATCACATTTTGTCATTAAAACTTTTAAAAGCTCACCTCTGATAACTCATAACAATCCTCCTGCCTCAGCCACCCAAGTGCTAGGATTATATGTGTGCACACCACGCCAGCTATGACAGAAGTCATAATGCTATGACACCAGTCACCCTGTCACAAGTGGAAAACAGCTGGACTGCTGACAAACAAGATAACTCTCACAGCATGCTAGAGGTTAAGTACTCATAGGGGTTTCCAAAACCCCCCAACACCTGTTAAATCTGATTTTTACTGAGGATGAAATAAAAATTCAGAACTTGTTTCCTATTTAAACCAGACTTAGCTTTAAACATCACCATAGCTACTGGTTCAAGACAGTCAAAATGTCTTTAAAAGGTCAGTGAAGTTCCAGAATTGTTACTCAAATAAATTTTGACTAATATCTTTTTTTTTTTGTCTTTTTGAGACACTGTCTCACTGTGCAGTTCAGGCTGGCCTTGAACTGAATGTAGCCCAGGCTGGCCTCAAACTCACAACAATCTTCCTCCTCAGCCTCTGCAGTGCTGAGATTACAGGTGTGCATACCAACCCAGCCCAATATCTAATTTTTAAAGCCTATCTTACTAGTTTTATTCCTATACCTCTTTCATTTTGCCAGAAAACCCACATAAATGGAATGAAAGGCAACAAGAAAACTGTTTCAAGAACACAGAATGCCTAGGAGAAACTACATTTACTCTGCAGAGCTACTCTTCTTTCAAACCTTCTGGAATTCTCTTTCAATACAGGCTATCATGAGCCACCCTCATCTGACTTACAGCTCAGCAATGTCACCTACAGCCTGGTGTTTTCTGGGGTGGCAGTGCTGGTAAAGTAAGACTCATGTTCCCTCAAAGGACGCACTTTCTGGGCTCTGCAGGGGGTCCGGGCAGCTCTGAGGGCAAGTGCATATGTCTCCCCTCTGCCCATGATCAGCTGCTTGGCAGCAGCATCACCCCTTCTTCTTCATAATGAGGTCTCAGTTACAGGACAGAACCCACTGGCATGCAGCAAGGCAAACCAACTGGTAACATGTAGTGCGCATGTAATTGCAGATTGTGGAAACTATATACATATGTAACTGCGATTAGGCTTAATACATTATTGAGTTTGTAAAATGGAGTCTGTTAACAACCACTTCATGTCCTACCTTCTAGGTTTCTCCTCTGTGCCTTAGGCATCTCAAAATGCTTCACTTCAGTTGACACTGTAGAAAACTACTCCTTGTCTTTTTTTTCTCAATACCATCTAAAACATTTTGTTCTCTAGGGGCCCTGATTACCTAAATCACCTTTCCTTCATGCCAGACTTTAATTAACGACTCCTGGTGCTATCCACCAGCACTTAGATTAAGATGTCTGCCAGAAGCTGCCCTGTTCCCACCCCATGGCAATCATGGCACATGACTGCAAGCTGCTAGCAGATGCTCAGCAGCATCTGGGCCTTTACCCACCAGGTGCCAACAGCAGCCTGCTCCCCAAACTGTGACAAGAGTCTCCTAACACACTGACAAACGTCCCCTGGGGCGGGGGGGGCACAACCCCAGCTGAGAATCATGAATGTAGAAGGAATTCAGGTCATCTGTCAGTCTTTGTAGCAAAGACAAGGCACACAGTCCAAAGCACCACTCAGAACAGAGTTTAATGTCCACCAGTTTCACTGGAGCTAGACACTCACATGAGGGAGGAAGGGGGCTTGCACTCCTCAGTGATGTCGTTCAGGATGACATGGGCATCCTGCATCTCCTCCCTCTCGCCCTTCCGCTCAGCTACATAGCCTTTCAGATCAAAGATCACCGAAGAGCCTAGGGAAAGAGAACAAAAAGCCAATACAAAACTGTGCCCGGCCTCCAAAGTCCTAGTCCCAGAGCAAATGAGAGGACTGCAGCTGCTTTACTTGGCAACCTCCAAAGGGTGCAGGGCACACAAACAAGCAGAACTCCTCAAGGCATGTTCCCCAGCTGCAAGTCTGTGACTGTCATCAGAGCTGCTGGGCAGGCTGACCTGGGCACACATGGGAGGACAGCCAGCGAGCACCAAAGGGCTCTGCCTACGGAGGTCAGCATCAAAGTGCCAGGGCCAGAGCATTGCTGCCAAGCTCAGTCAAGGGGCCCATGAAAATCCAGTCAGGTGATAATTTAGAACATGTATTTTCATGGTCAAGGCTAGTTAATGCCAACAAATGGTTAAGACGGTTGCTTTTACTCCAATTGAGGAAGCAAAGAAAGGAGTCTAATTAGGCACAACCCTGGATGCATGTTCACAATGCGGCCTACAGGCATGCTGTCCCAGCGGGCAGCTGGTCCTGTGGGTGGGACCGCCTCAGTGTGGCTAATGGGCAGTCATGCACATACCACCAGTGGTTCAAGGTGGTGGGATGTGTTCAAGGCCAGGCCCATTTAAGCTCACTTTCTGACATCTGAAGCCATGTAAGTAATAAAACACAGACAGCCGACCTGTGGGAAAGGCTAAGCTGAATCCCACACCTTTGCAGAAGTGGATCTTTTCACCCCCTTGCCATGCACTCCTACGGCCCTCACTGAAGTAATCTATGCCAAAGGACAAAGCAGTCAGTACAGGAAAGGAAAATCCACAGCTATTTCTCTTTGGTTGATGCTGATCAACAAGTTGTAACCAAAGACTGGGAGTCAGACAGAGATGGAGCAGTCAATAAACTCGCCATTTTCTACAGAAAACTAAGACAAAGTTCGTATGCTTTGTAACCCTCAAGGAACAAACGCCGTGTCTCAAGGTAGGGCCAGACATGCTAGAAACAAGGCAAAGCAGAAAGACCAAAGGCAGTCTCGGAAACTGTACACAAAAAGGAAACCCTACCCATTTCTTAGATTCAAACAGAAAAGTGTAATTAGCAAGCTGAAATTGTTTTTGCTCTGGGTTGCTTTAAAATATGAAGTCTAATACACGTGTTTTCAAGCTGTCTGAAAACCTTTACAAACTTTCTTTTCCACAGGCCCCTCACTGCCGCTCTTCCCCCCCTCAGGGGCTTTCCGCTTTGCTCCTTTTCCTTCTTCATTCTTCACCGTCTGGGAAATCGGCGCGGCGGGAGAACCTGGCAACACAGGGAAAGCCAGAGAGAAACACAGCTGTCAAGTGTCAGAGACCGTCAGCACCGGACTGAGCTCTGCCTCAGCCGCGGCGGCGGGACAACACTCCCAGCGAGGGACTGCGGACACAGCAATGAGGGTGGGTTCGGGAGAACGTGGGCAGTGCCAGCTCGCACAGTGGGAGAAAAGAGCAACACGTAGGTCCTGAGTCACAGTGACTCTGAAAATACTTGTACAACAGGCTTCTCAATAAAAATCTATAAATTCAAATTAAAATGTAAAAATGCACATACATATGTCTGGCCTATTGCATACACATGTTATGTCCAAAGATTTTTTATATTTATATTCTTATATTTCTCATATTCTTTATATTTATAGATTTTCAAAATCTATAAATAAATGTACATACCTTGTACAAGTTCAAAAAAGCAGCAAGTATTCAAAAAGGCTCAAAATGAGGGAAAAGGCAGGCTTTATCCGAAAGGTAAAGCCAGGCCTACTACAGCCCCCTTCCTTCTCTGTCCTCAAAGCCACACCTCAGGGCACTTGCAATGCCTGCGTCTGGAATCCAAAGAGCCTAGGCTCAGAAAGGAGGGTCCTCAGGGCAAGTCCCCCAGCCTCTGAGCCAGCTCTCATCTGCAAGGCAGAGACACTGTCATCTCGGGGACAGCTTGAAAGCCAGTGGGGAGATACTCCCAATAGCCCACAGGTGGCAGCTGCTTGCTTAGCAAATGGGCCTACATGTTCTCTGCACTTAAGTATGAAAGCACCGCATTCTCAACCAACTCTAGACATTTCAATGCTAAAAAAAAAGAAATAGTTTACTGCAACTTATTTTATGACCTAGTACATGGTCAATTTTCATAAATGTTTCTTGCCTGCTTAAGAAGAATATCTGGTCTCCTCAGGCAATCCAAAATATCAGGTGCAAGGTTGTGTATATACAGAGACCCAAAATCCTAAGCATGTTAGCGTCAGTATGTAAATCCTCTAAGGCTTACTAGTTTATCATCCTTTCCCCTATAAATAACTAAGAGATAACTAAGTTGAATCTTCACCCCTCTTGTGAAATCCATGAGGAGCCTTGTTTGCAGTGGTATCTCAGAGCACTGTCAGGCTTTACAACCATGCTGTAATTTTGGGTATGAGTCTACAGCCCTGAGGGACACGAAAAGAATGTTAAACATTGTCAGGAGCAGGTAGACTATGCTAACAGGCTCAACACATTTGGGTCTGTCAGAAACAAAACAAGGCAAATCAGAGAAAGAGACTGAATTTTTTTTTTTTAAATGTTCATAACAGGGCTGAGGTGTGGCTCAGTGGTATAGCAGTTGTCTAGTATGCTTGAGGTCCTAGGTTCAATCCTCAAAACTGCAAAATAAGCTAAATTAAAGATTAATGCCAAAGTTCACAGTAAACTACTGATCTCTTCATTCTTAAAGTATGTTCTTTTTTTTTTTTTTTTTTTTTTCCCGGGACCGGGGATCGAACTCAGGGCCCTAGTGCTCGGCGGCAAGCACTTAGCCCACTGAGCTGTACCTCCAGCCCTTAAAGTATGTTCTAATACGTTGGGCCAAGAAGTTAACAGCCAGGCACAGTGGTGCACGCATATAACCCCAACACTGAGAGAGGGTGAGACAGGAGGACTGTAAGTTTACATCTCATTTGGGCAACTCTGTAAGACTCTGCCTCAAAATTTTAAAAAGTAAATTAATAAAAGGTCCGGTGATATAACTGAGCAGTAGGGTGCCCCTGAGTTCCATCTCTAGCATCACAAAAATAAGATATTCACCAAAAAGAGATGTGCTATTGAAGCATATAAATTTGTGCTTCCACATGACGCTGTCTACCCAGTTTTTAAAACTTTATGCTATCATCCAACATCCTGTTAAAAGCTATACATAAATCCTGCCTATAGGCAAGTACGTGTTATTTCCATCGGCACCTTGCAATCTGTTTCTCTCTTACCTGACTGGCCACTGCCTGCAGGAGGGAGATCGTCGAAGAGCAAGGGTCCCCCAGATCCTGAAACACAGCAGAACACTGAGTGAACCCACACAGAACAGTAAAGCTTTCATTTCAGAATCCATCCCACCAGGACACCTATGCAGGTTATAGAAATAAACTCAGAACTCTTGCGTCAATCCAATGGCAACTCATACTGCAGTGAGTAGCATCTTGAACCTATTTTAAAGTCCTACCACTTCAAAGGAAATAAAAATTCTGCCTTGAAAAGTTGAATTTTACTTCAGCTAGTAAAATCAATTCTCAAGTGAACCAGAGAAAACTGCTCAACATTTTTAGGCAGTACTTCTCAGGGCTAGTGACTAACAGATTTTTCTGCCTTACCTGATGCCATGGATTCAAAACTTAAGACAGTCCAACACCTAAAACATCTGTGTGTTGAAAATGGGGGAAAGGGAAAAAGATTGAGACAACTACAATCCCAGGATGAGCAGAGACGTTGACACACACCTGGGAGAGCCTGAAGACTGTACCTGAGTCAGTACTGCTGGCCGGGGGGAGGCCATCAAAGAGCAGTGGTCCCTTCTGAGCTTCTTTTCCTAAAACACAAAAAACCTTTTTAGAGAGCAGATGGTCATCATCTGGGATAGACTTTCAAAGGGGAATACAGAGTGTTCCCCACTTTGAGCAAAGTTTGCTATTATATTCAAATTCCTTCCTGTTGGGTAAAATTTATTTTAAAAAAGTATTTTCCAGACAGTTATATTGTTAAAGTGAACGAATGCAGCCTCATTAGGCATTTCAAGATCACTAGGTATTTTGAGGAAAACAAGTATCTTTCCTGCTAATAGGAGTTTCAGATAGTCTGGATAGATGGCCTCAACGAGACAGCCTGGCAAACATTTTATCTAAAAATCTGAAGACTGGGGTTTGGGATATAGCTCAGCAGCATAGCACCTGCCTGGCAAGTGCAAGGTCCTGAGTTCAATTCTCAGTACCAACATAAAATAAAATAAAATAAAATCTGAAGATTTACATGCTGCAAAAGTAGATGTCCTAAATTTTTATGACCCATTATTTTTTCCATGTAACACTTATACACCCACTGAATTCTCTAGCTTTTCTCCTAAATTCTATCTAAGCTGTTAAACCTATGAGACTGCACAAAGGAGTGCAGGAGAAATGAAGGACTGAAAACGGAAGTATGGTAGTTCCCCCAACCCAGGCTCTAACAGTCCAGTTTTTCACCTGTGGTCAACTGTAGTCCAAAAACTTTAAATGGAAAAGTGTAGAAGTAATTACTTCCTGTTGCCAACTGAATAGCACCTAGAGTAGTTTGCTGAGATTGTGTGCCATTCCAGGCCATGCTACCTGCCATTTAGTCACGTAGAGGCATAGTCACTCAGAGCCCTCTTGGTTGTCAGGTCGACTACTCCAGTATCTCACTGATTGGTTTACTTTATTTGTTTGTTTGTTTATTTTTGGTTTTTTGAGACAGGGTGTCATTATTCAGTTCAGGCTGGCCTTGAGCTCACTCTGTAGCCCAGGCTAGTGTTAAACTTGTAAAGATCTTCCTGTCTCAGCCTCCCAAGTGCTGGGATTACAGGCAAGTATTGCGATTACAGGCATGCACCACCATGCCTGGCTCACTGCTTGGTTTAAATAAACTTTATTTTACCCAATAATGTCCTCAGAGCACAAAATTTCATTACAGTATATTGCTATGATTGTATTTTATTTCTCTTGTCAATCTCTTCTGTACCTAATTTATAAATTTAAACGTATCACAGATATGTATCTATAAGGGAAAACATAGTCTGTATAGTTTATAACTCTCTGAGGTTCAAACATCTACTGGTTCTTGGAACACATCTCCCTGGCTGCTGGAAAGGTACCATACAGGCCATTTACCTCCTATAAAGTTCAACCCACTGACCAAACACACAGGCTGTGTCCCACTTCTTATTCCTTAAAGATCAAGTATAAAAATATACACATTTAAAAATCAATTCATAGCCAGGCATGGTAGTGCATACACGTAATCTCAGCACTTGGGAGGCTGAGGCAGGAGGATCACTGAGACTTCAAGGCCAGCCTGGGGTACAAAGTGAGCTCAAGGCTTGCCTGAGCTACATAGCAAGACCTTGTCTCAAAAAGACCAATAAATAAATAAATAAATAAATAAATAAATAAAATTAAACTCACTTTAACAAATTTATATCCTTTAACATGTTCACAATGGGCCTGTAATTTGCATGTCTTGCTGCTGGGTGCACTGAATCACCAGTGGTACCCACATGACAGTCCCATGCATGACTGTACCATTTATATCATCAGTGGTACAAGCTGCCCAATGGAACCGTCATACAAGTACCACTGATGGTTCAACCTGGTGTTTAGAATGTGTTAAAGGGGTTCATCCATACCATCTTTCTGTCTCTATGCAGAAATGAGCTGGATAGCAATTCTCTCTTTTTTTTTTTTTTTTAGCAATTCTCTTTTAAAAAAAAAATTAAATTAAAAATTAAAAACTCCAAAGAAGAAAATTTCTTGAGGGATATTTAGGCAAGAAGTACCTAAATATTGTATATACAAGAAGTCCTTGAGTTAACAAAAAGCAACTCTTTTGCTTTATGCCCTTATTACAAATGGAAAAGAATCATCCTAAACAAAAAGAGGAGTTGCAAATACTTGCCCTTTTCTCACAAGTGACATAAAAGCCTTATGGAAAGTGTGAAATTAAATCCTTCCTGGGTATCTGGGAGAGAATGGTTGCAGGATTCCCCATAGATAACAAAGCCTAAGGATGTGTAAGTCCCCCATGGGAAATGGGACCTTATCTGAATAAAACCTACGAACGTCATCCTGTGTACTTTAAACCATCTCTATAATACTTGTAATACCTAATACAATGTAAACACTAAGTAGTTGTTAGATGTACTGTTCAGGAAAGAATAATCAAAGAAAAGTCTGTACCTGTTCAGCACAGATGGAATTTTTAAAATTCTTTCAATCCACAGTTGGCTGAATTCATGCAGATACAGGCTGACTATACTCCAAGACACAGGACATTAAAAGATATTTAGGATAACCATGTACTCAATGTGCTAATCCCCTGAAAAAAATCTCTATTGTTTTAGCAGGTCATTCCAAGGTAAGCCCAAACCATGCTAGCCTACAATTAAAATGCCCATTCTCCTAACAGACTCCATATCTGTCTGGCATGATCCAGCACAGTCCCACTGCATCTAGCGGGACCAGCAGCTAGGGGACTTAGGAGAGAGGAGTGTATGTTACAGGGAAGACACTGGCCTGAAGAGCAACTGACCCCTCCCACTGTGCCATAGTGAATTAACAGCCCACCCAAACACGGTCTTCCATTGCCACTGCCCAGCGAAAGTGGTCTTCTTTACTTGTGGGTCATTTCAGCTTAGTGCTAGCCTGACCCTCTCCTTTCACTACTGCACTAAAATGGCTCCCCAAACTAGCACTATCCCCAGAGAATGCACCTGACCTTTTCTTCTAACTCTAGAATACAAGAGGAACTGCAACTGAACAGAGATTACATTTTACTGGCTACATTGAGAAAGGCTCAGGAAGAAACAATGGTATGGGTACTATTTGTAAGGGATTACACTAGGCAGGCACTCTTATTTACTGATGAAGAACTGAGGTCAAATACTTGTCCAAGATTGGTGAGGCAAAAAGAGGGACTGGTTTCCCAGCCCATGCTCCAGGTGAGGCACCTCCACGTACCGCAGCACAAAGGTCATCTTTCTAAGAACTCCACAAACATCACATCTCACCCTCACAATAATCCTACAGTGATAATCCTGAGGCACTGTAAGATTCCTGGAGTACCTTTTGTACCATCAAACAATGAAGCCACAGGTTTGCATCTAGATATGGTGGGGAGGGGGTAGTGGTACTGGGAACGGAACCCAGGGCCTTAACACTGAGGTACATCCCTAGCCCACTTTTTATTTTTTGAGACAGGGTCTTGCTAAATTGCCTGGGCTGGGCCTAACCTTGCCATCCTCTTGCCTCTGCCTCCCAGAGTACTAATAGGACTGAACACATAAACTATCATACCTCGCTGTACTGGATTCTTAAAAAAATAAAAACCCTCTAGATCATTGATCCTACTCATATAATGGAAGTTCTGATTGGCTAAAATCTTACATTCTACTTGGAATAAACAGAAATTGAAAGTATTGCGGGTTGTTATCATTGAATGCGTGACCTTGACCAAAACTTTGGAAGCACCCCCCACCTAGGTATAAACAGAATCAACAAAGAATGAAACAGGCTGAAAACATTTTTGCATTATAATTTTGTCTCTCTCTCTTTTGCATTATGTACATTCTAAAGTTAAGTGTACTTGAAGTTATACATTATATGTGAGAAACGTGTTCACAGGTCAGTCATTTAGGTTAGGTAAAGGTTTTTATGTATAAAGAAATAACATCTTAAAAGATTATGCCTAAATGGTCTTTAATTCTTGAATTTTCTTTCAACTACAAAAGTTACACACATTTCCTAAACACCTTAGAGCATAAAAAAAAAACAAGGCCGGTGGTGATGGTGGGCTCGACCATAGTCCCCTTTCACAGCAACACTAGTACATACTTCCCACATTCCTTTATGCTCTCCTATCTGTATAAGTGCATTTTAAGTTGCAGAAGACAGAAACAAAACTCCACCCAATACTCCGCATACCTCATTCTCATCACTCAATGGGCCAATCTCCAGGCCAAAATGCACCCGACTGACTGACTCATGGACAGCTTCACACTATTCCACTCATTTGTCTGAGTCCCTTACTGATGTGCATTCAGATTGTTTCCAACACAATAAACAACTTCACACATATATTCTTTGTGTGAAGTATAACCTTGAGACGAGGTTTGGCTATGCAGTTCCAGCTGGCCTTGAACGCAGTTTAGTTTTTTTTTAGGAGGCAGGGGACTAGGAATCAAACTCAGGACCTTGTGCTTGGGCTGCTGAGCTCTACCCCTTGAACTCACTTTGTACCCTAGGCCGCCCAGTGCTGGGATTACAGGCATGCACTACCACAACAGGCCTACACATATATTCTTCATCTATCAGACTGCTGGTCAAAGGATATTTGCAGTTTAAATCTGACAGAAACCAAAATTGTTTCCGCCAAAAGCTGTGGTAACTTCCACTCTCAGCACACTTTATCAAAAAGTCCTTTTTTCTACACAGTGCTTTCACGAATTCTGCTAATCTTTGGGTGGAAAAATATAGTATGTCAGTGATCTGACATTCTTTTCCTCAGTGACTAGAGAAGCTCAGTTCTTCTTTAAATGGTCAGGATACAGCCTTTGACCGGTTTCCTTATGGGTTAATCTATCTTTTTCTTATTAATTTTGTGAGACTTTCATTTACTAGGGATATTAACCCATAATAATGAATATTGTGACTATTTCCTCAGTTTGCCCTGCTGGTATCTTTGGTCCTATTGAAATTTTAAATTTTTATATAGTCAAATTCATTTTAGTTTTTTTGACTTGAGATTTTTCTTGCTTAACCCTTAAGTTTTACAACTAATCTGTGGCACCTACATATCATGGGCGAGGGCTGGGGTGCAGTTTAGCTTCACACTTCTATTCACTTCAGCAATCAACATGATTTACTGAAACAAAGCAAGGTTTGTAAATAATAACAGTATTTTCAAAAAATGTGAAATCTGATTCTGTTCTCAAATGTTTTTTTAAACCTGTGAAATCTCATCTCGTTGGTTTTAACTATCTCTTAAGGTAACTCTGGGGTCCCAGTTTTGTCACTCACTCCAGTACTTATCCCCTCAGCTTCCTGAGATCTGAGGGACTGAAATCACATATTCTTTGCTTTAAAGCTACTTTCAAAAATACACTCGGGCCAGGTGCGGTGGCGCACACGTTATAATCCGAGTACTAGCCAGGCTGAGGCAGGAGGAGTGCTTCAGGTTCAAGCTCAATCTGAACTGCATATCGAAACCCTGAAACAAAACTCAGCCAAACAGGCCCCGCAAGGGCGTGTTCTGGCGAGCTGGGAACAGTTCACAAATGCACTCTCCAGGAAGGGGGCTTAAACACACTGCAGCCCTCTGGCACGCATCTGGAAAGGGGATGTGCCCTCCCCTGTATACGGTGACAGGCTAAAAGGCTCCAAGTTGTTCAGGTATTGTGTGCTGTAAAGGGGCCTTGCTCTGAAAGCAGACCCAAATTAATTTTGGGTAAAAAGTAATAAAGACTAAAATGACAGCTTCACGGGGACTCCTGTGAATCCAAATTCTGTCTCAGGGCATGGTGGCGCATGCCTGTAATCCCAGCACTCGGGAGGCTGAGGCAGGACGATCGTTGCGAGTTCGAGAACAGCCTGGGCTACAAAGTGAGCTCAAGGCCAACCTGAACTCCATAGCGAGATCCTGTCTCAAAAAGACAAAAACAAACAAAAAACAAATTCTGTCCGAAATACATTCAGAAGTTGTACTCCATCCGCAGATAAATGGCTACCTGCACAAAGACAGTTTTTACCCACAACTGTAACTTAACTTTCCTCTAGGAGTAAGCCCATAAACTCAACACACCATTACTTAAAGGTTCCTGTCCCAGCAGATTGGTCAATGGAGAAAAGAGAGTAAAAGGATAAAACTCCAAAACGGCCCATCTGGCAGTGCACATGCCAAAAGCCAGAATCCAGGCCCTGAGGTGGGCAGAGCCCCTGTCCTGCGGCTGAGGCCCCTGTGCTGCACAGGGGCCCATCTCCGGCTGGCTGGAGCATCTCGTTCCTTTCCTCAGACCTAAGCAAACAACAGGTCTCCTCATCTTCCGAAGCGCAAACGCACCCCGCCCCCTTCCCTAAACTCTCTAGCTGGCCTTGCAGTCTCACTTCTGGAGCGCTCGGCAATTCCCAGTCAGGAACTCCTGCCAGTTTTAACTATAACCACTTGCGCCCAGAACTCAGCGGTCTGAAAGCAAAGGCTGGTCGTCCTCCCCCTCCGACTTCCTCCTGCACCGGTGCCGGAGCCGCCGTCCCGGGCCCCAGGGTCTGGTGAGCCCAGGTCTCGTGGGGTGGACGAGTAGACTCGGCACCCGGCCCCGAAGGATTCCAAGGCGTGGGGACACGCGGGCCTGGGAGGGCGAACTCGGTTCCTCCCGAGTCACCCTGCTGGGGTGCAACAAGACCCCCGACGACGCCCGCAGCCGAGCGTCCCGCACTCACACCGCGCGCCCCCCACCCCGAACGCGGCGCTGCGGGCCTGCGACGCGGGCTGTCCAAGACCCGAGCCCAGCACCGGAGCCGCCCCAGCCCGCCGCGGGCCGAGACTAACTGGACCCCTGGGACCGGAGTCGCAAGCCAAGCTACGGCGACCGTGGGTCCAAGCAGAGCGACGCGGCGCGCGTCCTTCCTGCGAGGCGAAGATGGCGGAGACGAAGGGGCTCCGCGACGCGGGGCGCGCCCTCAGGCCGCCGCCCTGCCGCCCTCCCTCTCCGCGCCGCTTACCGGCAGCCGCATGCGGTGAGCGCTCCGGCTCGGGCAGGTCCCCGAAAAGGTCCATAGCGCAAGCAGCGCGGCGACCGACGCGCGGCCCGAGCTAAGGCCGGGCTCCACACCCGGGCGGTGGCGGAGGTGAGGCGGGCGCGACAAGGCCGTCAGTCACCGGGCGGGCCTAGGCGCCACCAATCGGCGCGCGGCGTGGCCGCCCGCCCCAGAGTGCCGCGCGCGGAAGGGGCGGGGCGTGAGGGACGCACGCGCAAAGTCTTGGAGCAGGCTCCCCGCGCGAACAACTTTGGGGCTGCGAGGTTCCCATAGGATCTTCAAGTGTTGTGGGACCCGGGCCTGAGGGCCACTTGGCGTGGGCGTTCGACTGCTTCAAGGTTTCGTTGAGTTGTTGGCCACCTCATCCAGTCCAGAGCGCAAGTATGTGAGCGCAAGGGCAACTCTCGACTCCTGACGTCCACTAGAGTTTTAGGGAGCGTCCTGTAGGTATCCTTGCACCGCCCGGCTGGCCTCGACTCCTGGCCCACGTTGGAGACTGAGAAACCGAGGCTTGGATGGAATGGCCTGGTGCGTCAAGTCGAGACACCAACACCGTAAGGTGCTGCAGAAGAGGATGCCTTCTGGTCCTGCCAGCACCCATCGAGCTTCCACTGATGCCCCTGCCCAGCCGCAGAGAAGAAAGAGCAGTCACGAACCGCACACCGCCAGGCCTGCGTGTCCTGTTGAGTAGAAACTGTTTCTTGCAACGTCGACATCAGACTGTGATGTGGATTAAAACAAAAAGCAAGATCACCTATAAGTACTGAACAGAGACAAAAAAATGATCCAAGCTACAAAAATGACAGGCATCTGCCATCTCTGGTAGTAAAAGTGACTGCTGTTTCTTTACTAATTACAAGTTTAGTCTCTGTGTAGCATCCCTACTCTCCGAATAAGATCTATCAGGAAATCCAGTCGTGGAATTAACTCCTCATCCTGACATCCAGAAGCAAGAGTGAAGCCCCACTTCCGTAAAGGTTCCCCAAAATAAATGAACACAAACTCAAATGTTAGAAGACCTGTCCAACATCCCCAACCTGAATTTCCCATGTGTTCCAGTTTCCCTCTCGTCTCTCTTGAGGTGATTGCAATAAGTAACAAACCTGACTGTTCGGCTCCAGCGTGTTCCTGGTGCTCCCTGGCTGTACTGTGAGGAAGGGGCTCAGCAAACCTCCGGGCCACTCATCTACCTGGCTGCATACCTGCTACAACTGGAAACTCTTCCCTGCTCTCTTCTCATCTGAGGCAGAGAAACCGCCTCTTCCCTCACAGCAGAAATACTCAGAAGTAACAGCACTTGGTCTCCATTTCTGTATCTCTGCCCCACTCCCCAGCCCACCTCAACCTAGCTTCACCCCATCAATTCTCCAAAACAACTTGCAGAGCTCACCATGAGCAGTGACTTGTCCTACTCACGCTGCATGGAACTGGCCTGTTCAGTCATCATTTTGCATGAATCCCCGCTGTCTTGTCACTTGACCTCTTTCTTTTTGAGTCTGTGGACATAGCACTTTCCTAGTTTTATTCCTGTTATCTGGCCACTCCCTCTGTGTCTCCTTTACAGAGTGAAGTGTCTGGCTATTAATTGATGGAATTCTTTAAGACGTGATCCCACATTCTCATTCCATGTTCTCTCCCTCGGTAATCTCATCCATATCTGGCTTGAATTATCACTCATCTGAAACGTGAATCGTTAATTTACATTTCCTGCCACCTCCAGATCTATATGTTCAAATAAGTATGCATGTGATAGCTCCCAGGTCACTCAAAAGCACTTTATCATGTTCCCAACTGAATTCATTCTCCCCAGCGCCCTGAGCCTTTCAACCTTTTCCCCTTCCAGGATTGACATTTCCCTCTGTTCCTACTCCAAACACCTCCATGGAAGACAAACTCTAAGGTGGACCTCAAGATCACCATCTTTTGGATATGAGTGGGACTTGTGACTCTGGCTAAGATAATACAGCAAAAACAGCAGATGTATGTGATTCCTTTACATAGATTTGTGATAGAGCCAGCCTGTTCAGAGACTGTCTTTCTCTTGTTGCTTTTGAAGAAGCAAGTTGCTGTGTTGTAGGCTGCAGTATAGAAACATCCATGAAAAAAAGCATTAAATGGCTTACAGCTGACACCCAACTTTTTTTTTTTTTGAGACAAGGTCACACCACTTTGTATGGGAAAGCCTTGACCTTGTTATGTAGCCCATGGCTGGCCTTCAACTCAAATTGGTGATCCTGCCTTTCTACCTCAACCTCTGCACTGTTGAGATGACAGGTGTGTGCCACCATGCTTGGCTGAAACTGTTTCCAAGCCAAGACCTGACAGGGAAGAGAATTCTGCCAACAACTGTAGGAGAATGGAAGTGATTTCTTTGCACCTAAGTGTAGGTGAGGCTCTTGATTCAGCCAGCGCCTTAACTGCAGCCTTGTGGAGGACTCAGTTGTGCCTCAAGGTCTAGTGCGTGGAAACTGGGGGATGAAGACCGTAAGTTTGTGGTGATTTGCTATGGAGCAGCTGATAATGAACGTACCTGCCATTACCACATCCTATCAGTGTTTGCTCCCAAATGCTGTTTTGTAGCAGGTGACCTGCCCCCCAGCCAGTATACTTCAGTGAGTTGCTCAGGTAATAGTTTGGGTTTCAGCTCCTGTTACTTTTGTTTCTTAGAAACGGCTGATCCCTGTGATGCATAGCTGGTCACTATGATGCACATTGTGTAAACCAATCCTCAAATGACAAGCCATTCTGCCTCTGTACCTCCCACTTCCTTATTCCATGTAAGCCCTAGACCACGAGAGCTCAAGGCCTGACATTTTTATAGGATTGATTCCTTCTCGGTGCCCATCCAACCTGCCTCCAAATCCTGGGTATTGTTTCGGTGTCTCTGCTGTAGCATTTTTATTTCATCCCTCAAATCTTCTGTGTTACCAAACCACAGCCCCTTTCAGATTTCTCCATCACCCTTTTCTCAATCCCTTGTACTTCTCTTGCAGTCTTGTCTCAGGACATATTTTCCTGTGGGTCCCTCAGCTTAGAATGTTCTCCCCTTCTCCTGTGGAAATTCCATTCATTCCTTAGATTTCACCGGCATCATCAATTGCTTGGGAAAACCTTTCCCAGTGCCCTCACTAGGAACACCCCATGTACACACTGAGATCACCTCTCCTTTATCACTTTTGTCATAATTGCCATTTTATACCTACTTATGCAATTGTTTCATTAACAACTGTATCTCCTATCAGAACATAACCTGTGGGAGGTCGGGAACTATGTATGTCTGGTTTTGCCATTACCATACTTCTAGCACCTGCCACAAAACAGGTGCTCAAAAACACTGGATGGATAAGTGATTAAATAAACAGTTCCATTTTTGATGTGGTTACACATTGTATAGGTTTGGACAAGTGCATAATGACATGTATTCACATAATAGTGACAGTGTTTTCATAGCCCTAAAAATGAATACACCCTTCTTTACTATTGACTGGAAACCACTGATCTGTCTCCTAGTATTGCCTTTCCAAAGTGTCATATATTTTGAGCCAGGACTGGTAGCATTTTGTAAAGAAATGCTCCAGCTTAGCAATAGGGTATGCTTGGTGTACACAAGGCCCTCCTGCTGGAGGGCACCTCACATTGTTCCAACTGCCTCTTCTGATTGTTCAGCCTTGTGTCCCATACACATTAATAATGATCAATCTGTGTCTGCTCCAAGGCGCTGCTGCCCCAGGGGAGAAACTGCCTATGGAAGCTCCTCCAGGTTACAGAGGGACACACACTGCTCCGATGGACCTGTTCTCAGTGTCCCTCAGCGGGATGTGCCTCCTCCTGCCTGCTCCCCTGACCTGGCCTGGGCCACAGGGCCTGTTCAGAGCCCAATAAGGCTACACATCTTTACTGTTCCAGCAGAGCACAGGAACAACAAGCTTCCAGAAATTGCAGGAATTGGAGCTCTGGTATGGACAAGAGTGAAGCCAAAGCACTTCACACAGGAAGTGCTCTCTGAGCCAGCCCTGAAGGCCAGTGCAGGGATGAGCGGGGATGTGGCAAGGAGGCCTGTTAAGGGGATGGGGGCAGAAGGTGTGGCACATATATGATCCATATCTTACTATGTCTATGTCAGCTTTGTCCCATATGTGGACTGTATATTTACTGGATAAAGATACAATGATAAAAAGGAGGCATGCTGTCCCCCTGGGATTGTGAAACCACAGGGCAATGGCCAACACTGTACAATGGGCATTAGGCACGAGCCAGGACTCATGATCTGGACCCTCTAACCTACTGGTCAGCTCAAAATGATAACTACATCAAGGTTTGCAGGAAAAAGAGAGCTGGCTGTAACACTGGGTATTCAGACGGGGCTCAGAGATAATGCTAAGAAGTTCCAAGTTGGCCCATGGGAGAATTGGGCCACCATACTTGTGCATCTGTAGTGCTAGGCTTTGGGAAGGACGGGAACTGAGGATCTGATCCTGTGTGTAGTCTGACAAGCACCACCATTCTCCAGGGGAGGAGTAAGATGCCAGCTAAGAATATAACAGCAGAGTAGGTGGAAAGGGCCAGGGTATGAAATGCAAACTCCTTGCATCAGCCACTTCCACCTATTGAGGAAATAGAAGCCACAGTCCTGGACACTGTTCGCAGGGTGACACTCAAAGAGGTGTTAGGGAGGTATCTCTGTGGACAGCCAGGTTCCTAACCTGAGTGAATGAGGACAGCTGTGTTGGTCTCAGACATCCAGAACACAAAAAGAGGTGAATATTTTGCAGGAAAGCTGAGCTTATAGCTTAACTTCAGTTTGGGATACCTGGGAGTGACAATGAGAGCATTTGGATAATTTCACTGAGAGCTCTAGAGAAGACCAGGCTGGGAGTGGGTTCAGTGACATGGTGAAGATCATACAGACTATAGGGTAGAGATAGAAAAGAAATGTGGGAGAGTAATCATTATGGTTTCTGTCTAGATGTCCCCCCAAAGCCTCCTGCAGTCATGGGGCGGCTTCTAGAGTTTTTGATTGATTCATGGTCCAATGCTGGGATTATTGGTGTGAGTGCTACACCCACCCTGGGGCGGGTGGCTTGCGTACAATGTAAGGGAGGGAAAGAGGCTTGCTTTTTCTGTGGTTTCTCCCTTTTGATCTTGTTGCTTTTGCTATTTTCTGTGCCATGAACTCTGCCATGTGCCACCCTGCCTTGGAGCCAGCTGAGTATGGACTGAAACCTCCCCAAACTGTGAACTGAATACATTTTTCCTTTCTTAATCTTGGGCATCAGGTATTTTTGTTTCAGCAATGAGCGAAAAGTAACCAAGACAGTAATATTTAAAGGCCAGGACTTCCTATCAAGCTGAAAGCAAGTGGCCCTCCTAGAATCTGAGACTGATTGAAAAGCAAGAAAATTGAAGAAGAGGGCTTTAAGAAGCCCAAGGTTGTTGACAGTGTTGAACATTACAATGTTTGGCCGAGAGAACTGAAGGGTCTACTCAGAGGAATTCATCAGGGCCTTTATCTGAAGTTCTCAGTAGAATGGCGGGAAATGTGGCCATTCTGAAATTTTGGGAACAGCAGGAGGTGAGGAAGTGAAAATTAGAAATGAAGACTGTTTTCAAGAAATCTGACTGTGTAACACACGGCAGATCAATAACGAGAAGGATCTCAGTAGAGTGTGAAAACTAGTTTCCTTCGGTAGAGTGGCTAGGATAAAAGGTTGGAGTTTAAGAATGCAGCATCAGTGAGGAAGGTAAGGTATGTGGAATGGTTATTCGATGTCCAAGGGCACAGTCAAGATTCTCAGGCCAGGTGGGCAGCAGGGTCTACGGGGGAGAGGTCACCGAGTGTCGTCAGGTGACAGGTCACTGGGTGGCCTGGACACCTGGGGTAAAACCCACATGGCAAAGGGGCATTGCCTTCGAGGGAGGGTGGTGTCTCCCTATGAGGATAAAGGGGCAAAGCCTGGGAGCCTCCTCGGGAGGCTGAGAGACAGCAGGGCCTCGGGCTGGAACCCTCATCCTTTCCCGCACATTAACTCCGTGTGCTGCCGACATCGGTGAGAGCCAGCTGCACCACGCCAGGCTGCGTCTCCCACCATACCCACAGCCCGTGGCTCTGGGGCGCCGGCTGCTCTGCGAGGACGCAGGTTCTGGGATCGCGGGTCCGCAACCCAAGACATGGAGAGTAGCGCTGCGCGCGAACCCTCTCCCACCTTCAGTTCTCACTCCGCCGGCCGCGCCCAGGCTCAAGCCCCTGAGGCGTCGCTGCACAAGCTGTGGATACCGTGGCCCCAGTCTGGTCGCAGAGACCTCTGGGAATGGGCCGGAACTGCATCTCCCAGGAGGCCCCGCGGGCCTCAAACCAGGGCGGGACGGGGCGTGGCTAAAGCCTCGGCTCCAAGGAGCTTTCCAAGCGCTCCCGAGCTTCCCCGGAAGTGGGACACTACGGGATCCCGGCTTTCGCCAGCTGCGGGGCTCAGGCTCCCATATTCCCAGATTCCTCGTGGTTCTCCTGCTCTTACTCCGGGCAGTGCTAAAGGGCTTAGAAGGGCTCAAGTTCGGGGTACGGGGGCGCTGAGCCGGACAGCTTGGTCCCGGCTCTGGGTCCCTCGCAGACGCCTGAGTGCCAAGCAGAGCGCAGGCGCGGGCAGAGGCTGCGACCGCGCCTGCGTTAGAACTGGCCTGCAAGAAAGACCAGTGCAGCAGAGGTTCTGAGCTGGGGTGCTTGGAAGTCGGGGGATAGGAAGAGAGAAACCGAGTGCGACCTAAAGACTTTGCGAGGAGTGCCGACGCCTGCGGAGCCGCAGTGCTTTGGGGCAGCGGATCGGCGGTGTCCGTCGTTGGTAAGTCTGTGGGGACACTGAGCAGACAGACACGGGGAGCCAGCAGGCTGGACAGGGGTGGACCAGGTGAAGAGGTGTAGAGGAGGCCACAGGAAGGGCTGAGGACAGCGTCTTGGGGCCGACGTGCTCACATTTAGGGATGAACGAACAGGTAGGGGATCCCCAGAGAGACTGCAGTGGACAGTGGGGAGTGCGGTCCCCTGGAGTTAAAGGAAGTTTCCCGGTGGAGGGATGAGAACCCAGGAAAGGCCGAGCTGGAGCTAGAGACCTGACAGCTGAATTGGGGAAGGGGTTTGTGGCCTTGGAGATCCCAACTGCTTTCAGACCCTAACCGGAGGGGAGAGAAGAACGAGAGGTGCGGGAGGGGGGAGGAACGATGCTCTCAGGCGACTCTGCTTTGCAAGAGAAAGGGGCAGAGCCAGACCGACGGCGGAGCCTGGTCCGGGCTGGCGGGTGGGTGTGGTAGCAGAATAACGCTGCCTCCCAGGTCTGCGTTCTAATCCTCAGAACCTGTGAACATGTTGCTTTATTTTTTCCAGTCAGATTTTATTGGTACATTTTAGAGATACATAAGGATCACATTCACCATTGAGAATCTGTACACTGTGTTGCTTTAGATGGCAGAGTGTGACTAAGGACGGTGCAAATGTGATTAAGGATTAAACTACAGACTTTGGAATTAAGGAGATTATCCTGGATTATTTAAGTGGGTTGGAGGCAATCTCAGAGGTCCTTAAAAGAAGGAAAAAGGAGACAGGGGCGAGGGTTAGAAGGAGATGTGACTGTGGGGGATCAGACAGAACACGTTGCTAGCTTTGAAGGTCAGAAAGGGGCCATCAGCCTAGGTGGCCTCAAGCGAGAAGAGGCAAGGAAATGGGTTACCCTCAAGCTTCTAGGAAGGAACATAGCCCTGCCTGGTGATACACTGGATCCCAGGGTTCCTGTGTGGGTCGCCTGTGGAACCGCCAGATAATAAAATTGTGTTTTAAGCCACCGTGCTTGTGGTCCTTTGCTGGTGCAGCCACAGAAAACTGATAAGAGGGCTGGCACATAGGGTGAGGAGGCCAGGCCACCCATGAGGGAGTGAGGAGGCAGTGTGAAATAACTGGCAGAGTGGGCAGCGAGGGTGCCAGGCTGCATCACAGACAAGAGCAGCTGTCATTTTAGGAGGCAAAGGTGGTCACCACTGTGGGAGCCATTTTTATCACAATGACTGACTTTGCTGATGAAGGGCTGGTGAATCACAGACATTCGCTAGCATCAGGTGCTGGGGAAAATGTGTGTTTAGTTTAGTGCACCCCTGACACATCAGTGATGCAGTAATGTCCCTGAAGGCGAAAGGCCAGTTGTAGGTCAGAGGGGCACAGGGCCCAAGTGCTGAGTCCTCGCCTCTGGCCTTGGGCAGGTCCTAGTCCCAGCAGCACTCTCCCTCAGGTCAGCCTCCTGCTCCCTGATCCTGGGCTCCCCCTGGCCACCTTCCAGGGCTTGGGAAGCTTCAGTGAGGCTAGAAGTTACAGAAAACTTGTTCCTTCAGACTGGTCCCTAGCAAATGCTCCCCAGATGGCATAGGAGCCTCGGGATGTATTGAGAACCACAAGAAACAGAGGGCTCACAGGAGGACCTGTTATCTACCTGTGTCCCTGTGGCCACTTGCTTCAGGCTATAGGGGTGATGAAAACAACCCCAGGAGTAGCATTGCTGTTCCTCTGCTCCTCTCCTGTGGACTCCCCCTCCTTACCCCAGCAACTCAGACCGGTTGTTAAAATTAACTGCATCTGGTTGTAGCCCAGTGGCAGAGGTGTGCAACTGAATGGCAAGGAAGCCAGGGTGAACTCCCAGGTCTGGAACCCCTCCGGTGGCCAGGCCCTGCTTGGGAGCTTTCATAGAGGGGAAGCTTGGAAAGAAGCTCTTGAAGCAGAGCCCTAGGAGGAGACCCAGACATCAGTCCTACATCCCCACATCTCACCGCTGCCTAGGCAATACCAACCCAAGGGAGAACAAGGTGCTCTGGGGTCCTGGAGTAGGAGCGGATGGGCTAACCATGGCAGTGATTGCTGCCGGCTGCCCATCCCATCACCCGCTGTCCCTGGGTGTTCTGACCTCCTGGGCCCAGTTGACCTCAGGTTGAAGCTGCCTGGGGCAATGGCACCTTCATTTCAAGCCTTGATCTATGTGGGTTTCCTTTCCCTGAAGTCACCAGCACCAAGGGAGAGCTCCAAATCAAGACAAGTAACAGCCTGACATGAGTAGATTGTGTGCCATGTGCACAGACCATACCCCAAGTCTTCGAAAGACACTTCTGAGCCAAAGGACTAGCAGGTAGGCATTAGTGCTGTTATTCCCCAGAAGCTGGTGAGCAAGAGAATACGGGCACAGGCCACTTCCCCATCATTGTGTTATGCTGGAGCAAACCTCTTGCCAACGGAATCATTCTCCAGGACACATATAGTTCCAGGGAGAGGAGGCCAGGCCTGAAGGCCTGCCCAGCAATTGGCAGGGCTCCATCACTACCTGATGATGAACTGAGAGAATTTAAAAGACATTCAGTAGCATCACAGGCAGGGGAAAATGTGCTCAGTTTAGCATTCACTCTTCTAACACATTAATGATATCACAAAGTCCTTTATTTAACTCAAATAAAAACATCCTGTTGCAAACAAGTACACAACCTTAGGTGTGCTAGAAGCAAACCTGTACAGAGCTGCTGAGTGCTGCTTTGAGGTGCACTGACTCTCCTGGTCTCCTGTCTGAAATGGCAAATTTAAGCTTCTGTTGAGGCCAGGGCTATCAGAACCTAAGTGTCCCTGCCCAGGATACTAGTGTCCAGTCCCCAGGAGAGAACCAACACCACCCCTGTCACCTCTGCCAAGGAGCCACAGAGTGCCTCGGAAGGCTGGGACAGGTGAATGACAGCCAGTGCCTCCAGCTGGCAGCTCTTCTCCATCCACTCCACAGCTGCAGGGTCCATCAAAGTGCCTCCCTCAGGAAATAGGGCGAGGGACCTCCCTGGGTTGGGCATCAGGAGCTGTCCTCAAGCCATCCACGGGAAGAGGACAGACCTGGGAGACAGCCTGGGGCCTGCCCCTCATCTGAACCCCAGGGAGGTGGGAGCTGAGCTTTGGAAGGCCCAGCCCAACTCCCTGCTGGCGTTGGTCACCAGGGCCTCCAGACACTGTGGGACATCTGGGCCACTGTCAGACTGCTCAAGGCCGAGGGCACCAAGCCCCGCCCCTCAGCAGGCGCCCGACTCAGCTCTGTCTCAGGGACCACTTCTAGGTCGGAGCAGAGGTCGTCTCCTGGGGAGGAGGGGCTGGGCAGTGGGGAGCCTGGAGCTCCGGTTGGCCCGGCCAGGGCATCCCCCAGCAGATCACGGAAGCTGCTGCCCTCACGCAGCGGCATGGACTCCAACAGGTGGTTCAGGAGCTCAGCAGCGACTGTGGCGTCGATGGCCTGGCACGTGGACACGAACGTGTGCACCTCGTGCATGCACTGGATGTAGCCAGCAGCGAAGCGCTCGCTTGCTTCTGCCTGTAGCTGCTCATGCTCTGCGCCACGGACCGGAGGGAGATAGCGCGGTGAGCAGTGAGCAGCGACTTTGAGGCCCGCCCGGCCGGGGGATGGGGAGCCCCCTGCACCCCGCCGCCACTCACCGCGTGCACGGCCCCGCAGCGCGCCCTGCACGCGCCGTACCGTCAGCTCCAGCACCTCGGCGTTCTCCAGTTTGGCCTGCACCTGCGGGGGCCGGGCGGTGAGGGAGCCGCGCACCCGGGACCCGCGCACCCCGCACCCCGCGCCCGCAGCACCTCGGCGCCCGCCAGCAGCAGCCGCAGCTCCTGCAGGCTCTCGTTGATCCGCGCGCGCCGCTTCTTCTCCACCAGGGGCTTCCGGGCCTGCGGGAAGCGGGCACTGAGCCCCGGGCCCGCGCAGCCGCCCGCCACCCTCCCGGCCCCGGCCCGAACCTTGCGGTCCCCCCGCGCCTCCCAGCCGTCCTCGTCCTCGCGGCCCGCACGATCCCGGCCGGGCACTTGGTACGGAGCCATGGCCCGCGACGCCAGGAACGGTGAACGCCCGCGCCCCGCGCCGCACTGCCCCACGACGGCCCGGACAGCGCTGGCCGCCTCGCGTCTTCCGGCCAACGGAGGCCCCGCCCCATTTATAGCAGTTCATTTGCATCTCAATGCACCAATTGGCTGTGTGGATTCGGAGCTGCCAGCCGTGAGGCGCGCCGCAGCCAATGGGACCGCCGCGCTTTGTCCAGCCCTGACCGGCCGGCAGCTGGCGGGGCGGAGCCCTGGGCCAGCCTTGGTGACCCCGGGGGCACCAGAGGAGGTGGCGACCCTGGACTGAGCCCGCGAGAGCTGTTTCTCTCCCCCAGCTACTCGAGGACCGGCGTCTGCCGAGCGTTCGACAAGGGCTTTTCGTGTGCGTCGCCCTGCGCTCCTTCGTGCGCCCACCCCACGCGCCGACTTTCCCTAGTCAGCCCTAGCCCAGGTCAAGGCCGTGGTCTCCTGGCCCGGGGCGGGCCAAGTGGGCGCGAAGCCCGGGGATGTGGGGACCAGTTGGGCAATGGGGCTAGGTTAGGGTTAAGGTCAGGGCTTGCACAGCCACCCGCAGCCCCCCACTCGTGCAGAATTCGGAGGGGCGGGGGGGGCGGGACACTACGGTGCCTTCCTGGGCTCTCCTTCCTTGCTCCCGCAGCCTTTCCTGGCTCCCTCCCAGTACCCACCCTATACCCATTCTTCCCTGCCACCACCCCACCCCCTCTGAGCACCTCTATTTCTCCATCCCCGTTGACTCTGCCCCCTGCCAGCCTTCCTTGCCACCCCCCCCCGCCCATTCCTCCTAGGCCCCCCATATCCCCGCCCCCCAAGTCCCCTCTGTGGCCTCCACCCCCGCCCGGCCGTGGAGCTGCCGTCTGGCCCGCGTAACTTGATGCCCCTGACAGTTGGCAGCTGCAGCCGCGCCAAGAGCGACAGGTGCTGGCCGCGCCTTTGTCTCGCCCGCTTTGTGCGGGCGGCGGGCACGCTTCTGTCTCCAGATGCCCGCGACCCCAGGCCTGGCCGCCCATCTGCCGGCCCCGCCTCGCTGCGGGAGGTGCGTGGACGGGGGTGAGGTGGGGACTTTAACTCCCTTCGCCAGGCTTGGATCTCTGCCCCGCCTGGCAGGCTGTGGCCACGATGCCTTTTTGCCTGGGCCCTGGCATACACCCAGCCTTCCTGGACCCCCTTAGTTTTCCTAGGGGACTGTGCTGACCCCTACGGGGTCTGTACGACTCTCCTGAGTTGGGATTGTCGGGGTCTGCTGTGAGCCCCTCCATACCTTTTTGAGTGTCTAGGACACCCCTGACCCCAAGAAAGAGTGTGTGTGGGAAGGAAAGGTGAGGGGGTGTCCCTAGCCCCAGGGGAGGGGAACACCTGGGAAGAGCCATGGCAGGGTAGCAGGGCTGGACAGAAGACTCCCACCTTCCCAAAGATGGGTCTGGAGGATCTTGGCTTCAGAGTGGACGAATTGGTGAAAGTCACCTCTGGGCCTCTTGGGGCACCCTCGGGCCACCTGCCACACCCACCTGTTCCTCCTCTGCTTCTGGCTTACTCCCCTAGCCTGTCATCCCATGCGCCCTGTTGCTCCCGCTCAGGAGCTTGGCTGACTCCCACCCACCCTCCAGGGCTGTCGGAGGGGTGGGCCCTAGGGGAGCCTGGAGCTCTTCCCTCACTCCCCTCCCGGGAAAGGGGGCTTCAAAGTGAGCGCAGCTGAATTTCCATTACTCGGAGACACTGAGATAGGAAAGAATAAATTCAGCAGTATTTCTTCCCCTCCCAAGTGTGCAAACCACCTCACACTCCTCCCATTATCTGAAAGACAAGGCTGAACGTATTTCAGAGCTGCGTGAAACACAGTTCACACGGGGACAGCAGGATCAGGTCCTGGGGAGGCCTCTGGGAAGAGACCCATGGGTTGCCTCACTGACCGAGAATTTGAGTGTAGGAGAGCAGAGCAGGGTACCACAGAGGTGGTAGGGAGCACAGGCGGGGGGAGGCAAGGAGAAAGTCCAGGGAAAGCAAGTTGTCCAGGGAAAGAAATGTAATCTTAGCACAACTGGGCTTAGAAGCCAAGAGTTCTTTCACAGTCACAATGAAACACTAAATTTTCTGGATTTAACATCAATCTACAGAGAAGGAAGGCTTGTTTAGGGTTATAGGGCATCTGAGAGTGTGGAGTGGGGAGGCTGTCTAGTTGAAGGGCAGAGGTCGATGAAAGCTGGGGATGTACCCATGTGACACGCTCATAGGAAGCGGCACTGGGATGGAGCAGGGCGTTGGAGTCAGTGGGGTCCTTGCACTGGAGGTTGCCTGAGGCCCCATCCATGAAATCGGCTTCAGTTTCCCTTACTGGGCCCATACGTGAGTGGTTTGGATTTTCTGTCCCAGAAGCCTGGCTACTCTGTCTTGGGGCCGCCGCACCCTCCCTCCCCCCTTCTCTCTCTCCCTCCGTTCTTCTTTGGGTCTCTCATAGCTGCTCCACTTCCTGCCATTTGTCCCTTGATCTGATCCAGCCTTCAAAGTTTGGCTGAGCATAGACTTCCTGAGCATTTGGACCCTTTGATCCCCCTAGAGCCAGCAGAGGCTGGGCAGGGCCATGGCGGCCACAAGGGGACCACTTAGCAGTGTGAGTGGAGTGGAAGACCATAAATCACCAGGGGAACAAAGGCAGTGGCCAGCCTGCAGACGTCCAGGCCCTGATGGGCAATCTGCCTAAGACACTGAGAGGATCTCCTTTTGGCTTGAAATAAAGGAGACAGGGTGGCCTTGGGGTTAGGTGAAGAGAAAAGCCGTTATGTCCTGAAAAGCACTTGGTTTCTCGGGCACCCGCCTCTGAGGGTAGTGTGCAGAGGTGGACGTCACCACAATTGGCCAGGACTTTGTCTGGTCCTGCATCAGCACTTGGCAGGAGACAGCTGGCTTTCCCAAGGTGGGGCACAGGGTCCAGGATCATTCACCTCTCTACTCCAGTCCCAGCCTCCACCTCTGTGGACAGGTCTCCTGAGAGGCTGTCTCTATAGAAAGGGCTGGGGTGGGGGCTGAGCCTCAAGTGTGTATCATCCTGACAGGGACACAAAGCATCTCTGCGTGGCATGCGCTGACTCCTGTCTTCAGCACTGTGGTCAGCACACAAGCAGCGAGCCCAGCTGCTGCAGAGGAGGGAGGGAGGAGGGGACGGAGCATCTGCATCACAGAAAACTCACTCTGGGACCTGCAGGGCATGGACAGAAGGGAGGGCCGTGTAGAAGGGCACAGGCGAAAGGCAATGTCCCAGGGAAACCTTGAGGCAGCTCAGGAGTCAGACTCCCCAGTGCAGAACTTTTGGAGCCCTTTTGTGAAAATTCTGTTGGTTCTCCTTCATTGCCAGCAGTTTCTTGACTGTGCTATATTAAACGCACACACAGGGCTGGCTGCAGCTCAGCAGCTGAGTCTGTGCTTAGCATGTGTGAGGCCCCAGGCTGGAACCCCAGCAACATAAATCAAACAAGCAAAGTCATCATACAAGTGAAAATAAAAATATACCTGCTTTATTTACCAATTTTCTAAAAGGCAAAAAAGTCATAAAAAGACACAAGCAGTCACACAAATATTGCACTGGGTGAAGGAAGTTTGGTTTGCACACAAACCACTTGTCCGGCAAGGCTCAACAAATCATTACACAAACTCTGAGAGCTTATTTACGTATCTTGGCAGGAATATATTAAAAGAAGGCTCAGTTTAAATAGAGAAAAATTTTATGACACCCGTGTAAGCACATATGTCAAAGAAAACAGGACCTGGTGCTTGGCAGCATGTAAACAGATTCACAACATTATCCTATTAAGTCAGCTTCTTAGCAATTAACAATCAATAAGCATATATTAAATAATAAAATAATGCTGAGGGTAAACATTCATGACAGTAGAGAACATTTTGGCAGTTTTGTCTTTAAGTAAGGTAAATGTAACCTTAGGCTGTCACCTACCCACGGCTGTAGAGGCAGGCAGCAGTCTGTAACATCTAACTTCCATAAAAGCATGAGTTCCTACTTTATCTTGGGCATCTTCAGGTGATGTTGCTTTGTAAATTAAAAAATGAGGCATTCTTCACTCAGGAGTCTGAGGCAGGAGGATCGCTGTGTGTTTGAGGCCAGCCTGAGATACACAGTGGGTTCAAGGCCTGCCTGAACTACATAACAAGACCCTGTCTCAAAAAACCAAAAACCAAACAAACAAAAAAAAGTTCTTTCTTGCATTTATAAAAAGCAGGACTAATATTGAGGCATGAAGCGGTTTACCGTGAAAACCAGCTGTGGACAAGGAGTCACTGCCCTTCTCGAAGCCACATCTCTGCCAAGGACAGCCTGTTTCCTTTCCAGCGCCAGGAACTCAGGAAGCTTTAAGCCAGGTGGCTTTGGCTGGTGCCTCCTCCTTCACACCAGGCACTAACGTCAGGCTTTCCAGAACAATCTCCAGGATGTCTGGTGTAGCATGAGGTTTGGTAAATGTGGGCAGGGAGGCCTCCTTCCCCTAGTTCAGATGACCTAAATGCCAACAGCGCTGGCCCGTGCCAGTACAGAGGCCATAGCTGCACACTGTGGCCGGGCCCACAACTTGAGGGCTGACAGCCTGTGTGCAAGGAGGGGCGGGCGCAAGGGAGCCTGGGAGCCACAGGTGCAGTGGGAGCTGCAGCCGCAGTCTCATGGCTGGCAGGGGCTGCTCTCTGCAGACGCAGTGCCGGCTCTGCTGGGCTGGAGCCAGTGTCTGAGGCTCCAAGTGAGGAACAAATAGCTGGGTCCCTAATGCTGTGGGCAAAGCCTGGTTCACAGAAGGAGCTTAGCGTGAAGGCAGGTAACACGTTCTTCTCTACATGTTGGCCACGATGGTCTTAAAGGGATATGAGAATGGTGTAGAAATATACAGAAGGTCGGTGTGGGCATTAGTCCCATGGAACTGGTCACAAAAACCCCTAGGCTGCACTGTCCAGAGTGTAACAGAAAGCTGTGTCACACTGGGAGGTTTTAGCCTATAGGACTGGAGGCAAAGGCTGCGTGATCACACTGCTGCACACACCTCCCACGGACATCCTGGAAGGAGGTCAGGAGCAGTTGATGAGTCCTGGCAGACACCTGACTGGATGAATGACAACTTCAGTAGACACAGTCCCAAGGGGGCAGAGATTTGACCCAAACTAAACACACTGCGGAAAGCTTCAAAAGTAGCAGCCTTCAGCTCAGGGCTGCATGCAGCTTCCTGGTGATTCGTCACAGCCTGGCCTGATGTCTTGGGACACCCTTCAGGAGCTGGCAGGTGCTGGCACCCTGGATGGCAGTCCAGTCACAGCGGGGGAGGTCTGAGGGCACTGGAGCCACTTCCCTGATGCTCACAGAGGACCTGGTCCCCTCGAGTTCTACAGCGGCCCAAGTCTCAACCCATCCCCCAAACTCTGTATTTTCGTATAAACGCTTCCCTCTCCATAGCCTGAAGTCACCCCTTAGAGAACTGGGTTTTTTCTAAAACAAACAAACAAAAGAAGCAACGTAAGTAAATGTGTCCATTTCATTACAAATAACCATGAGGGTCTTCTGTGTCTCCCAAGCACCATCTAACATGGATCACGCTGTCACACGGCTACGTCTGCTCTTCCTTCTCATGACCCAGAAGGCGTCCTTTCCCCTCCTCTTTGGTGTTGAAGGCAGCGCTGAGTCCTAAGGAGGGAATGTCCTCCTCACACGGCACGCACAAGCCGCCCCTCTGCTCACTCTCACAGTAAACACATTCCTGAGAGGAAGAAAGCTGACATTGTAAGGTGCCTGAGACCTCGTGTCTCGGTTGTGCTCATTCAGTATGAGTAAAGCCTGAGGCGGGAAGACTGCAAGGGTAATGCCAGCCTGGGCAACTTAGGAAGACTGTCTCAAAGTGAAATTTCTCAGTTTTCATCCTTTTCAGTACAGGGGATTGAACTCTAGCCCTGTGTCCTGAGCTATATCCTTAGCTCTTTTCAAAACTTTAAAGAAAAAAAAATTTCTTTTGTGGTGCTGGCAATTAAACCTGGGGCTTTATACATGCAAGGCAAGAACTCTACTATTGAGCCACATCCCCAGATCCCCCCCAATGTTTTTTTTCTGAGAGACAGTCTTACTATGTAGTTCAGGCTAGTCTTGAACTCATGGCAATCTTCTTGCCTTAGCCTCCTGGGTGCTGGGATTACAGGTGTGCACCACCCTCCCTGGCTTCAAAATGAAATTTTAAAAAGAGAGCTCCGTGGTCCCTGGGTTCAAGGTGCTGGTGGCTGATGCCAGCGGTTACTGCTGTGAGCGTGGTGGCAAAAGAGGCAAAGCCAGAGCCAGGGAGCTGTATTCTGGGCAGGAGCTGAACCGGAAGTGCTCGCAGCCCACTGCAGACAGAGATGCTGTGCTAAACAGAACAAGGCAACCCAGTACGTGCGAACAGACTGGACTTTTGGGAGACAGGAGACTGCAGAGGCTTCACCGCCAGACTCATGTGCTTCCCCTCCTCCTGCAAGTAAGCAGACTTAGGAAGCCCATGACTTCTGGGAAGGGCATAAAGGTACCCTGGCCTCCTCATTCTCACTGCCCTGTCACGAGACACTCAAGCACCCACAGCGAGAAGCCAAGGCCTGTGGCTAGCAGCCAGGAGCCCAGGACCCCCAGCCCTCCAGCCATCTCTGTCTTGGGAGAACCTGCACTGGGACCAACCACTGAGCTGCTCCCCAACTCCTGACTCCAGGTCTGTGATGCGTGAGTACCGTGTGGAGCCCCCAGGTCCTGGGTCACATGTTGTGCTGCACGGGTGATATGGAGGCAAGTGAGAAAGGCTCAGAGGAAGCTGGAGCGAGGAAAGTGGGTTCCTGGCACAGGAAGGGTGGTGCAAGGGTGCTGTGGCAGGTGCCTGCCCAGAAGTCAGGAGCTATGGCACAGGAGAGCAGGGGTAGAGTGGAGGAGAACGGGGAAGAGACAGTAGATGTGGCAGCAGGGCCGTGTGACGGCGCGGCTGTGGATTTTGACTGTGGTGAGATGTGGCTAGACGGGATCTGGGTTGAGAGAAGCTGCGATTTCACTATGGGGGTGTGTGTGCAGGGATCAGTGAGCGGCCAGGAGGCCATGCTGGGGTGCAGGTGAAGTGTGTTCCTGTGAGCTGGGGTGTTGGGGGCAGCTGATTCTGTCTACCCCAAGGCTGGGCACTCCACTCTGCCAGCACCAGACTACAAGAGAGGAGAGTGCAGGAACGGCTCCACGGCCACAGCACCTGGGAGAAGGGGCCCCTGCGTGAGGTCTGAGGAGTGGGCAGTGGCTTCCTCTGATCATAACTAGGAGCTGGGTTTTGGGTACGTCAAGTCCCACACAGAACCAGGTGTGCTAGTGCACACCTGTAATCCCAGCCCTCTGGGAGGCTGAGGAGGGAGGATCACAAGTTGAGTCTACCTTGGGCAACTGAGTGAGACCCTGCCTCAAAATAAAGACTAAAAAAGGTTTACAAAGGGCTGAGACATAGCTCAGACAAAGACCCTGGGGTCAAGCCCCAGTTCCAAAAAAAAAAAAAACTTCACAGGATACAGGGCTGAAGATGGATGTCACAGAACGTGTGCACACCCCAAGAAGGCGTGGCCAGTTGGGGAGTCTGGACAGAGAGGAGGTACAAATGCCAGACCCGGGCCAAGGAGACCCAGGCCTGCAAGTGGCCTGAGCAATGTGGTCACCCTCAGCGGCTGGAGACCTGGGACCGTGACGAGGGCAGCTCTGGCTGTGGCATGGTGGGGTGTAGGTACCCAGTGTCAGGAGAGCGTGACAGATCAGGGCACTTGTGGTTTGAACTCTCAGGAGAGCTGTGGCACAGGCGTGGCTTCAAGGGTTTTGCTGACAGGAAAGGGGTTCAGGTTTGTTAGGTAAGAAACAGACTGAAGAAAGGATCAAGCCTCAGCTTTCAGCAAGCCAGCCAGCGAGTGCCACCCTTCTACACGCAGGAGGACGTTCCCTGCAGGGGGCTTATGCTTCAGAGCCCTTTCCTTTTTCAAATGCTAAGATGCTTCAACTTCCAAGGCACACAGTACAGTACAGTGAGGCACAGCATAACACAGTGCAGAGAATCCCTGCTGTGAGCTGCTGGCGTGGCCATCTGAGGGTGGCCCAGCTTACCGGCACGTCGATGGCTGCAGGCAGGCTGCCCGTCTGCACCCACGGGTGTGCCTCACACAGCTCCCGCCTCTGGTCCTCCGAGAAGCGGGGCTGAGACTTCTGCAGCAGCTGCAGCTTCTCTCTGTCCTCCTTCAGGACCGACTCCACATCCCTTCCCAGAGAGGAGGGTAGGTGAGGTTCAGATTATTTTCTACTTGTTTTGGACTTGTTTTCTACCCACTTTTAACATCGTAACAGTCTTGGGAGATTTTGTTTAGTGCAAATTTCCTTTTGTTTAAGATCGATTATCTTGCTTATCTCTTTATTTTTGAGACAGGGTCTCACTATGCAGTTCAGGCTGGCCGTGAACTCGCATTGATCCTTCTGCCTCAGCCTCCTTAGTGCTGGGGTCACAGGTGTGCACCACCACACATGGGAGTTTCCCTTGTTTAACGTTACTTAATCTCCCTAGTGACTATCTATAGTCTTTGTATTAAAAGGATAATCTGGGTCAAGGTTTCAGTTTCCCTTTAAACCAGATGTGCTGCTGGGTATTGGCCAGTGCACCTACCCCTGGCATAGCAGGTTAGGCCAGGGGACTCTGACCACCCATGCCTGGCTCCAGCCAACACGGGCCTGTAGGGCAGCTGCACAGAGATAGACCTGAGTCTCGCCCAACCGACAGAATCCTGGCCCTCTGCCTTCCCTGCCTTGCAGCCCCTGCTGTAGGGGTGCATGGGTCCTCAGCAGAGGCAAGGGAGTCAGGGTCTTCAACTCTTAGGCAGCCAGACGGATAGACACCCATTGCGCAACAGAGTGTAAAGCTGTCACAGGAGTCAGACTGGGGGCTAGGCAGGGGCTGCTGCAGCTCACTCGGCCGCACTGCCAGGCTCAGCTGCACTGCAGATGCTGGGGGAGCCCTGCTTCTCCCCTCACACTTGCTAAGTCTGTGAGTGAGCCCCGACATGGCTTCCCGGGGTGCCTGCCCATTCCAAGGTTGACCTCCTGCTCTGGGACTCCTTATCCCAGCCCTTCCCGGGCCTCAGGGGAAGCCCAAGTGGTTACCGGGAGGGCAGCTGGTATGTCATCATGACGCTGTCGTCAGTGTCTGCCATCAGCAGCCAGATGGGGTCCTGCAGGACATATCTGATGAGATGCCTGCTCTCCTCCATGTCTGTGTTCACTTGTGCTTTGTGGTTGTTCTCAGAGGAGTCGATGCTTCCAAAGTATTTGCTGGTGTGACTGGTGTCACTGCTGCCTGTGGAAAGACGACTGTGGCAGGTCAAAACCATGGTGTAGCAAAGGAGCCCAGCATGGGGTGCTTATGTGGTCACAACTTCGACAGCTGGGGTTCTCTTGGGTAACAGGGCATGTGTGGTGGATCCTTCCTTCACTTTCAGTGCCTGAAGGACCCAGATGATTCGAAGCTGGAGATCCACCACCCTTGGGAAGGGAATCCTTGCCTGGGGCCCTGAGCTCAGGACTCTCAGAGCCATCCTTGTCTCCCAAGCTCACACTGGCTGCAGCTCTGGGGCAAAGCTGTATCAAAGCCTGTGAAAAAGCGCAGTGTACAAGTGGAGAAGTAGCCTGCAGTGCCCCCTTGGGGCTGGGCACAGGCCTGAGCCCAGGGAACGGGGAGTTTAGGTCTGAGCAGGGCGTGTGTGACTCAACCACACATCAGTGTGTGTTAACAGTGAGATGATGGTCGGTAAAGGCTTGTCCATGGGCATACATTTGCAGAAGCCAGCTAAGTCAGGAGGGTAAACTGCTGCCAGGGGCCCAGGGGCTGGTCCAACACGGGCTGCCAGGGCCGAGGCCTGCAGTGACATTAAACCCAGAAGTAAATAGGTAAGCTGTGGAACTGATGGCCAGGCTCTGCATATGCCCAGGATGTGGGCAGGGCACATGTCTATATTTGTTACCACTGGAGAGTGGCAGGGTGATGTGGCCCTGAGCACAGATGCTGGCTATGATTCTGGTGCCAACCCACCACCTAGGAACCCCGTACCTGCCCCACTTCGGGATGCCTCACAGCCCAGTGAGCTGGAGCCCAGGGAATCCGAGGTGGCAGAGGCCCCACTCCCAGACAGGGCTGACCCTGTGGCTGAGCAGAGGTCCTCGTTCAGCAGGAGGTTGAGCAGGTCGCTGGATGTGGAGAGGGCATCGCTGTTCTGAGCATCTGAGGGTTCATCATGCTTTGGGCACAGGGGAAAGACAGCAGTGTTTGTGGGGACTCAGTCCCACACACTGCGAGGCTGAAGAAGCCAGGGCTTGTAGCATTAGGTGAGGGCTTCACTAAAGCTATATAATGAAGTAGGAGTTGGGGACAGTACCACCAGGCTGTGGGCCTGGGTTCTGTGAAGAACCTATGAGTCCATGGTTTCGTGGACAGCAGACCTGGAACAAGGGAAGGCTGGCCATGCCTGGGACGCTCCTCATGATGCCCAAGGCCTGGTACCCTGGGACCAGGGCTTGGGAGCCCCCCTGCCCTAGGGTCCTTGGAGACCTGGAGGGCAGGCCCAAGACCTCAGAAGAGATGCCTGGAGACCCAGTGTGTAATTACACCCAGCTGACAGGGCTGCACACTGAGCTCCCTGGGAAGCATGCTAATGTAGCAGAATGCCACACCAGCGTGCTCAAGGCTTGGTGCACAGACCGTGGGGGTCACACTACCCTTCCCTTCCCTTCCTTCCCTGGAACCAGGCTCTCTGCCATCTCACTCCAAGAAGGCTGAGGCTGTACTTGACCTGTCAGTGTTTTTTTCTGGAGGACTCACTAAAACATCCCAGGCCCATAAACTCTCTCAAACCACGTGCTGCTATCTGGACTGCATGGACACAGGCAGCTATCACCCTCTGCTCGGACCCCACGGTGACCCAGCTGACAGTCGACTCTGATAGGGCTGTGCAGCTGGGAAACACTACCATCCAGCACCAATACAGCTGGGAGGAGCCTCATGTGCACCCAGATGCCCCACCTGCACCCGCCTTGGAGAAAGAGCCCCAGGAATCCTTACTGTTGGAGGCGTCTTGGGTGGCCGGTCCCGAGCAGGTGTGCAGTCCGGGCCAGCTGACATTGTCCCTGTGGCCCCTGCGCTGCCCTCGGGCGCCTCCTCCAGCTGCAGCAGGTTGAGCTGCAGGGGTGAGCTGCCCCGTGACTGGAAGAGCGGCGGGGAGGCCCTGCCTGTAGCCGCCGTGGCTGACGGACCAGAGCATGGCTGCTGGGGAAGTGAGGTCCGACTGGGGACCTCAGGCCGGGAGGTGGGGGTCACCTCGCAGGGGCATGTGGGGCGGCCTGCACAGAAGGCCTGGGGCAGGCTTGCGGGGGCCGGGAAGGGGTAGCTGGGGAGCACGAAGGCCACAACAGGTGCCACAGGGGCGGGCAACGGCAGGGGCTGCGCTGCAAACTCATTCTGGCTGCTTGTGGCCATGGGGGGCACTGAGAAGCTGGCACGGGGCGCTGCTGGGGGCGGCGCCACGGTGCCTGGTGCTGGCATTAACCCTGGGAACATAGGCAGGGTGTAAGAGGGCACCGCGGCAGGGAAGGGCACCGTGGGGCAGCCGGACTGAGATGTGTCCGAGGGTGACCAGGCGGTGGTGTTCAGGCCCACGAGTGGGGGCCGCTGGGGTGGTGGCCCCCCAGACCCCGTGCTCCCAGAGGAGTCCCGAGGCTTGGCCCGTTTGGACTTTAGTTTTCTGTTCTTGCCGGTTTTTTTCCAAGAATCCATTCCAGAAGCATTTCTTAGTCCAGGAGCTGCTGAAATATGGAAAACACACCAGAGTTAAAATAAAACATGTATGTGGTTCCTGTGCATCAACTCTCCAAGACTCATAGGACGGTGGAAACCAGGACCACTCTTAACTGTGGAATTGTGTTAGCCCTTCCTTCCTCCTGGCATTACCATACCTTTCTTTTAGGATAAGCAGTATTAAAAGGGTTCTATTCATCCCAAACAAAAATAAAGTCAATTAAAAAGCTGGCAAGTCTCTGCTGTTTCCCAAGACCTGGACAAAAATTTTGTTTTGTGAAACTTGGAAAATAGAACCATAAGCCTCATCTAACTTCCTCATCTTTCAGTTTGACAAGTTTGATCACTGCTGTTCCTTAGAGAGATATTTCTGGTTTCACTGTCAGAGCCTGAGCAGAGCCAAAGCTCAGAGGATGGCTCCAGTGTGGCTCCTACGTTTCCCGAAGGCCCTTGTGCTGGAGGTTCGTTCCCCAGTCCTGGCAGAGCCTTTGGGGGTCAGGGCCCAGTGGGAGGAAGTGAGGTCACTGGGGGCATGGCCTAGAGCATGGGCCCTTACCCCTTCCTTCTCTCACTCTGCTTCCTGGCTGCCCTGAGGTAAGCAGCTGTTACAATACAGATTCCACCATGGTGTCCTGCCTCACCCCAGGCCCGAAGCGACAGAGGCAGATGACAGAAACCGTGAACCAGAACAGACCTTTCCTCCTCCTAAGCTGGATCTCAGGCATTTTGTCACAGTGATAGAAAGCTGACAGTGACATCTGCCCCCAAACTACACCCTTTCTGATGGCAGGCGCTGCTGAGATATGGCTTTTTCCAGGAGGATGAGAGGCAGGGACTCTAGGTGTGTCCTCAGTGCCCCTAGGGGGGTCTCAGGGACCTGTTTCCCTCTCTCTCAGGCAGAGTAACTTGAGCCTTGGCCAGAAGCTATGTGGGATGTCTCCTGTCCATAGGGCCAGGGGCTTCTGCAGCTCTGTTATGGCCGAAGGCAAACAGGCAGCCAACTGTCATGATTTCGATCTGAGTGGCCCCCAGATCTCATGGTGTGAGGAAGGCGACCAGACTGAGGGGCGCTATATCCTCAGTGGGTTCGTCCACTGGGTTCCACAGCCGAATGTGCTGTGAGGAGGAGGGGCCCACGTGGAGAGGTCACCGGACACAACCTGGGAGACTGTACTCTTGCCCCCTGCTCCTCCCTCCTTCCTACTTCCTGGTTGCCACAAGGTGAGCAGCTGTCCTTCTGTCCAGGCCCCTCTGCCATCCTGGCCCGGCCTTGTAGCCAGCCAGCCATGGGCTGAAGCCACGAGCCAAGGTAACCTCCCTCCTTTAAACTGTAGGTGCTGTGTATTGTCCCAGTGATGAGGAAGTGACTGAGACCAAGCCTGCTGCTACATGAGTGGAGTTTTGAGAGTCTGCCTCTATTTGGCGGTTTTCCTACTGGAAATCTGTCCCCCGGAGCTGTGTCTAAAGGGCTGGGGCCTGTAGGCTGTGACATCCAGGTCTGGGCAGGACAGCCCTAAGCAGCTGTGCAGTGTGTACACGGGCCGCGGGGTGCAGGGGCTTGGGTTTTGTGCTGCGCCCGCTAGGGATCTGCAGGGACTGGGGAGCATCTTCCTACCGTCGCCACAGAGGTGCTCACGGGCTGTCAGTCAGCTCAGGTGGGGAAGAAGGCAAGCCCAGGTCAGAAGAGCCCAGGCCTGCCTTGGCATGCCCAAGGCCCTGCTTCGAGCCCCAGTACCCAAAACAAAACAATAGGAAAGGAAAAGATGTAGCCCTGCAGCTCCTCTACACCTTGTGGATGTCCCGTCAGTGTCTGCCCGAGGCCCAGGGGATGTGGTCTGGGTGTCCCCCGGGCTCACTGGCTCTGAGCCTAGAGCTGAGGGAGGAAGTGGCATCTCTGGCCAGCGCAGCCCAATCTGTGGGGTATGGGCAGGAGGCTGGGGCAGGGGCCCATCCATGGGGTGTTGGCAAGAGGTGGGAGTCAGCCTGGGCCTTGCCTATGGGATACCAGCAGGTGGCTGGGATAAGGTTCTTGGATCAGAAAATGGGTGAAGAAGGTGGACTATTTCAGTTCACCCCTTAACTTCAAGCACCCACAGGCTCCTGGCCTGAAGGGTACCTTTGTGCACCCCAGGGTCTGCCCTGTGTACCTCTGGGGTCTGTAGTGCTGGCCTGCGGCCCTCCTGGCAGGGGAGAAGGGCAGGCGTTGTGCCCCAAGTCCTGTGGGGTCTCCTGACAAACTGCCTGCCAGCACAGTGCCCATGCCTTTAGGGATGGACGTGCTGTTTCTCCCAGGGTCCTGGGTGGAGGCCAGGTGGGGTCCCTGCCCTCAGGAGGTTCCCCAGCAAGGAAGCTGAGGCGGCCCAGCAATGGCCCTGAGTGGCATTCTGCAGGGCTGGCCTGAGGCTGTGTTCTTTTCACAGCGCCATTCCCTCGGAGACAAGAGGTTCCATCCCTGAAATGTCCCCAGGCTGCAAAGCCCCACTGGATCATCCTGTGTCACCAAGCGCTATGTGATGCACAGACCTGTCTGGGCTAGGGACATGTTAGTCCTGAGACCAGCTGGACTCAGAACCATCCAGAAAAATGCTCTGGAACCCCTCATTGGGTTGATGCCACCACTCACTGTGCTCGCTCGCCTGCCCCCGGGACCTCTCCTGCAGGTACTGGCAGTGGGCCTGCAGGATGTCCAGCCGCCGAACCTCCCGGAACTTCTGCAGGAAGCTCTGCTCCTCCTTCTGTGTGTGCGAGGCGAGCACCTCCTTGGTGAGGCCCAGGTTCTGCAGAGGCCCCTTCTCCTGGCCAAGGACACCTGGCAGGCAGTCCAGGGACTCAGGCCCGCTGGCAGCGTCCTCCACCATCTCTGTGAGAAGAAAGCGCCCCTTCATGGTCATCCACACTGTACTCACAGGCCGCATAGATCAGGTGCTTACAGAGGAGGGACTTGGGCCTTCTCCTATCATCCTGAACAAACTCACAGTAAGAGGCCAAGAGCAAAGCCTGGCCCCCACACTCAGGACTCAGAACCTTCTCAGCAAAAGGAGTCGGGGAGACGCCCAGGCAGGCCTTGGCCCTCAGAACAAACAGGAGGGTCAGGGCCGTGTCTGTCTGGGCTTGGGACCAGGCATGATGGCAGCTGTGACCACATGGCCTACGGGGGGGTGCACCGGGCAGGGCAGGCGGGCCGCTGTGCTGAAGAGGAGGCTCGGGGACAGAACCTCCGACAGGCACTGTGCTCCTTCTCAGCTCCTCTCCCGGGCAAGGCCCACAGTCAAGGTGCATTTTCCTGTCTTCTGAGGAGCAGGAGACTCAACTGAGAATCCCTGGGCCCAGAAGTCTCATCAAGACCCACATTGGCTCCTGTCCATCACCAGGAGCAAAGGCTGGGTGGGAGGCAGGCCCTGGCCCACCCAGGGGCGCCAGGAGGGGGACCGGGTCCCACCCAGGGGCACCAGGAGGGGGACTAGGTCCCAGTGCTGTTACAGTACTGATGGGGGCGGGGGGGGGCAGGCATGCTGGGGCCCCCGCTGGCTGCATGCCCCCCTACATTCTAGGGAATGGAGTTTCCTGGAACCTCCTCCTGGGTTACGGCAGAGCTCCTCTGAGAAGTGAAGCTGAAAGTTTAAGATGGCAGTAAAGCGTCTCATCACTGTTTGTAAGACCTGCTCTCCCTTGACACTCTCAAGGAAGCTGCCACGTACCTAGCTCTGGCTGTGGTTTTTTGTCCCCGACGTGGACAATCGTGCTGCTGTAACTGCACTGGCTCGTGAGGGACACCACACTCTCAGCCTTGTCGGGCAGCGCCAGCGAGCTCAGGTGGGCGCTCATTTCTGCATGGCTGCTCACCTTGCGGGGTGCTGTGGCCTCTGTGGGAGAGAGTGGGTGCACACACGGACAGAGTCAGGACAAACCGTTTGGCTGCAGAAGGAGGTGCGCGTAACCATGCAAGCCCCACACCGGGCTGCAGCCCCCAGCCCTGGACGCTTGGGCCTGGCCTGCGCGCCAGAGAAAGGCGGTAAAAGAAACTGAAGCAGGAACAATTTCTCACTTGAAGCCCAAGCCCCTGGGTGGGGCAGAGCAGCTGGGCTGCTGGACCAACAGCCCCCTGATGGCCTGCAGCAAGGGGCTTCTCCCATAAGCAAGAGGTGGCAGTAACAGCAAGCAGTTTGCTTCTCTGTATGTGACTGCCAAATCTCTCATGTGCTGTTCAACAACAGGATTGTGGGTGACTCCGGCAACACAGCCCAGGCGTTCACCTGACCTGGGGGCATGCTGACACACACAGGCAAGGGGCTGCCCTTGGGCGACAGCGCAGAACTACACAGCTGCAGCAGTGGGCTCAGGTGTCCCCAGGCCTCCTGCAGCCCAAACAGATTGCCGTTCCAGTGCCCAGTGTTTCAGGACCAGAATCCGCCTGACCTCCAGCTTGTAAAAGGTTGCTGACCCCCAAGCTACTTAGGTCTTTTTAAAAATAGTGACAGCCTTATTCTGTACCTGTGAACTGGTGAGATTAGTATGGGAGGAAAGGTGTAGGGTTTAAATTGACATGTGATCCCCTGGGGTGGCAGCAAGCTTGCGTGACAGTTCAGAGCAGGCAGGATACCTCTGGCGGGCAGCCCAGGGCTGACCGTGGCCTTTCGGGACTGGATGTTTGCGGGGAACTCGCACTTTCTCTTCAGGGTTGAGGCCTCGCCGCAGCTCTCCAAGTACCTGTACGGACAGCAGTCTTCAGCAGGAGGGAGGTGTGGGCAGTGCCTCCCAGCAGGGAAGGTGGGAAGTGGCTTGGTACCTGATGACACCATCCAGGCAGCTGATCTGCTGGTAGGAGCAGGCGGGCTGGTCCTTACAAGCCAGCTCATCAGGGAAGCTGGCCTTGGGTAAGCTGGTCCCTGAGTTGTCCCTCTCTGCAACAGGCACAGCTTTCACCTGAGCCAGAGCACTACTTTGCATTTCTGGAAAAAAAAAAAAAGACACCATAGCTCTTTCATTGAATACTTTCTTCCAGAGGCACACTGTGCTCACGAAATGTTCACTTCAACCAGTGGAAAGGCCGGGACAAAGTGCATGCACACAGATCGCAGATGCAGTGACAGGGGACACCTAGCAGCTGGCGCCCCAAGTACCAGGGAGCCCTGCAGAGGGAGCTGGGGGAGCCACTCCTGGCCAGGCCTGCTTCTCTTGGGTTCAGGGCTTAGGAGGGGAAAGGCCAGGCCTTAGATGAACTCTAAATTTAGGGGCCAACAAGATCCCACGGGGCTTATGCTGCATTTTCAAACGGAACCTTTGCAGGAAGGCTTATACTGCAACAGCCACCTAGGCTCCATGCTGTGGCTTCTGGGCTGTTCCCACTACAGATACCACATGCCCGCTGCCCCAGAGCCTGCAAGTAGAGAGCCATGTCCCCAGGGCCCAGCACCACACTTTCTGGTGCAGGCAGGGTTGTTTTTGAGAACCTCAGACAGCAAAAATGACTCTCTAGACATTGTGTGCGCACATGCATGCCCACGTGTGTGCAGGAGTTAAGTGTGACGGCATGGCTGCTCATGCTGGAAAGCCAGAGGGCAAGCTGGGCACACTTGGCAGCAGGGTCTGGGGCAGAGACACACAGCTCCACACCTCCACAGGTCCATGGAGGACAGATGCCCAACTGGGACGCCAGTTCCTGCTGCCCCTGGTCCTTTGCTAGCATGCCCAGGAGCGTGGGCACGGCTAGGAGGCTCTCTCACTGCCCTTCAGTGAGCCCTAAACCACTACTGCTTCTCTTCACCAAACTAACCTACTGGAAGGAAACTGAGGTTTTTTTTTTTTACCTGTAATAGATTTTTTCTTTTGTTTTCCAGATTCATGGGAAAATTGACTTTTGGTTTTGGTCTTGTTACCATTTTTACAAGTCTCCTTGAAGAAAAACAAAACAAACATATTATTCATTCTAGGAGACCGCTTCCCGTCTGCCCCCAGCGGGCACAAGGCATGGCTGGAATCATCCTGGTGACACAGAGAAAGCTCAGTAGATCTGAGCGACAAGTCAGAGATGCTGCACTAGGCAGGACTTACGCAGTGACCCTGTGGATTAGCGTGACAGAAGGTGAAAGGGCACGGGGGGTTTCTTCTTTCTACCGCCACATAAATTTTCACTTCTGCTATGTTGCCTGCCCTATAAGTATTTTCCACCAAATGTATAACCATAGTTTCCCCGCTGCCTCAGCTCGAAAGCAATGCCAACACAGCCCTCGAGGGAACATCCCGGCTGTTGGGGTGGCAGGGACAGAAAGGGACATACTTCTCTCCGGTGCTGGGCCTCTTCGTGGCCATTGCTGTCACTGGACGAGGTTTGGCTCATGAGGTGCTCGTGGGACCCGTTGCTGCCCAGGCTCCCATAGCCACTGGAGCCACTGTGGGGCACCGGCTGCGGAGAACAGACAGAACGTATGGACATGTGGGCACCCCTGGCCCTCCCCTAGAGGCGTTTCAGAGAGGGCAGCACCTGCCCAAGGTCACACAGGGTGACCTCCTGGCCTCTACTCCAGGGTCGGGCTATAGGGCAGACTCCTGGCCTCTACCTGAGGAGATGCTCTGAACACTGATTTGCTCAACCTACCCATCAACACACACCTGTGGCCAGCCACAGCTCTACTGAGTTTCAAAACCAAAACTTCACACAAGTACTGTTAGGCTCTGTGGTCTCCAACAGAGGCCCAGGCACATTCAGTGGTGGTGCCGACAATACCATACTGCTCTTTCTGAACGGAACCATTCTGCGAGCCCCGGTGCCAGCACCCAGCCTTCTGGCTAAGCTGTGTCTGCACCATGAGAGGTCAAGTATGGACTGAGAGGCCAGGCCAGAGGTGGTCTGTGTCTGGGGTCCTGTTCCCTCCAGCTGCCGGCTCCTACACATGCTCAGTGGCAAGGCTGGGAAAAGCTCAAGGGTGTGTGTGGTGATCTCTGCACAGACTGTGCCCAGTCTGGCCCTCGGGTACATCAAGGAAAGATGGATGAGGCATCTGAGTGGGCAATCCACAACCAGGGCATGTGGGCCCCAGGGTGGCAGCAAGGCAGGGAGGGCGCAGGTACCCACCCACCTGCAGCAGCAGTCGGTGGATCTGCTCTGTGAGCTCCTGGATGCTGGGGTGCAGGGCCTTCTCCTCCACACATGGGGGTGCCGCGAACACATCCTCATTCAAAGGGCCCCTGTGTGGGTTCAACGCATCCTGTTGGAAGGGCCCATCGGCCCCTCAGGGTACAATCGCCACTCTGTGTCTGATCTCTGATCCCCACCTCCTCCCACCTGGGCCAGGTAACCATATCCTCTCCTACTCCTTCACAGGCGGGTGGCCAGGATCTGGGAGTGCAGTGCAGGGGACACTCACACCCTGACTTTGTGCCTCCCGATGATGAAGGAGATTTTCCGGCTCCAGGGGTTGACGAAGCTGGACCAGCTGGTGTCCAGTGTGATGTACTCCCCATTCCGGGCGCGGAACCGGATGGGAGAATAGTCAAAAGGCTGCCCGCTGGACTGCAGGACTGGAGGTGAGAATCCGTGTCAGGGCGGGCGGGGAGCCCGGGAATCACAGGTAACCTAGAGTATGAGCACCTCCTCCAGCCCTGCTTTGGCTCTTGACTGTAACAAGGACAGTTTCCTGTGTCACCGTGTCTGAGGGCTGGGCTTGGTGGTGACATGTGTCATCCCTCCCCAGCTGGTCAGTGCCTTCCTAGCCACTGATGAACAGATGCCCCCCCCATCACTGAAGCCAGCAGTAGAGGCCACACGCTGAGACCTGGGGTGTCGGCCACAAGGGGCCCCGAGTGACTCTTCCCTAGAGTCGAGGTGCAGGGGCTCCGCCGGGGCAGGGCGTCCCCTTCCTAGTGTCCTCAGCTATCCAACTCTGAGCCTGCATGCTCGAAGGAAGGAGCCCCAGGAGTGCACAGCGGAGCGCGACCTACTCTTTTTGTGGATGGCGAGCATCAAGGGCCTGTCGCTGGGGTGCAGCTGCACCAGCATGGGTGTCTCAATCAGGTCTTGAGGTAAGTAGCCCAGAAGGGGGACGGCCCTGCAAGGCAAGGGGACATGTGCTGAGCACGGGACACCCTGGAGGACAACTGCTAGACTGATGGCCGAGCAGGCCACTTCCAGGAACCAACAGACTCATAGGTCAGACTCCAGATTCCCCAGGGTCAGGGTATGGGCGCCAAGGAAGAGAAAATCCAGTAGTCTGAATTCCAAAGCCATAGGACGCAGGGTCCACGTGAGGCTGTGCCACACAGGAGGTTCTCCTCCTCTGGCCCGCATGCTGCCGCTTGAATGAATCTCCTGCAGGAGAGAATCATGGAACATTCCCATGTTTCTCCTTGTGAGACCTTTCTCTTCTCTCACATCACCCGCCAGGCTGGCCACGCATGGCCTTCTGTGTAACACTGCCCAGAAGGCCCTCCCTGCACGTGTGCCCAACTCAGGAAGTCTCCTGCTGTCACTGGGATGGCTTTGTCTAGTCCTCCACCCTGGTGGGCGCAGATCACCAGGGCCTCGGTGTGGTGGCTCAGGTCTTTTCCAGCACTCACACTGCTTCTGGGGCATGTGTCCCTCAAGTGGTACGTCACTAGGGAACAGGCCCGCTGCAGGGCCTCAGTGCCCCCAGGCCTCCTACTGCCGTTTCCTCCTCTTCCTCTGAAGTTGAAGGCCACCCTGCTAAGTCTTCCTTCTAGGTGGTGCAGAACTCGCTTGTGGGCCTGGTGTCATCCTGACTTCCTCCTCTCACTCTTGTGCTTTCTTCAGGCAGGGAGGACACAATGTCCCTGGCACCCTCCCAGGTCACAGTCTGGCTGGAGGAGCAGGAGGGAAGGAAGAGGGGGGAGGGGGAGAAAGAGGAGGGGAGAGGAGGTGTTTGGGATGAGGCAGGAGACCAGCAGGCCCTGGGAAAGACTCCGGAAGAATAAACCCCTGGGAACACCTGGCCAGTGCAGCTCCTGACTCCAGGTTCTCAGGCAGGGTGGGCAAGGGCCACACCTGGAAACTCTCCACAGACTTCACGGTGGCTCTGCAGAACGCTCCCGAGCCAGCCAGGCCACAGGTGATGGCTGCCTGGCTGCTGGCAGAGCACGGAGTCCCCACAGGCAGGTGGTCTGGCTCAGCGCAGACAGTGGGAGGACCAGACCCTCCAAGCATCAAGGAGGGAACCTGGTCCACTTCAGGAAGCCCAGGGTGCTGGTCCCTCTTGCCCCCTGCCTGTGCTGCTTCTCAAGGACGCCCTTCTGTCCTCTGAGGCAGCTATGGGATTTTATGTTTTCATGCCTCTGAGGAGGAACTGGAGAGGCTCTGGAGGGGGCACAACCGGCATGCAGGCTGAGAGCCCCTGTGAGAGCCTGCTAGGCCACTGCAGCTTCAATCCTGATGCGGGGCCTGGACGCCCCACCCCTTCTGTCTCAGACCATGACGACAGGCTTTCCAGAAACCCGCACTGACAGCATCTGTGGGTGCACGTGCATGCCAGAGGTTGGACCCAGGACTTTAACCTAGGGCTACATCTCTAGTCCTTTTTTATTTTTGAGACAGGGTCTCAGTAAGCTGCCCAGGCTGGGCCTAAACTTGAGATCCTCCTGCCTTAGGCTCCCAGAACACTGGGATTATGTTATAGGTCTGCTCAGCTATAGTCAACTTTAACTAATAATGAAATTATTAATAATGAAAAGGAGCATGCTATAAAGTAATGATAACAGTAGCATGAATACACAAACCGGTAGCATACCTGTTTATCATAATTAGCATCTACTGTTGTATGTGTTACACTTTTGCAGCACTGGGAGTGCGGTGGGTTTGCTTACACCAGCATTACCATAATCACCGCACTTCTTTGTGTTACACCCTCACAGCACTATGTCCTCACTTGGTCACAGCGATTTGTTTGCTCCATCATGAAAGAATTGAGACGTGTTATGTCCACGTATGGTTCCCTATGTGGAATGTAATCATGTACTGCAAGTATGTGCTAATAAAAATAAAAACTTAAGAAACTCATTTTGGGACCATAGTCATATATATAGTTGCCACTGGCTACACAGTATGCAGCGTAGGATCCATATAGTAAGTATTTCTGCTTATTATGTAGGTCAAATCCACATGCCACCCTGCTGTAAATCCAAACAGCCCACTGAGATTTATTTAGCTATCACTAAGAAACTACCAAGGGCGTCGAGACTCGGAGCGTCTTGAGCAATCTGTTGATGCACAGATCCCAAGAGAGGAGAATCAGGAGGGGGGCAGGCCACGGGCTGCGACACCACTCACCTCTCATCCACATCCTGGAACAAACAATTTGGCGTGTGTGTAGTTGTAAAAATTCTCTTCTCAGGAGGAATCCTTGGGGCTGAAAGAACAAATTTTGCACAAATTTAGGTTTCTCAGAGGTAGTTATGTTACACTCTCTAGAAAACACCACATGGTTTCAGGGCAATGGGCAGTGATGGAGTTTAGGCACTGAACTCACTGCCCGGAGGGCAGGGCAGACCGAGGCGGTGACCACTGTGCCCCTGCTCCGCAGTTAGTCCTGCTCAGCAGGACGCCCACATTCACGGGACCACGGGGCCACACCGGCTCTTCTCAGCAACGCTGTGCATGCTGACTACTTCCAGTGGTTTTAATGTGAAACTGGAGTGCACATTTGAATTCAAAGTTCTCAGCATGTGCCACTGCATTGGAGAACTTCACAGCTGCTAAGGAGGCTCAGCAAAGGTGACCGTGTAATTCGATAAAGTAAGTCATCTACCCAAAAATGTCTTCAACTGCTGAACTCTGAAATCTCTTACTCTTAGAGACTGGTAATTTGGGGGAATAACGTGTTGAAATCTAGGCAGTCCCTCTAAATCCTTACAGAGTGTTCAGAAGGGAATGCTCTACACGCAGGCTTCCCTGGGCACAGGAAAGAAAACCATGTGCTTGCTTTAAAACGCTTTTCTGTCACTGGCGGGAGTGCTTTATGGGAATCGTCCTTAGCCTCTGAGGAGCAGGCCCTCCTCCTGAACCTGCTCCCAGGGAGGCTGGATCTCCGACCACGGTACTGCCACTGTGGCCAATCCAAGCACTACAGTGTCATAGCTTGGTAGCTCAAGGGATCACAGAATGATGCCACATGGGTGCCCAGCACCACGGGTCCTCTGGGCTGTGAGGGAAGGACCTGGACCTGTTTTGGGCAGAAGACCAAGCTACAGCGAACACGAGCAGAGGAGGGGACAGGTGAAGGCTAGGGTGAGATCACACCGCACTCCTGGAAACACCAGGAAGCCAGAGTAGGTGGGCAGGAAGGGACACCCAGGGGACAGCAGGGCGGGCACAGTGGAGGGAGGTCACCAGCACTTTGTATGTCAGGGGCCTGCAAGCCCGGGGGACCAAGATGGGAGAGGCACCAGGACCGTTCTCATTCTGCAGACAAAAGGAGAGCGGCCACGGGAGGGACGCAGTGAGGCCCTGCTGTCACTTTCACCTGCCCAGTAGGGACGAAAAGTGCGTGCGCTGAGCTTAGGGAGAACGGAGGCCTGCACCGGTGGGGCAAGGCAGGCGGGCAGCCCCGCTGTCCCAGTGGCCCACGCGCGGCCAAAGGCACGGCTTACCCTCATAGCCCGAGTGCACCTTCTCCGCCAGCAGCAGACAGCACGGCTGGCTCTCAACCCCCAGCGGCTCCCGCACCTTGACCAGGTAGGGTGTCATGCGGAACGGCTGGTAGCAGATCTCATCCTCATGGTTCTTACCGACACTGCAGGCAACGAGGGCAGAGGCTGGAGTCCCACAGAGGGCCAGTGCTTGGCTGCTGCTCAGCCGCCGTCCTGGGCAGCTGCTCACAGGACCCGGGGCACACAGGAGGTGGCGGGCACTTGGGCCTGTGTGTTGCTGGCCAACCCCATGCCTGGGCCCTGTCCTTCAGACCAGCACAGAGGAGAGTCCATGTCTGGCCAGCAGGAGGTCTCCTGAACGACATGCACTTGGACCAGGGAAGCTGCTCCCGCTGTGGAGTCCTGAGCCCCAGGAACTGGCTCAGGTCATTCCTGACTGGATACCCATCCGTCACCCTGTCTTGCACCAAGAGCCTACTGGGAAACTATGGGACTCTGACTGGAAACACACATGCAGACCAAAAGCCACATGTGCACTGGGCCCAGAGTACACCTTCCCTGGCCATGTTCCTGTGAGTGCCACTGTCCACAAGGAGCAGGGAGCCCACCCACTGTCAGCTCCTCTCTTAGCTCCTTGTGTGCATTTGAAACATACTGATAAAGTGAGATTCCACAGTCACCGCGGGGCTGTGCCTGCTGGGCCGGCACAGGGGCGAGGGCAGTGGACACACGCACCCTCAGCCCTTCTGCGGGCACTGTGGGGCAAAGGTGGCACCGTGCTCTTGGTTAGGGGCACCAGACTCACCTAACACGGCAGAAGAAAGACTTCTCCTCCATACATTCCTGAGTGAAGGAATCTGGAAGAAACAGCCTCACGTCACCCATCAGAACAGCTCTGAACAGACAGCCCACTCCGCTTCGCTGGAGGAGGAGCAGGCTGGACAGCGGAGGGAACTGCTCACTTACTAGGCATGGGGAATCCCCACATCAGAAAGCTTGCAGTGTCTACTCCTTATTATGCTGAACATACTACAGAAGCGTGCAGAATACTAAATTATGTAGGGCTGAAACGTCGCTGCCAGGAGCGTGGCATTTAGGAAATGGTCCAGGAGGCCCAGCAGTACTCTCCTGGGGCACACAGAGAAAGCCCCGAGCACCTCAAGCTACCTAGTTTAGGGGTACTCGGTTAGAACAGAAACAACTCAAGGCTTGCACCAGCTCTTTGAAAAATGTTAACTTGCTTTAAAATTTAAAATGTTTAGTAACAACCTGAGAGAGATGTTCCCAAGAGAGTTTGAAGACATTTTTTAAAAAAGAATCCTAGGCTCTGATAATTCATGCAAAGCTTCCTCTATTGAAAGAAACAAGACAAAAGTAGACGCTTATGAGCTGAAGAGGATGTGCGATGGTTAGCTGGGACCAAGGCCCCTGAGAATTCACCCAGGTACTCCTTTCATTCAGACCATGATTTGGCCGTCTCCATGGTGGCGGGGGGATGGCGTCACGTTTCCTCGGTGAATCCACAGGCAGAGCGACGCCCTTCCCACTGCACAGCCTGCACTCTCTAATTCACTGCTAATGCCCATGGTCTGATGTCTGATGGATGGGCTCAGGTTACGCTTGGGGAGGAGAGGCCACGACCCCAATCCACAGGGGGCGCCTCCTCTTTGTGAGGCAGCCTTGAACACATGGCACACTTGCTGGGATCCCTGCTCATGGGGTGCAGCTGCCAGGCTGGTGGCAAAGATCCTTCCCGGCCCCCATTGTTGGCAGAGTGTGAGCAGTGCTGGTGCTGGTGGTCCCAGCCTGTGAGTGCCACCACCTCAGAAGGCCGTAGAGGTGACATGGCGATGACTCTAGGTGCCCAGGCCAGGAGTGGTGCTTGGCCAAGACTCCCATCATGTCAAGTTTGACTCGGGTGACTCTGGCCCTGCCCTTTGCTCCGCGTCTCCCGGGCCGCTCAGCAGCTCTGATCCTCGGTTCAGCTTCTGCTGTGATAGTAGGAGCCCAGAGGGGATGAATGGCCATCGGTGCGGACAGACAGGTGCTAAGGAAGGGATGCAGGCTTCCAAATGGAACTTCTGCTGGCTGCGCGGGTCAGTGAGCGCAGAGGCACAAGAAAGGCTGAGTGGCCGGCTCCTCTCTCCCTCTCCTCCGCAGGATCCCGCCAGTCTGACCCGCAGAGCCCCTCCGCACTCTTGCTCAGAGAGGTTGTGCTGGTTGGGGGTGGGGGGGTATTGAAGCCCTGAGACTCAAAGTCTTCCCATTCAGGCCAGGGAGGAGGAAAAAGATGTGAGGTTTAACTTCAAGAACTCCAGGCTAGGAGGCAGGACAGGGGCCTGCAGGGTGTGCAGGACAGGGGGCAGCTGGGACGGAGGAGACCACCAGCTCAGGTGACCCCTGGCTTGGATGGCACCTGGGACTGTTTTTTGTTACTTAACAAAACATCTGAGGCTAAGTCGTGTTTCTTCTCATTTTTTTCTTTTCTGAGCACTGGAATTGAACCTGGGCATGCTCTACCACTGAGCTACACCCCAGTCTTTTTTTTTTTTTTGAGATAGGGTTACACTAAGTTTCTCAGGAGGGACCTGCACTGGCAGTCCTCCTGCTTCAGCCTCCTTCAGTGCTGGGGTTACAGGCGTGCACCACTATGCTGCGCAAGACTAGTGGTTTATGAAGAATCTAAGTTTACTTTGCCTCATAGTTCTCAGGTGCAAAGTCCAAGGTAGGGAGCCAAGGCCTGACAACTTATCTCTTGGCAGGATGGCAAAGAGCGTGCATTCACAAGAGGCAACAGGGGCAACCCCTCTTTAAGACAGCTGGGTGCTCCCACAGGATGAACTCAGTCCCAGGACAGTGCGCTTACACATGTGAGAAAGGCACTGATGCCTCCTGACGACTCAGCTACCTGTTAAAGGACCCCTCCCCCAACAAGCCACACACCTACCCGGCCCACCAAAACTCAAGCTCTTCTCAGAACATCCAGTGCAAACCCTCCAGATCACAGCCCTAGTTTACATGTGTTCCAGTGACAACTCAAAATCCCAAGGTCCATCTGTGAGCCTGTGAACTCAAACATGCGCCCTACGCCAGTACAGCAGCAGGGCAGGTGCCAGGGGGCACGCCCATCCCGAGTGTGTGAAACCCAGAGCACCGATGTCACCTCTTAGGCTGCAGGGTCCTACTGTACTCCACGTGCCACCTCCTGAACCCTGGGGCTGGCTGGTCCCTCAGTCCAGGCTGCCCGGTCAACAGGGCTCAACTGGCTCCATCCATATTGTGTGCTCAAAGGCTGGGGCTGCACACGACGACTCTCATAGGTGCTGTTCGACACTGGTGGCCTCACTGCGACACCTCCTGCAGGCACTGAGGGGAGACTGGCAGCTCTGCGCCATGGCAGCCGTCTGCCTGGGCCTGGGGGATCCTGTGACACCTTCTTTGGTTGCAGTGCAGGAAGCCATGCCTCCTGGAGATGCAGCACCAGCTGGACACTGTAGCGGGGACAGGCAGAGGGGGCTCACCCTCTGGAGCCCTGCCAGAGCTGTGACAAGTGCGGAGCTCAAGTGCAGGGGCAGGGCCTGAGGCGGGTCCGGGCAGTGAGCTTTTTCTCCCCTGGCCTGTGATGATCCGGAGCCTCAGAGCCTCAGAGGGCTCCTGGAGGCCTCCTCCCCACTTTGCAGATGGGTGGCAGCTGCTCTCTTAGCCGCTCTGGGAAGCAGCTGCTCTCACCCACACTCACCGTTCCACTCGGCACCCCGAGCAGCGAGTGTCGGCTCCGCTTCTTTGAAGCGAAACCTTTCTTTCTGGCACCCAGCCTTGCCCATGTCACCACGCAGCAGCGAGGCCAGTGCAGGGCTGCTTGGGCATCTCTTAGACGAGAACCCTGGTTCCTCACGCGACCTGTGCCTCTCACCAGCCCAGGCATGAGCAAGATTTCGCCAGAGTCCTTGTTACTTCACTGCAACTACAGCTTCATCCCCAGTCTTGAGACGACATCCTCCTTCGCCACCTACACTTCCATCGACGCTGCTGCTCCGGGAGGCGCTCCCCACCTTCTCAGCCCCATCTTCTCCTGAGCCGGCCCCAGAAGCCCCTGGCACTCAGGCTACCGCAGACAGCGCTGCAGAGCTCATTGGTCAGCGCCGGTTATGCAGCTCCAAGGCCGCTTCCGCAGGGTGAGGAGCTGCTGTGCCAACGCCCCACTCCTTGCTCCTCACTCTCTTAATGCGTGTAGGCCCATCCAGAGCCTGGTCCTGGAGGCTGGGAGGTCCAAGGCCGCAGCACCAGCACCTGGGCCACGTGCTGGTCCCGCCAAGGACAGAGGAGACCACACAAGGGGCAGCCTCACTTTCGGGTGACACATTCCTTGGTTCTGATCCAGCCCTGAGAGAGGGCGAACTGGACCTGGGTAAAAGGCTCCAATCCCTCTTCAAGGCCTCACCCAGCATCCCAAGGCCACGGCACGAGTCTCGGAGGGGAACAAGTCATAGCTGAACCACAGCAGGTGGTTTGAGAGCAAGCAGGGCCTGGGCCCACCGGAAGCAGGCAGGGGAGGCCATAGGCAGCCACGTCTGGGAAGCCCAGGGCTGGGAAGACAATGGCCCACTGCTGAGACTGGGAAGCGAAGCCTGGACATGAGGTGCACTGCACAGTGGGTGCTATCTGGGCCAGGTCCTGGGAAGGTGCCACCTGACACAGAAACAGTCTGCACTGACAGAAAATGGGTGGTTTGCACCCAGAGCACTTCACAACCTGGTCCCCACAGCTGCCCTGCCCAGGTGATGAGCCGGAGAAGTCGCTCACCCGTCCCACCTGTCCCTTACACTGCTGAGGCCAGAGGCAGCGGGCACCTCACAGATGCCCCGGGTCTTCCACTCTGTGTGTCCAAGATGCCAACCCCTCACCACAGCTTCGTTTCTGAAGTGCTGGACACTTCCTGGAATCTTACCTCTGAAATTTACAAAAAAGGTACTTTTTTTTCTCTAAATTTACTCTGAAGAGATGAACAACCATTTACCTTTCACCTCTGATAGCAGGACTGCTCTGTGGTAGAGCTAAGTGGAGAACCAGCTCCGGGCCCCCACCCTATCTGAAGCACCCCACCCCCCAAGGTGCACTCGGGGCTCGGGGCTCACCGACTCCGCCGCACATGCTCCAGGATGGAAGCCTGCAGGGGGTGGTGGAGCTATGGAACATGCTGACGTCGTGGGGCGCCAGGAACTCCACAAACTTGGCATCACTAAAGGTGTCCCGCTTGCAGTGAAATATGGATGCCACTTGGCTAGAGATGTACAGGATCTTCCCCGAAACCAGGGACACAGCCACAGCAAACATGTCCTGGAAAAGAGAGCAGGGCTTGGGTATTGCGCAGGGGATGGAAGGTCAGGCAAGCAGGGAGACCAGGAGTGGCCACAGAAGGTCAGGGGTCCCTGGGGCCCTGGTCTCAGCCCTGACCCGCATAGCTCTGCTTTCCCTGTTCCGGATACTGGGGTGTAGCACGATGGCATCGGAAGCAATGCGTCAGGAGCCCTGGAGTCCTGACCTCCATCGTCTCAGGGTGCACTGCGGCGGGGTGTGCCCTGGCCTCTGCCAGCCCTGCTCTCTCAGGGAGCCAGGACTGCCTCCAGGCCCAGGGCGAGGCACCCCTTGGTCACACTAGGCAAGGACATGGGGAGGGCCGGGAGCCTTGCTGCAGCCAACCTCACCACCATCCCGGCCCCCGCTGGATCTGGTCTCACTGCCTGAGCATCCGGAACCCTCTCGTCCCTGACCTCATACAGAAACACGTGGGCCCTACGGTCTCTAATCTCAGTCCCCACCATGACCATGAGGTCTGGACACGTGGATGGCCACCAAGTCTGTCTCCTCACTCAGGGAATGTGGACACTCACAAGCTGTGGACAAGGCTGTCGAGGGATGAGGAGGACAGTGTCACACAGAGGCAGCAGCCCAGAGCCCGAGTGTGCTCCAGTCCCTGGCCTCACCTCCTTTCCATGGAGCAATGCACCATTTCCTGGAACTCAAGCTCCTGCCATGTGGTGGCTACAGAGGAAAGACCGGCACTCGCCCACCAAGTGTCCACGTCATTTAGAGGCCCGGCCTGGGACACTCACCGCGTTCTTCCCCATGTACTCGGAGGTGACACTCTCCACCTGCTCCACAGTGTAGGAGGGCACATCCATGCTGCAGGGCTGGCTCTCGCTGGACATCAGCAGCTCGTAGTACTCCTCGTTAGCTGCAGGAAAACCATGGGCACACTCAGCAGCTGAAGCCCAGGGGGTGGCACAGTCTGCTGGGCTTTAGACCTGCGAGGCCCCCAACACCTCTGCCCTCATGAGCGGGACCTTTGGCAGGTGATTGGATTTGGGGCCTGGCTGGAAGAGGTGTCACTGGAGGCGTGGCCTGGAAGGTTCCTCTCAGTCCCCAACTCCTTCTCTGGTTCCTGTGTGCCAGGCCACCTGCCGTGCTGTCCTGCCTTGGAGCCAGCCTGATGGACTGGAATGTGAGCCAAAAGAGACCTCTCCTCCTTTAAAGTGTGGGTGCTGGGCGTTGTGTCTCTGGCAGCCAGCAAGGAAAGGGACTGGGCCGCTGTCCCTGACTCCTGTGGGCGGGTGCCATCTCTCTCAAGCGAACAGGGCTGGTGTCTTCCCCAACACGGACGGCCTCATGGGGTGGACTGTGGAACACACTAACAAGTGGACATCGGGAACCTTCCCTGAAACACCAGGTCTGGGTTTCCGAAGCTTTTAAAATGGTAAGCCCGCTACTTAGATAACATGGGCACAGAGTTCTCCCAGAAGGATCTGCAATCACGGTGTAACACTGTGTGTCCACAGGGCGCCGAGGGGCAGGCCCCCCAGCCGGCCCGGCTGACCCTATCAGACCCTCCTATCCAGCAGACCCGACTGCATAAAGCACCAAGCAGGGTTTGGATCCAACATCTGAAGGAAGCAGCTAAAATAGGCTCCGAGCCCCTGCAGCCAAGGGCTTATCAGCAGGGCTCCGGGGTGGCTGAGCTGGTCTCTGGGTGTCGCTGCTCAAGGGTCCCGGTGGCCCCTACTCCAGACAGGTGCTGGCTCTCACCTCCACCACCCACAGGCCCTTAGGAGGACGGGACCCAGGGCTTTGGTCTGGAGTTTGACCAGGCCTGCACAGCAAGTGGAGGAGTGAATGCTTCCCTCGGTGTGGTGGTGAGGCCTTCGGACCACAGCTGGGTCTTGTCAGAGAGAGACTTCACCTTCAGAAACTGGTGGACATCCGAGGCCATGTACAAAGCAGACATAAACTGCAGGAGAGTGCATACAACATTTGACAGAACTCCTAAGTTTTGAGGGTACTGCAACACCAAGAATTCCACACCCTGACCAAGAGAGTCACTTGTGACCAAAGATGCCAGCTACTCGGGCAGCTCCCGCCAGAAAGTACATGGAGTCCACGGGTACAGGGGTCCTGACTGAGCACCTGTGGCAGAGTCAGGCCCCCAGGTCCTCATGCAGCGCCCCAGGTCTGACCAGCTCTGACTGGCAGCCAGGCCTCTGTTTCCCTAAATGAATCTCACAAAATGCACAATAGGGGGACAAGCAGCCGCCCCAATCATGAGCACATCCAGCACACTGCACAGTGACACCTGGCTCCAGACTCAGAGACTGGCTCCAGCGAGCCGCTGGCTGCCAGAACAAGTAGAAGGCTTCCTGGCTATCCTGATTACCATGAGGAGCCTTGCCCTTCCTGGGGCCAGGCCTCCACACAGCCCGCCATGGACAGAACCAGCCTCAGCTTTGGCTGAGGTGCCACCTTCCTCTGCTGCAGCACGGAGCTCTCTGCTTGTGCTGGACACAGTGGCACCTGTGCCCTGCTGGTGGGAGGCCACGTGTAGGAGGGTGGAGCCCCGCAGAAGTGCTGGGGTCCGGCAGGTTTACCAGACAGAGGTTACCTGCACCCTGGGCTGCATCTCACAGCCTCTGATCAGATTCCTGCACTGCTGAGTTCTACACCTGTCCCCGAAGGAGCCTTCATCTTGCTCTTCACTGGCCAATTCTAAAAGCCTTTCCTATTCTGCCTCCTGATACAAAACCCAGACACAAAGACATGGGAGTAGGAGCCGCCCTTTGGAGGTGCCAGGACTGCATGTTTGATGGCTAGTGTTGCTCTGCCCTGCCTCCTTTCCTGCTTGAAATGGCCATAGGGTGGAAATTCACAGGACTTTAGGCAAAGAAGAAATGAGGCATCAAGTTTCTGAATCCAAAAGCCTGAGATCTGGCAAGAGCCTGCTTCTCTCTCCCTTTCAACTCTTGTGATAAAGGTGGGAAAGTCCTCAGCTGAGTGGCCCGTGCTTCCACTCTTCTGGCCCACTGCACCTGAGGGGCCGCATGTGAGGATCTTACTGGACTCAGGCCCACACCGACAGTCCTGCAAGACGCCACACACTCTTGGGCACAGCCTGACGTGGCCCGGAGCACAGCAGCCATGCAGAGCAGACATAAGGGCGATCGAAAGATACAGTGAAAGTTTAAGTTTTCGTTTTTGTTTTGTTTTTTTATCTTTTTGAGGCAGGGCCTCGCTATGCAGTTCAGGCTGGCCTTGACCTCACTTTGAGCTCACTCCCTAGCTCAGGCTGGTCTCCAACTCCTAACAATCCTCCTGCCTCAGGCTCCGAAGTGCTGGGATTACAGGCATGTGCCACCACGCCCAGTAAGCTTTTTAAAAAAGCAACCCTAATGCAGTAAAAACTTGCACTGCCAAGAGCAGCGGATACGGGGTATGTGTGCTCAGGGCATGGGAGGAGATTCATGGCAACAGCCTTTCACTGTAACACACGTTTCAAAACATTCACTGTGTCTCTTGACCACCCCTTGTTAATCCCGTTTATGGCAATTCCTGCCAACTAAAAACATGACAGTGTGTCCTTGTGCACCTTATTCACCAGATCTGGCACCGTGTAACTTCTGGCTCCTCCCTAAAATCAAAACGACCACGGAAAGTAAATGCTTTGCATCAGTTCGGACACCAAGGCAGCTACAATAGTGGGGCCTGAAACACTCACCACACAGGACTCCAGAGCTGCTTCAGAAAGTGCCAACAACAATGGGTTGTCTGTTTGAAGCGAGGGGGAAGGATTTTGATGGGGATTAAAGGCAATGTCTCTTACTCTAAAAAGTTTTAAAATATTTAAACATTTAATGAAATTTTTGCTCACACCTCAAAGATTCTTTTCACTACTGGTTTTCTGTCGTTTTTTTTCCCTAAAAGTCCAGGACAGTAGAAAACCTGTAGTGAACTGAGGTTTCCAGCCAACTGCAACCTCATCAGGCTTTTACCCGGCCCTGCTGTTTCAGGAACGAGCCCCAGAAAGCCAGAACTTTTGCTCCATGCAGGGGGCTGGGACTCACTCCTGCAGGTATGCGACCAGAGAGCACCACATACCTTTCACCTGCTTCACGCTCCGCAGGGCATACTTCAGGGTGGCCAGCGTGCTGGCCTTGCCCTTGGCCTTCTTGTCCGCAGGGAGATGGACCTTCAGTTCCCGCAGTGTTTTTATCAGCTCTTTGTGAGTCTCTACTTTGGCAGACTCCTTGCTACTGTGGAAGTCAAGACGAAGGTGATCAGAGGTGAACTCCATGGATGTGATTTCTGGATAAACATGGTTGGGGTGGCTCTTACAGGGCTCTTGGAGGTGTTCATGGCCTCACCCACCGGGCACAACAGCACACTTGCCAATTATGGTGGCCAAAAATGTCTAGGGACGCTGGCAGAGACAACTCCTTGGTAAGAAGCCCTGTGCTGACCTTTGTGGATGCTGGAGAAGTCTCCACAGGGTCAGAGCTGGTTCTCACCAGGAAGGGCTGCCTGTCACTGAGCTGTGCCCATTTTCCCTGTGCCATGAGAAATGTACTGCATGGTGGGGACAGAGGGCAGCACAGTGACCCAGGAGTGCAGAGGAGAGAAAGGGGACTTTGAGAAGCACAGAGAGGAGAGAACAACAGGACAGCTGGGCATGGGCTCAGGATTAAAAGTGGCTTTTGTGCCAGAGGTGACAGGAAATGTCTGGGTGCATAAGGATAAGTGGTCACAAATACTCAACGGTGGGAGAATGCTCCTGAGGAAAGCCTGGGCAACTCAGGAGGGCCAGGAGGAGCTCTGGGAGCAGGAGTGGGAGCTGCCCACGGGGACTCTGAGAAGCCACAGGGACAGTGGCTGCCTGGACGGCTGTGCAGGCCTGTGGCCCTGAGCAGAGCATGGGCACTGTCGCCTCACTCCCCAGACCTGGCCTCCCTACTGCCCTCTGGGCCTCTGGGGTGTGAGGCAGGAGTGAAGGGGGCCTCACCTGCAGCCGCTCCCACTTGTAGACAGGTTGGGCTTAGGCTCCACCAACATCAGGCTAAAGGCACTGGAGTGTGAACGGGAGAAAATGGAACTCAGGTAACGGTGTGCTCCATGCACCTGCTCCCACCCAGCAGCCAGCACAGCCCGGGTCACCCGCACAGTGGCAAGAAGCCCCGGAAACACGGGGTGGGGTGCAAGGGTGGCTCAGTGGTAAAGTGCTTGCCTTGCGTGCACGAGGCCCAGGGTGTGCGCTCAGCACGGGGGAAACCTGAGGTTAAGATAAGATGCAAAGTGGTCAGCTGGCAGGAGAGCTGGGAGCTGGGAGATGGAAATGCAAGGCCAAAGCGGCCTGGCATGTTCTCTAATGGCTCCGTCAGTGTGAGCCGCTGCAGCTGGGCCACCTGGCCCTCTGGCCTCCCAGGGTGCCGTTACACGTAGCCTCTGTCAGCCACAGACTTGAAACATGCACTGGCATCCTCGTAAGCAAGGAAGGGTCCTTGCACATTTTAGTTACTCTGAGTATGAAGGCTTTCAGGAGGTGGGTGAGATGGCGCCCCAGCACTCGGGAGGCTGAAGCAGGGGGACTGCCATGAGTTCAAGGATGGCCTGGACTGCACAGTTCAAGCCCAACCTGAGCTACATAGTGAGCCCGTCTCAAAAAACCAAAAAAACCCCACAAACAAACAAACAAACAAAAAAAACCTTTCAGTAATCTTGGAAAACTCGGGTGACCCTGATTGAAAGGCGCAGAAGCGAGACCGTCACAAAGGACCTGAGACGCGCAGAGGAAGCAGCCACAGCACCCAGCCACTGCCACACCTCTGAGGGTTGGGCGGTTCCACTACCATCCCCAGCTCCTTCCCGTGGTCATCGCAGTCGCTGCCCTGCGAGTCCTGCCCTGTGGAGCAGTTCTCAGGGGCTTCATTTCCACTGGAGCTGCCGCTCATGTCCACATCCTCCTGCAGCAAGGCCTGGCCAGGCTGGGGCTCCAGGGGCTGCTTGGTGGTGTTGCTCGGGCTCGGGGAAAATTCCACATATCCATTCATGCTGGAGAAGCTGCAGGAGGAAAGCCAACAGGCATCAGAAAGAGCACAGGGGGTGCCTGAGGGCGCAGGTGAGAGGAGCGCCCGGCACACTGCACTGCTGCGCCACCAGCACTGCCAGCCTCGCCACTGCCTCCCGATTCCCCCTGCTGTGATCAGGAGGGCAGCTCTTGGCCTGGCCTGGAGGGCCTGAGGCCGAGCATCAACCAACAGTCACCACCCAGCTCCTGGGGGCTTTGTGCAGAACACAGAGTTGCCCTGTATGGGAGGCGAGGCCTGGGAGCCTGTGTGTGGTCCAGCAAGCGTGGCCGCCACAGCACAGCAGAGTTCCAGGAGACACCATGGGTACGGAGCCTGTGGGGAGACGAGGCTGTCCAGGAATAGGGCTCCACAGGACTGGGGCTTGTGGGTGTGGCGCCTTCCTGTACCTGGGCTCCCAAGCACCACACTGCGTTGTGGTCCAGCACCAAGATGAGAATGGGACCTTTGGTTACAATGGTCAGGAGCCACTGGCGCTCTACCCTGCCCATGGTCACATACTTGGACAGCACTGCTTCCTGCTGCCCACTGCTCTGACCGCCTGGTATCCAGGGGTTCCTCATGGCAGGCCACAGCAAGAATCTCTCCTGCCCACCCGGGGCTCACCTTCCTGGGATACCCAGATACAGAACAAGAACCCAGAATCCTGGACCAGGAGAAACTACAAGGCAGTGGCAGGCCGGGCTATGGGGCGCAGTTTCAGGGGACAGCCCTGCGTGCAGGTGGATCTGAACCAACCTCTCGAGTGCTGATCCCGGGCCTCAGCCCCCAGCCTTCAGCTGAGGTCCCGGGAGGCTCCTGCTCCTCCTGCCACTGTGGAACTGGGCCAAGTGCCACACCCTGGGTGGCCTCCCCGCCCCAGCTGCTGCCAACGGGCCGTCTGGGGCCCTGGCGTTATGAGGCCGGAGTACGAGGGTGAATGAGAACTGTGGGGTGGGGTACAGAAGGAGCTGGCTGAAAACCCCGTCCCTCCTCGAGTGAGCTGGTGGGAAGCTTCTGCTCCTTCCCGGCCTCCCTTCTTTGACAGCCTTGGTGATGAGGTGTCTGGACAAAGGCCATTGTCTCAGGAGGACGCCACCTCATGTGCCACCAAGCTGCCCTTCCCCACTTTCCTGCCCTTCCCTCTTGCCACCCTGCCACTGTCCCTTTAGGAAAGCATTGCCCCTCCGGCTTGTCCCAGACTGCACATTCAAGATCCAACACCACCAGCCAGAGGCGGGTAGGGTGTGGGCTGCTGCAGGGGTAATGTGCTGCACACGGGGAGCAAGGGCAAAGGTCTGGGGGCCAATGGGCACCGGGCCCACTTGAGGAAGAGGGAGGGGCCAGGACGCTAGGTGGGTGGAGTTGGAGCTGCCTCCACTGGGTGAGGTGTGGGGCCGCACCAGGTCTGACTTAACACTGCAGCCGGACTGCAGGGTGGGTGAGGAGCAGGGGTCCTCCCGGGGTTCCCACCTGGGCCCTGATGCTCCTGAGAGCTGTCCGGGGTGCTGAGGACTGCTGACCCCAGCACCTTAGGCCCCACTGTCTTGTCCCCACGCCCCAGACCAGCAGCCTGACTTTTCTGCTGTGACTCAGTCACCAGGACAACAGGAGGGCTCAGCAGAGTGGCCAAGGAAATGGCCCCTGGAGGCCAGGGTTTCACTGGGGCTCCACCACTTCCTGGCTCTGTGACCCGGGGCAAGTTCTCAGCCTCTCTGTGCCTTGCCTCCTTATCTCTAAGATGGAAGTAACAACGGTCCCTGTGTTAATTCAGTGGCCGGGAGGGTTACAGTATAGAAAGCGCACCAAGCATCTGGAATGTAACAAGTGTCCAACAAGTAACCTTCGTTATCACTGCTAATCACTGTGGGAAAACCAGTGACAGAAATTTCAGCGTCAGGGGCTTGGTGCTCCTCGGGCTTCTGGTTCTCACCCCAGGTCTGGCCATGGGAGCCTGCCTGAGTAGGATCCACCAGTGCAAAGACTATCTCGAGTGGAACAGAAATTCTCTTTGCAAAAAGGATGATGCAAACCTGGGAGAAATGTGCAGCAGTGAACTAAGCCAACTTGTCGGAGAGCCCCTTACCCCAGAAGATGCACCCTCAGCCCCGACACGCCGGTGGGTGCCTCAGTCTGCCAAGCTGGCTGAGCCCAGGGCTGGCCACAGCAGACTGCCTTTGCGCTCCCTCGGGACGCTGCTCACAAGGAACCTGTTCTGCAAGGTGGGCGGGTGGGGAGGGGAGAGGACAGCCCAGCTCCACTTGCCGCCTCCTGGCTCTGGCTCCCGAGAACGGAGAACGGTCAGGCTGGGGGACAGAGCTGGGTTGCACCCTGGGCGTGTCACGCAGCCAGACAGAGGCAGGCTGAGAAAGCGCTGTGGGATGACGTCAGGAGTCTGGATCCGGTGGGGTGGGGAGCAGAGCCAAGGGCCAGGGCCGCTGGGGCTGGCCACTCGGACCTGGGGGTGCGCAGCACAGCCCCCGCTCTAGGGCAGCCATCCATACTTTCCGCGCTGAGCCGTCCCAGAGAGAATGCACACAGCCTGGGCCAGCCAGCCTCTGCGGCCACCTTGGCCCACGGAAGGCTGCTCGTGCCCCTCCAGCCCGCTGGGGGAATACACACCCGTCCTGGGGCCTCAGAAACCAGCGATTGTCCCAGCACTCATGAGGATCACTTCTGGAGAGAAGTGTGGTGGCTCGTGTGCACTGCTGGTCATAGCCCAATGTACAGCCTGCTGCTGCCCCCAGCCCCTCACTGGGCTGGCTTCCCCCAGCCAGCTCACGCTGCTGGCTCCCCACCTTACGTAACAGCACCAGACATCACTCTGTGCGCCTGTGCCTGTGGCGTTTTACAGCCCCAGCTATTATAGTATGTTTCTACTTCCTGCTCTGAGCCAGCTCCCTGGGGCCAGCCTGCTGTAATCCGGAGAAAATGTTTGTCCTGGTAAATAAACAGCCACACTCTCCATGGTGACGGTTGGGTAACCGAGGAAAATGTGACCAGGCCTGTCCAAATATGAAAGGGAAGGAGGCACAAAGGGCATCCTCTCAGTCGCCCCAGATTCCCCTAGGTGCGTTTCAGTCCTTATATAGGGAGAGGGACCCCAGTTCTACAGCAATAATGCCAGGTCGGGGCTGAGCTGCTCAGCAGGTAGCGGGATCCAGCCCTCTAGTTCCAGAGCTGTTCTTACTTTACCTAGTTCTCCACTGCTACAGTGAATGGGTCCTGATTCCTTACATCATCCCTAGGCAGGGGCCTTCAGGGCCAAGGGGCTGCCAAAGCACCCACCTCACCTGAATCGCCAGCCGCGGATAACCCCAAGGCAACCCCGTGGCCTTGGCCCGTTCCCAGGGCTAGCATACACTTACTGCCTCTGGCGTGCTCTGGACTTGAAACTCCAGTGACCACGGCTTACAGTGCACTGCGTACAATGGGCACAGAATGGAAAGCGGGCCAAGTGTCCAGAGCGAAGTATGGGGTCAGGGGCAGCGGCCAGACACCCCTGCCCCATTCTCCCTTGGGTCTGAAGGCAGGCACTTCCCACAGGGCAGGCCCCAGAGGTTTGCAGAGCTGAGAGGTCATGAGTTTCTAGGCCGTCTCACAGAGTACGGCAGTTTCACAAAGGTCAAAGCTACCACTCTCCTCCTACTCCAGACTGGGACATCTTGCAGCCGCCCAGTGGCTGTCTGAGCTGAGGCCATGGTCCTCGTGGAGAGTGGAGCAAGGCGACAGGAACCCGTCCCACTTCCTCCACAAACAAGCCTCACGGGGTGACACTAGGGGAGCCGAGCCACGGCCTTCAGAAGTCCCTGGTGTCCCACGCAGGTGCCTGGGAAAGTCATCTGTGAGTGCAGGAGCCCAGAGCTCTGGAACTGAATGGCTCTGACCCCCCTTCAGATGAAGGAACAGAGGCCCAGCACAGCGCCGAGCTGCCGGCTGGCACAGGGCTCTCCTCCCCACCCGGGGCTCCGGGCTCCACTGAGAGCCGCTGCACCACCTCCGTACTAATGAATCACACAAAGTGACAGTGACACATGGCTGCAAACACTCCTAGTGCCATCCCTGTGTTGGCACATCACGCAGCTGTCGCTTGCAAAGGGAAAGAGCACCTTGCTTCGTGATGGCACACGACTTGGGAAAGGGGATTAGCCTCTCCATAAACAGTTTCCAGCAGAGCCACGTGTACTCCCAGATACCTTCTCTGCTGGATCAGTGGACATGGGAACCCCGGGGTTGGGGAGCAGTAGGCATCTTTCCTTCAAAGCCAGGAGGCCAGTGGCTCTGCTGGACGGGCAAAGGAGGTAAAAGAGCTCAGGGAGGCATGCCTGCCACATGCTGGGGAGGCACACCCGCCAGGGGCTGGGAAGACCCTGAGGGGCCTGGGTTTGGCTTCCTGTCAAGTCCAGGGATGGCCCTGCTGGGTTTCCAGGGAGCTTCCTGGTCCTGTTGTCCTTGTTTATGAATCAGCCTGCAGACTGGCTCCTTCTGTGCAGATCTCAGAAACCCTGGCAACCAGGTTGTCATCCCTCATTCTGGCTCTGAGGGTGGCCGGCCACAGCCCACACCCCTGGTCCACCTCTGTCCTTGGCAGCCTAGCAGGTCAAGGTGGGTCCCAGTCTGTCCTGGGAGGGGAGATAGCTCAGCTGGTCCAGGGTGGGCAGAGGTGTCAGCATCACAGGGTTTCCCTGCGGGGGTTTCCTGGGCTGGATGGGGGCAGGGACTTCCTCGTCTCTGCTCACCCACTCCAGGGGAGCCGGCATTGACCCACCCTTCGCCTTTCCCAGGTCTAGACTGGGCCCTCAGGTCTCAAGCAGAAAGCCAGCTCCCCAGGAGCTCCCATGTTCCAGGGACAGTTGCACTGACCCTCAGTTATCTTGGCCTCCTCTGGGGTCTTGGCAGAGAATATCGTTTGAAGAATGACAGTCTGGGGTGGCAGTCAGCAGCGCTGTGGTCTTGGACAAGATGTCTAACCTTGGGAGACCTCAGTTTCTCCATCTGCAGAATGGGGCCACTGAGACCCACTTTGCTGAGTTTCAACGCGCGCAGATGACACCATCCGCGTCCAGCATACCCCTCCCAGCCACCGCCGCGATCGCGTCAGGAGGGCGTCTAGATGCCCAGAAAGCCCTGGGCTGGCGCCGAATTCCTGCTTGCCCGCCGGCCGGCCGGCCGGCCGGCCAGAAGTTACATAAGCGGCCCAGCAGTCTGCGCACCGCCCTCCGCACCCTCCGCGGACTCACCACCACCGTGTCTGGCTTGCCCGTCTGTCGGGCCCTCGGCCCGTGGGTCTGTGCGCCCAGCCCGACCACCGTCGCCACCCGGAGCAGCTGGTTCCCCGCGCCGCCAGTGCTGCGCAGAGCGCCGCTGTCACATAGTGGAAAACGTGACCGCACGCTCCAAGCCCGCCCCCCGAGTTAACCATTGGTGGAGGGGCCGCCTTATCTGCATATCGGGGGGGCCGGGCCTGCCAGAGCCGCGTGCCCATTGGTGGCGGCGTCCATCGCTCTCTTTACATAAGATGCACATGGAACTCCATGTTCGTCGCCTCAGTTCTCAATGAAGCCGGCGCGCTCGAGGCACCCCCCTGTCCTCTCTAGTGGTCCCTTCCACTTCCGGCCTCGGCGACTTCCATTCAAGTTGCCCGGCTTCGACCTGCTCTCGGAGCACGGAGTGGCGCGTACCACTGCGGGGCGGGGGAGCCGGGAGCTTGATGGGATCTACCCGCGCACTCCACAGAAGCCCAGGCCCAGGGGACCTGCCACCCTAGTTGACGGGCCGGAGCCGCGCCCCGGGGCCGCGGGAAACCCCAGGCGAAAACGCTTCGTTCGCTCGATCCATTTCATTCATTAACTCGCTGTCCTATTCATTCATCCCTAGGCTCTGGAGCTGCGGGGACATTCAGGGCGGCCTGACTTGCAGCACCTCCCGGTGTACGCCCACCCTTGTCACCGGGGGGCCGTGCTTGACACTTGTCCCGGATTGCCCAGGACACACGGCTTTCAAGTAGTCTTTATTATTTTTGAAACCATATGTTGCAATTTTTGGTTTAGGAAGTAGGGTTACTGTTACTGTGAAGAGGTACAAAAGAAAGACTGGTGTCCTCGCCCCCACGTACGTCGTCAGGGACAGAGGACAGCCTTCTGAAAAGGAAAGAATGGAATACTAAATTGGGTCTTACGGATTTCAGTTTAAGGAGAGCGGGAGCTGACCTGGAAGCTTCAAGGAGGAGGCCAACCTCAAGGGTGGGAGAGGAGCCTGTCACAGAGACACTCCAGCCAGGACTTACTTGCAGGACGCAGTTGGTGGGCTCTGCAAATGTAGGGCCTGGTGAGGGAAGCAAGCCTGGCCTGGGTTGGAGGGGCTGACAGGGTCCCAGGCCTTGTCCTCGGAGATGCTGGGCCTGTAGCATCTCCCTCCACTCTACCTGAGCTTCCTTGTCTTTCCTGGGGAACCAAGATGGCAGGGAAGAAAAAATTCCCCGCCTGCAACTTGTGGGCAAACTGAGTTGCTACCCCATGTTCAAGGAGTGCGCAGCTTCTCAGGTGCAGAAGAGGTAATACCCAGTTCATGTGGCATCCTACTGTTGGCTCCCACTGCAGACAGGCAGCCCCTCCTCCTGTCCCTCTGACACTGACTCTCGCCCCTTCCCAGCACACACACACACACACACACTCTCTCTCTCTCTCTCTCTCTCTCTCTCTCTCTCTCAAACACGAATGCCAAGCAAACCCAGGCCCAGCTGCGCCCTACACACACCCCAAAGCCCTTTTGTTTCTTCATTGCCTTGACGTCAGTGGTGGCTCCATTGTTTGGGAAACCAGAGTAAACAGACAACTCATCCTCACCTCACAGATTCCCCCTCAAGCCTAGTTTTTTTTTGTGCTTGCTCCATATTCAACCTGCAGCCGAATGCTATGTTTCCTCCTCAAATTTAGCCTTTTCTCTTTCCACTGGATCAGTCCCTTCTTTTAGCAATTCTACAGTGCTCAGGGCATCTAGAACTCGGGGAATCTAATCTGCTTTTGTTTTCAAGTTTTCATTCACTCCCCTAAGGCGTGTTGACGCCTGGCCCTTAGGGATGTGTGTGTACTACATGAATCACCTTTCTGTTGCTAGGATAAAATATCTGGCATGTATGTTTTTTTTTTTTTTACTGGCATAAAGGAGAAAAGGTTTATCTTGGCTCACAGTTTAGAGGTTTCATTTGGCAGAAGAAAGCTGCTTCCCTCATGGCAGTTAGAAAGTAGGAAGTGTTGGGAAAAAGCCAGAGAAAGAGGAAGGACCCCAGAACAAAAACACCCTTCCAGGTTATGTTCCCCAGGGACCATGTCTTCCAACTAGGCCTCCGTCCCTGTTATATTCATCTGGGAACACATCGGTGGGTTAATCCTGGGGTCAGGTTAGTGCCACATGACCCAGTCACCTTGCAAAAGCTCCACTTCTGCACACATAAGCTGTGGGAAGACTTTTTTGATGATCTTGAAGCTGAATCTAGGAACTTTACCCTGAGCTACATCCTCAGCCCTTTTTCACTTTTTATTTTGAGATAGGAGCTTATTAAGTTGCTAAATTGCCCAGGCTGGGCTCAAATTTATGATCTTCCTATCTTGGCCTCCCAGAGACCTGGGATCACAAGTATGTACCACCATGCTTGGCTGTGGGGTGGGAGGAGTGATCCAAACTGTAACAATGAAAAAAATACATATTGTATCCCTGCTTGTAAGGAGTTTGTGATGTAGAGGAAATGCTGGGTGAGGCAGATTTGGAGGCAGTTTTGTCTTAATATGGGGTGTAAGTCCTGAGAGAACAGGTCAGACTCAGGCAGGAGCTTCCATCTGTCCTTACAACAGAGGAGAAGGCTGCAGAGTGCGAAGCCCTAGGAGCAGGCCAAATCCAAGAATACCTTCTTGCTGAGTCAAGATGGAGAGAAGGACAGATGTCTAGAGCGGGGCAGTCAGGTTGGAGCAACAGGGGTCCTTTCCCAGCCAGCCACCACTGATTGGCTGTTACCTCCAGCACAGAGTTGCTGGCTGGGTAAGTTGCCCTTGGCACTAGGGGAGGTGGGTGAGCCAGAAAAAGCCAGCTTTTCTGCTGGGAGTAGGTGACAAGTCAGGGTGTTGCCTGTCTGGGGTCGCTGCTGGTGAAAGCAGTTGGCCTCTCCCAGCCAAGCCAGCCCTGTTGTCAGTGCCTGGGCTGTGCCCCGAGGACCTCACACCTAGGCCTCTGGGCTCTGGGCTGTGCCCTTCCTGGCTCTCTCACTTGCTCATGCCCTGAGCTAGGTGTTTCTTGAGCATGGACCATGCACCGGGCTCTGGATCTACGAAGATCTTTCTCTTCTTGTAGATCACATGGTTTGTGGGTTGGCTTGTTGGGATTCATGCTGGAAAGGGAAAGGCCAGGAAGCTGGGAAGAGAGTTACCTCTGTAGAAAGAGGTGGAGGTGGCCAGCAAACCCCTCTCTAGGATGGCAGGGACACTGCCAAGCTCTCTGGCCCTAGGGGCCCTAGAGATGAGGAGGTCTGAGCCTCACTCTCACCTGCTTTGTGCCTGGAACTTGGCACAGTGGAGCTCTCAGAGTATGGGCAGTGTCCAGGCCCCCAGCAGGGTGAAACAAGGCCTGCCTGTTCCTAAACATCAGGAATCCCTGGCCCAGGAGCTAGACATAGGTGGACTAAGGACCAACGTGGAGCCAGGGCTGTAGCTCAGCAGCACGAACACCTACCTGGCAAGCACAAGGCCCTGAGTTTGATTACCGGTATCTCCCAAAAAAGAACCAATATGAAGACGTTACCATGGTCATGCTAGCTGCCCACCGAGAAGGGTTGCTTGATTTTTAAATATAGATACAAGGATGCTGTCCTTTGAGGGAAATGTGTGTGTGTGTGTGTGTCTATTCATGTCTTCCCTCAGGAAATCACTAGGGAGAGCCATCAACAGCGAGTGTGCAGCCCCAACACCTTCACCTCCTGCTGGAGAGGAGGCTGTGAAGAGGAGCTGGGTGGGCTTTGCAAAGAGCTTCTGCCTGGGGCATTGCCACCCACAGCCCAGCCGGCTGTTGGGAGTGGGCGTCCTGCACGTCACCGTCCTGGTGGCACACACTGGCCAGGGCCCTGTGGAGTGTCCAGGGGCAGCGATGAGAGCAGACACCCTTCCGGGTCCCCCTGGAGGGAGAGTGTGTTGAGCTTTCCCCTTCATGTTTGCTAGTGCTTCGGTGTTTGAGGTTTGGCCACTGTCATACAAGGAAAGTTCCTTTCTGTTGTGACTCGCTAAGAAGTTTTTGTTTGGTTTGGCTTTTTGGGTACTGGGAATTGAACTCAGGACCTCATGCTTGCCAGGCAGGTGCTGTGCTACTGAGCTAAATCCCTGGCCCGAGATTTTGTTTTGTTTTGTTTCATAATACACGGGTGCATTGGTGATTATTGTTACTTAAAAAATATCTCCTTCAGGGCCAGGGATATACCTCAGGGGCACAAGTGCCTGCCTGGCAAACGCAAGGTCCTGAATTCAATTCTCAGTACCAATAAATAAATAAATAAACAAACAACTCCTTCAGAAGGACCTCATCTATTTTTCACAGATTTTTAACTGATTTAAATTGCCATAGCCTTGTCTCTGTCGTGCAATACTCTGTCCTTTATCACTGTATATTAAAACAAAAATAAAAATAAGAAGCAGTGCCAGAGAATCTACCACTTAAATGATGGGTATCTCTCTTTGTTATTATAGGAATCCTACCATGACACATATACCCGACCAGCATCTCTTATTAGCAATTTTGCAAATAAAAGGCATGGTTTTAATAGAAGAAAAACATGTATCAGTTGTCATGTCACTTGAGAAGAGATTACTTCAGACTTCCTGGTCATGAGGCCATTGAAAGGAAAACCAAGGATTTCACCAGGGTGAAAGCTGTGCCCTTGGGTGAGGGTGGTGACAGCCATGGTAGGTGACAGCCCTCTGGCCCTCATCTTTTGAGTTATTGCTGGGTCAAGTCTGCCTCAGGCACTTGTGAGTTGATTTGTGGGTCAGGCTTTCTGATCTCTTGGAGCTTGAGCCCCTTCTTGGGGTTTTGGGATCACTAATACTCTGCTGGGGGGGCTCAAGAACAGGAGCTCGCCACCCAAAGCAGTAGGTACTCCATCTCTGAGGGATGCCGGGTGTCCTGGTCATTTTCCTCGTTGCTGGGACAGAATACATGGCACCCACAACCTAAAGGAGGAAAGGTTTATTGTAGTTCAGTTTGTAGAAGCTTCAGTTCATGGTCAGCTGGCTCCAAGGCAGGAGAGCATGGCAGAGGGGCACTGCAGAGGAGAAACAGTCCCTGGCAGGCAAGGCGGGAGGCAGTGAGCCGCAGCAGCATTAGCAGCCAGCCAACCTTTCCCTTTGATCCCATCCAGGCTACCAGCCCCCAGGTGGTGCCACCCAGAGCAACACTAATTCCAATCAGTGGACTAACACAATACCACACACCCTTATTCCCAGTGACACACACCCTAGATCCAGCCGGCTACAAGAAGCTCCACCTATGAGCACATGAGGTTTTGGGGGACATCTAGACCCAAGCCATAACTCTCCCATGTCTGAGTTCTCTCCACAGTTAGGGTGGCCTTGGTGTCCAAGGTGATGCCTCACTGCAGTTTGCCTTGCCAAGATCCCCCCAATGCCTGTGCGTTTGAGGCTTGGTGCCCAGTACCACACTGCTAGGAGGTGGTAGGGCTTTTCAGAGGCCAGGCCTGGCCAAGGTCTTAGCTCCCTGGGAGTGTGCTTCTGAAAGGGATTGTGGAGACCCTGCTCTTCCTCTCTGTCTTTCACATTGGCTGTGGGATGAATTGCTTGGCACACACATGCTGAGTGTCACCTTGCCACGGGCCCAAAAGCAAGTAGGTCAAGCAAGAATGCACTGAACCCTGCAAACCACGAGCCCCGTCTCTGTGTAAGTTGATTATCTTAGTTATTTGTTGCAATAACGCAAAGCTGACTAAGGCACATCTTGTGTCCAAAGTGACCCTTCGTGTCTAAGGTGACCATGTCTCAGCTGACCCTCCATCTTGCAGTGACCTCCACTTGTCTGGTGTGATCCCTATGCTCTAAGTGATCGCCCATTCCTGAGGACCCTCTTCTAGTCTCTCTTCTCGATCAGAGTGCCAACCTACTGGTCTTCTGAGCTACGGACCTTACCTGCACCCGGTCCAGGCCTGAAGCAGAGCCTATTGCCCTGGTCCTCTCTGCTGCTGTGTGTCTCCAAAACTGCCACCTTAGCTTGGGTCTGCCAGCACTGCTATGGGTGGCACTGGGAGTAGCCCACCTGGTACCTTCTTCCACAGCCATGGACGCCCTGGAACAGAGCCAAGAAGTGGAACCCTGTACGCCTTGGGGACCAACAGGGCCTGTCACCGTCGGGGTTCCTGGGCCCGGGTAACTGAGGAGAAAGCGGAGGCTGAAGTCAGAGCTTTACTGTGAGGTGGCGGTGGCCCGTGGGCTCCCTCTGTCTGGGCTTGAGCTGGAGTCCCATGCATGCTCCCTGAGGCCGGGCGTCTCGCTCAGCCCGGGATGAGAGTTCTCTTACTTAAATTCCACAGCTGTACCAGGCATGTACCGCACCCAACCACCCCTCGAGATTTCTTGGCCTCCCAAGACAGCAGGAATTGTGTGTTCTGGAGGGGAGGAGAGGCAGCCTCACTGCCCAGCCCACAGAGGGGGAACAAGCTTGCTCAACAGGAGGCTACAAGTCATGACTGAACAAAGTCCATGCCCCAGTGCCCCTCTCCTTTTTGAGAACCTTTGCCCCACCCCAAAGCTCCTTGAGACGTGGCTGCCCAGTTCTCTGCTTTCTCTTAACTCCTCTCTAAGCCCATGAGGGCTGGGGTACAGGTCCCTCTTACAGACCAGCACACATGGGGCCCCACGCCCTCTGCTTCTGGGAGAGAGCTCAAGGGTACCACGTGCAGGGAGTGCTTGCTGACCCAAGCTGCCACATGTGTCTTGGGCTTTGTCTTCTGCTAGCTTCTGTTAGGTACCCATCAGGGAAAATACAAAGTGTGATTGAAAAAGATGGTGTGTGTTTATTTATGTGTTTTTAGATTCTGACTGGCAAACGTTTGCGGTATATAATGCTTGTATTCATCGTGGTGGGTGGTACATGTACATAACACAGCTCAATTCCTTTGACTCCCCCCGCCCCTGTGTGTTTAGATTAAAAGAATTATTGTAGTAAAATTGCCATTAATTTCCCTGAATCTGCCCTCTTTCAGAACTGTGAAGCACAGTACAGCCAGAGAAGGGGCAGCAAGGACCAGCAGGTGCCCCGGACGGGAGACCAGAGAGGCCCACCTCTGATACTTGCGAAATGGAAACTTGTGACTCTGGGTGGGCCCTGGGAGGCTGCTCTCTCCACTTTCCCTATGCCCTGACTGAGCCTTCAGAAGGGGAGACATGGATCCCGTCCCCTGAGCTCCCTGTGGGGACTCTGTGCACTATCACTGCTATCGCTGCTGGCTGAGAACGTGCTGATAGAGCAGCCTGGTGCTGGGCCGCAGGGCTCTTACACCTGACCAGTGGCAGGCAGAGGCAGGAGAGTCAGCCGATAAGCTTCTTCGCCCTTTGTCCTTAGTTGGGCAGACATTCAAGGCAGGCTTTTTGTTCAGTCAGTCCAGAGGGGTGCACAGGCCGAGCATGTGAACTGTGGTACATCTGTCTAGCTCGTGTGGCCCATCTTGGAAGCAGCAGTCAGTGTAGAAATGTCGTACCCAGCGTTTTCTTCTCTATTGCAGTCCTGGGATGGATTGCACCTTCCAATAGGGCATGTTTCTGAATCCCAACCCCGGGCTCTGTTTCCTCCAGACCGCACACTAAGACCTGAGAGACTAGAACAGGTTCCAGGAAGCAGACCCTCACTCAGGTTACTCCCAGCTGCCCACCTGCATCAGTCCGTGCTTCATGACTATGAGGAAAGACCCGAGGCAGGCTGCTATATGAAGTAAAGAGGTTTGTTTAGTGCTTAGAGCTAGAGGCCAGAAGTTCAAGATGGGGTGGCCTCTTGCGAGGCTCTTGTGATGGATGGCCCCATGGCGGCTGCACATGGAGAAGGAGAGCTCAGGATCCCTGCAGGAAGCTGAGTGGGGGAGGGGCCAGGCTCGCTCTTCTACAACAGCCCTGTGCTGTGAACTAACCCAGGTGTGCCATGGCAATAGCCTTTGCACCCTTGAGGACTCCACCTCTTAAAAGGGGAAAACACCTCCCCTCATCACCAGACTGGGGGGTGGGGAAGGGTGGGTAGAGCACATGCAGGTGACAGGGTCCCCATTCCTAGCAGTAGGTGGGACTCTCTTGACTCAAGGCCCTCACACTATGTCCTGCAGAGCAAAGTTGGCCTTTGGCTTGTTTCGGTGTAGCACATGAGCATATGCGCTAAAGGGAAGGGGAGGGGACAATGTGCTGCAGAGAAATTATTTATTCTCAGGTCCTTTACAGAAGTAAGTTGCAGTAACCTGTCATCAGCGGCATTACGACTGCTGGTGGTTCTGCCTGTGGATGGCTGGGACAGGTGGGCAGTGGGGACAGGGCATTGGTGAGCGGTGATAGTGGCGACACGGTGACTAGGGACAAGGATGCACCTGAGGCTGGCCTGGAGACCTGGGCGTGGGACAATTAACTGCCCACTGCATCAAAGTTTGAAAGCTGAGCCTTGGCAGGCTGCTCAGGAACTCACATCTCCCAGTCCCGCGGGGAGGCTGCTGAGTGAAGGCCAGAACCTGATGACCAGGGATGCAGAACTGTAGAGGAGACCTCCTGTGTCAGCGTCAGAAGTGGCCCGAGAGCAAGGCCGGGGGACTAAGTAGATGAGCTGAGAGTCTCACACCCCCCACTCCCCAGAAGCCTCCCTGTAGCCGAGTGATCACCTCCCCAGAGGCTCCGGGGCCCTCACTCCATCCTGCCTCGGGGCGCAGGGCTCGGGATGGAATTTGCCTTCCTGCCCGCCGCTGGTGTGGCCCTCAGTCAGGTCAGTTCCCAGCATGTCCACAGCTGGGAAACAGAAACTGCTGGGCAGGAACCTCCCTGGTCACCCAGGGAACCTTCAGCAGGCCCTGGGAGCTCTGGGACAGGGGTCTTCAGAACTGCAGGGAGGACAGCAGGGCTCCGTGGGGCTAGAGATTTGGGACTCAGTGTTTTGGCGTGGACACCAGGAAGTAGTGCTGATCATTTGTTGGGGCGACGCCAGCAGTGAACTAGTAAATGTTTAACAAGTGGTTCTCCGGAGAATAAGCAGAAGGAAGACAAGGAGGAGGAAAAGGAGAAGGGGGGGAGGGAGAGAGGAGGGGGAGAGGGAGAAAGATAAGGAAAGAAGCTTTGCAGCATTTGCCAATTTCTGTGGTGTAAATAATCCCACCATGGCCAATTCCCTGCTGCCACCACCACCCCCTTAGGAACAAGCAGCAGTGCCAGCCAGGCCATGTGCAAGGTCACATGCCGTGGTCAGGCTGATGTGGCCAGCCTAAGTGTTCCCTTAGATACAGAGCCTGGATCTGCCCAGTGATGAGGAACAGGTCTCCCAACACTCAGGGCCTGAAGGCCACCTTTCCACGCTCTGTTTGGAGGTGTTAGCAGGGTGCTTGTTGGCCGGTGACCTGCACAGTCTTGGTCATTAACTGCATGTAAAGGTCCATGAGCCCTGGGTCCTGTGTGAGGAGCTGGCCCTGAGTTGTGTCCTGTGGGAGGCAGGCTGCAAGAAGGGTGTTTGGGGATCTGTAATAGTGATACAGGGGAAAAGACTCCCAAACTGAAAGACATCTGGGATGAGTTCGTGTTCTCTAAAATTGAAGAATGAATCTTGGAAACAATGGAGGTTAAGAGCAGAGTATATTTATTGAGGGAAAGAAAGCTTCTGTCTGAGAGGGACAGAAGGGTGCCCGAGTGGGTTGCCAGGAACCTGTCTTTTCTGGGGATTTCATAGAGCAAATCCACAAGGTGAGGCAGGTCCAAGGTAGAAAACATGGGAACTTGCTAGGTGGGTATGGGGTGGAATAAAACTATGGTCAACCAATAAGATTATGCATATAATTGTTCAGGTAAAATTGATTAAATTGGGATCAAATGGGGAAGCATGTCACATAGCAAGGGGACATGAACACAGAAAACCCCTTTCCTGTAGGGGTTGGGTCAGTGACTCTTCCTGGCTTTTTCAAGGTGATCCCTACCTATTTAGAATATCGATCCCTATGGTCCATCCCTAGACAAGTATGTGGGCGCATGTTTAATCTTTTGTCCACAGCTGGAGGTGTCTGTCTCCCTCACAGAAGGTATCTCATCTTCTGCACTGACTCCTCTGAGGGCCTGGCCCAGTCTGATTGCCTGTAATGTTTCTGTCTAACTGTGCTGCCTATAACAATAGCAACTCAGACATTGTGGCGGGGATGGGACCACAAGAGGCAGCCACTCCTGCTCTTGGTGGCTATAAATGCTGCTGTCAACCCAGAGCAGCAGCTGCAGTTCCTGTCTGCCTCATGACTGCCCTGCTTGGGTAGGTTTGATGTGAGTCCTCAAGGCTCCTCTGGAGGCACCTGGTCCCTGCGTGACTGTGTCTCCTGCCACCTGCCTGCCTCCTGCAGCACTTCCCAATGCAGATTCTCTCTCAGCGGGCAGGGTGTGGGGTCTGCGCTGACATTGCCATTCCAACCTCAAACCCTGACCCAAGGCCAGCAGGAGCACACCCCGAATCTCAGTGTGTGTGTGTGTGAGGATGGACATTGTCAACCATGTATGCCAGCTGTCCCTAAAACTCCCTGGCCTTTGTGCCAAATACTAGGAAGCAAACCTAGGACTTTCTCACTGAGCTATATCCCCAGCACTTTTTATTATTTTTTGCTTTGAAACACGACCTTTCTTGATGGAGACCACTGTGAAGCAGCTCTGAGCAGGATTTAATGTTAACCAATTGGCTTTTCATGTTTACATGTGAGTTTGTGCAAGGCCTAGACCCTTGTCCAGAGATGGGCAGCAGACTCATAGTTAGTGAACCTCTCTGTGAGTTTCTGTCCCTGCTGAGGCCTGTATTGGCCTGTGGTCCAAGTTGAGACTCCTTGAAGGACAAAACAAAGCTATAGCTGAGGATTTCTGGCTGCAACTCCGATTAACTAAAAGGAGACTACAGCGGTAGGCACCTCACTGCTGTGGTGAAGGCCTTCCTGAAGTTAACATAGTTCTCTGACATTAATATAAAGTATCACTTGGAGAAGTCCTTAAAGGGATTCCAAAGTCCTGCCCAGATTCCTGTGTTTTCTTCAGATTCCCCTCCAAAACCTAATAAATACGGGCTGTCTAGAGAAGTTCTTTGTCTAAAACCTCAGAATCTCTATTTCTATAGTAGGGTTGGACCCTCCTGGAGCCCTAAAATCAATCCAATTGTCACATTTATTTAAGCCTTTACTTGTCTGGGAAATTGCAGACCAGATTAGCTGGCAATAACTAAGGATTATTAACCTGATACTTTCTAAATTGTGGAGGCTGCAGTTGAACTTTCTGTCCTACTGTCTCAGCCTCCCAGAGTGCCGGGATACAAGCTTGTACCACCATGCCGGGCTACTATTTATTTCTCTATTTAGGTTTGTGTGTGTGTGTGTGTGTGTGTGTGTGTGTGTGTGTGTGTGTGTGTCTCCCCTACCCTCTTTGCTGCTAGTCTTCCCCGTTTTTCTGCAATTTATTTATTTTTAATTTCTTTTATTATTTTTTATTCTCTTTACTGATTTTATCAATCTTGCTTTCTTTGTTGGGGGAGTGAGTATCGGGGATTGAACTCAGGACTTTGTGCTTGCCAGGCAGGTGCTTATGCCACTGAGCTATATCCCCAGACCCTGCAATTTATTTTTTTAAAAATCAACTTACCTTATAGATGAGATGTATAAACTGACAGTGTGTGGTTTCAGGGAACTGTGTCCATGTGAATGTACACACAGAAGAAAATGGAATGGAAATCCCAAACTTTCATAGTAGAGTATGTGGAGGGCATCAGTTTTCTTCTTTATAATTTTTAGTATCATTTTAGCATCATAACATGTCCTGTAGTGGTTATTTATTATATATTACAAACTTTTGTACATAAGTGATAAATTCTACATGACATATGCATATATTATAATGAGCATTTTTATAGTTAGAAAAATGACTATGCTTTTGATGTTATAAACTATTAAATATAAAATAAAAACTTGCCTTGAAGAAGACACTTAATGCTAGCTGAAAATGCTTTGCTCTTAACCCCAGCTATGTTAATAGAGGTGGAGAATCAGAGCCTGAGCAGTAAGAAGCACAAGTCATTGAATTCTTCTTCTTGTGGAGCCATTGTTTTTATTTGACTTCCATTTGCTTCCCAGGTTCTATCTTCAACCATTATATAAATACAAGCTTCATGTTCTTTTGAACAGCTGTACTTAAGATTTATCCCGCTATGTTTACGGTCTAATTCTTTGCAGACATTATGAACAAAACATAGTCTGTAGACAATAGATAGCAAAAGTCAGGCTATAACAGGAGGGCAGTGAGTAAACAGTGAGAACCAGGAGCATTAGGTGGGATTGATCAGACGCACACTGGGGAGGGCGTGCTTTCCTGTGGTACTGGTGACTGAACCCGGGGCTTCTCACTGAGCTGCATCCCCAGCCCATTTTTACTTTTTATTTTAAGCAGGGTCTTGGCAAGATGGACCCTGGTGGTCCTGTAAGGTCAGAGCTCATCAAACTGCCACCCTCTTAGGGAACTCTGGGTGACATCCCGTGCCTGGTAATGAAGGCTGTTTTAGGTTGAAGGAATTAGGTTGTCTGTAGATCAGTTTGGAACCCACTCAAAATAAGATTTATTTCCCTTTTCTCTGAAAGATGAGCTTCCTCCTATCTGTGTTTGTCTGTTTTCCATCACTGTAACGAATTACCTGAGACCAAAGAAATAATAAAGGGAAGACACTTATTTAGCTCCCAGTTTTGGTGACTGAAGTCTAAACAGCATGACACTCTGGGGTGGCCACCTGCTGGGTAGTGTCACTGTGGACTTGTGTGGCAGAGGCATGTGTGACTGGGGAGGCACATGCTGAGAAGCCAGAGAGACTCCAGGGACAAGTCTTACCTATTTATTTTTTGGTCTTTCAAGTCCAGGTCCTGCTATGTAGTCCAGGCTGGCTGTTAACTCATGGGGATCTTGCTGCCTCAGCCTCCCAAGTCCTGGGATTATAGGTGTATACCACCATGCCTAATTGCCTTTTTAAAAAAATAACAACTCTCTTGAGAGAGCTGAGGATCCCACGAGAACTACCTCCAGGCTTCCAGAGATGGAACCTCCAACCCGTGACCTCAGCACTCCCTACCAGGGAACAGCTCTGAAAGATCACCACTTTGGACACCACTGCACTGGGACCAAGCTTCCTGCCTAGGAACTGTGGGGACACCCTCAAGGCTCAGGACCACCCTCTCTCCCCACTTCCCACTTCTCTTCCCCACTTCAGGTCATTGAGAGCTACAAAGTGGTGTCCTTAAACTTTAGCAGTGGCCTCCAGTTGCAGGGCCCTGTGTGTGTGTGTGTGTGTTCATCTTCCCTGGCATCAAAGACTGACCCATTTCCAGCCACCACAGTTCTGTGGCTGGCAGAGCCTTTGTTCGGTTTGTATAGAGCCCTGGGGCTGGTGGCGACGGCATGGGGTTTGCCGTTGGAGGAGGGGCAGAGACTTGGCATGTGGGGGGTGCTGTCCAGGGCCTTGCGCCTCCTTTCCTCCTGGAAAATGTCAGAGGCTGTGGTTTCCCTTTCCTCAGTCACGGTATAAACCCATCTGTAGACACAAAGCCAAGAGTGACAGGGGCCTCTGAGAGGGTCAGCATGAAGGCAGAGGTTTGGCCCCTGGGCACAGCCGGCCTTGCGACAGCAGAGGTAACTTTGAGGTCACAGGCAGTACAGACCCAGCTTTTGCTGAGCATCTTCTCAGTCCCAGCAGAGTCAGCTTCTCTTGTGTTTATACAGTTTCATTGCATGTAAAATGAAAACAACTGCTTTACCTCCGAAAACCTCCTTGCCCCTTCTACGGGTGACCCCACAGTCTGGGCGGCCCACCTCACGCAGCCCAGCCCTGCTCCTTCTCCATGCAGGTGCTATGCTGTGGGTCATCTGCTCTGGATTTATGACAATGGTTAGGCACGTAGGAGATTTCCCTGTTTGGCTGTCACAAAGGGAGCGGCCTACACTGTTGGCCAGATACTGCCTTCCTCATGGCACACACTCCCTGCCTCAGTGAGGAGGAGAAGAGGACGCGTTCTCCCTCATGGGTCACCTGACAAGAAAGGCTCCAATGGGTCAAGAGCAGGGACTTCCAGCAGCTCAGGAGGTTCTGAAAGCCCAGGCCCTGGGGCCACCCTAGTGCAGCCCAAGACCAACCTACTGCTCAAGGGTGCCTGCCACTGCTGGGGTGGTTCTTGGGCTTTTCTGCTGTAAAATGGGGTTGGCACAGGTACCTAGCCCTGGGGTTGTTTGGTCTTTTGAGATAGAATCTCAGCATTTAGTCCAGGTATGGACTCCCTACACAGCCCAGGCTGGGGCCAGGCCCACCACAAGACCCTTCCCATTCTTCTGGCCTCCGCCATGACCCCAGGCTGAACTGCGGACCCTGCTTGGGGTAACCTGGCTGGGGCCACTCGGCCTGGCCCACCTGGCTCTGGCCCTCCACAGGGCTGTGTGAAGTTGGAGGAGAGGTAGGGCTTGGAAGGGGACTGGACCCCAGGGCCCTGTGTGCATGGGTGGGTTCACCCTAGGACACGTTCTTAGCTGAATGTCTGTGAGGAGGCCAGGCCTGGCTAGAGGAAGTGTCACTGCGGTCTGCCTTTGAAGGGCACATCCTGTTACCCTGGTCCCCTCTCCCTGGCCCTCAGTCCCCCTCCCTGCTTGCTGGCTGCCACGAGCTGAGCAGCTTTCTTCCTTCCTGTGCCTCCGCCATGATGCTCCTGCCTTGGCGCTGGCCAACAGGGACCTTGGAAACTGTGAGCCAAAATGACCTGCTCCTCCCTTAAATTGTACATCAGGTATTTTGCTCCAGCAGGGGCAAGGTGGCCGATACAACAGGAACTCTTGCAGATCTGACTGAACTTTGTAAATAACCCAAGGTCCGCTGCATGTATAATGGAACACATGCTGTTTCCCGCAGCCTACATAACAGTGTTTTCTTGATTTTGTTTTGATTAAAAAAAGGAAAAATAAAGCAAAGGAACCCAACAGCTGTCCCTCCTGGGGTCTTGTGACCCCTGTGCCCCAGGTCCAAGCCAGCCCACAGCCCCTCGGCCCTTTTCCCAGACTGCGGATGGAACTGATTTTGATGGCACCAAAGTCCCTTTCAGACCTCTGGGTTGTGGCTTTCCCACCCAAATGCTTCCACTAACTTCTCAGACTTTTCTAAGAAGTTCTCAGAGGTGGAAGCCCGTGTCTGCTAAAGGGAAAGGAAGATCTGAAGACATGGCAAAGGCAGACAAGGCTCGTTATGAAAGAGAAACAAAAACTTATCCTCCTCCTAAAGGAGAAACAAAAGAGAAGTTCAAGGGTCCCAGTGTGCCCAGGAGGCCTCCTTCGGGCTTCTTGTTCTGTTCTGAGTATCGCCCCAAATCCAAGGGGAGCATCCTGTCCTCCCCATTGGTGATGTCGCAAAGACACTGGGAGGAATGTGGAATGACACTGTGGCAGACGGCAGGCAGCCGTAGGAGGAGGAGGCTGCCGGCTGAAGGAAAAGTATGCACAGGGCAGCGCCGCCTCCCGAGCTAAAGGGAAACCTGACGCAGCGAACAAGGGGGCTGCAAGGGCTGGGAGGGCCGGAAGAAGGAGCAGGAGGAGGAGGAGGAGGGGAAGAGAGCGGAGACGGGAAGATGGTGATGAAGAAGCTGGTTCTAGCGCAGTTTTCTCTTGTCTATAAAGCATTCAATCCCCTGTACCCAACTCACTCCTTTTGAAGAGAAGGTTTGAAATGTAAGGCTGTGTGAGATTTGCTTTTAAGCTGTACAGTGTCTTTTTTTGTATAGTTAACACACTACCAAACGTGTCTTTAGATAGCCCTGTCCTGGTGGTATTTTCAACAACCACTGACCTTGCCTGGTACAGTATGGGGATGTAAATAGGTGTGGAAATGTAAAACAGGCTCTTGCTGGTGCACAGGACAAATTAGTTATCTAGGGTGGCGGCAGTTTTTCATCTTCCGCTGTCTCTGATGCAGCTTATACAAAATAATTGTTGTTCTGTTAACCAAATACCACTCTGTAATTGCAAAAAAGGTTGCAGCTGTTTTGTTGACATTCTGAATGCTTCTAAGTAAATACAACTTTTTATTCAAAAAAGAGAAATAAATCTAAATTATAATGAAGTACAAAGAGGCTGAAAAAAATCCCATTACTCTAACACCCAGAGATGATCCTGTGTCTAAGTCACTTTCCTGTCCCTGAAAGATGATACCCAACACCTGCAAATGAAAGGAGGGAAGGTTTATTTTGGCTCACAGTGTGCAGAGGGTTCAGTCCATAGTCGGCTGGCTCCAAGGCAGGACCACATGGCAGGGGGTGTGACAGAAGAGGGCTGCTCACACGCTGGTGGACAGGAACCAGAGAGGGAGGGAAGGACATCAAACCCTTCCAGGATACACCCCAGTGCCTGTCTCTTGCTACCTGGCCCCCATCTTCTCCACGCAAGCCAGTAATAAGTCCCCATAATACAGCCACCTTCCAAATCTCCACCTATGATTTTGCGATGCTCTTGGGGCACATCTAGATGTAACCATAACACCCTGAAACTACTGGCTTACTTTTCACAGACACACGCTCACACACAGTCATACCATAGAAGTAAATTTATTGTTTTTCCTTTGAATTTTAAATTGTGGTACAAGCAAGCTAGACGATGCAAAGTCCTTTGGAGAGAGCATTTCTTTCTTTGCCTGTGCACATTTTCAGTATTAAATGTTTACATTCCTTGTATGGAGCTGGCACACACTCCTGACTCAGCTTAATTCCTTATTTGTCCCCTTTACCTCCTCTCCTTCCCCTCTGAGGAAGATCCATCTCCCTACTTCCTGTTGTCTGTCTTTCCTTTGGCTTGGAAAGAGCATTTTTTAGTAAGAGCATAGTCCTCTACATTCAGCAAGCAGCGATCTTGAACCTGTGTGTGTCTGACAATGTTAAAGGCAGACGAGTCTTCTGGGAGCAAATCAGCAGCCCTGCTGCTCGCAGAACTCACTTCCCGGGGGAACTGGAGACATAAGACAAACGTCACAAAGCGAGAAACATTTTCAGGCAGTAGTAAATGTGTGGATTAAAACACTGTGAGATAGCAGGCTGGAGAGTTCAGATGTGTGTTTTGCTGTAGTGCTGGAGATGAAACCCAGGGAGCACTGAGATACATCCTCAGCTTTTAAATTTTTTTTAAATTTTGAGACGGGTCTTGTCAAGCTGCACTGATCAGCCGTACACTTGCCGTCTTCCTGTCTCAGTTTCCCAAGTAGCTGAGGTCATAGGTGGGCGCCGCCACACCGGCTGTGGACTCCTTCGGACGTCCCTGGGGATGGCAAGGATGAAGGCATGTGAAGATCTTACAGAAGATGGCCAGGTGGTAGAGCCAGCAAATGCAAAGACCCTGGGGCAGAAATGATGTGAACACACGTAGGAACAGACAGGAGACAGTCTTTTTTCCCTCTAGGCTCACTTGGAAAGAAGTGGACAAGGGCTCCTGTGTAGTTTTCTCAGGTTTCATAAAGTGCTGTTCTGGATCAGATGGTGCAGCGTTCAGCTTAGCACTGACTGTCCTTCTGAGCCCTGCTGGGGAGTCTGGTGTTGGTTGCACAGTCTCTCAGCTACTGTACAGAATAAAGGGGATGGAAAATTCTGGAGGGTCCTGGTTATGAAGGTTCCTTTTTCTCTTAGCTGGTGCTTTGCAAAGACCACCACCGACTGCCAGAAGGCAGCAGAGTTGTTCCGTAGCCGGTGCTGCCTGCATTGGCTCAACACTGAGTATTCCAAGGGCTCCAAAAGGCAAAATATGGCAAGTCCAGGACGACGACTTCTAGATTCAAGGGTGCTGGAAACACAGTTGAAGAGACAGAACCCTAAGCCCCCATAATGTTCGTGAAAAGGCAAATGTACCAGGCACAGAAGTAGGGGACCCTTTGGTGTATGTTGTCCCAGCAGTGCTGTGTCCCCATACCAACGAGGTCAGGTCACCTTTCTCTCTGTCTCTCAGGCCTTATTAGCTTTTGTTTGCAGATGGGGAACAGGGTGGTTTAAAGCCCCACAATTCACATCATGTCAAGGCAGAGGCATCAGGAGAATTTATCCCTTTCCTCATTACTTAGTTAGTTAGCTAATACTGGAAAAAACGGACCAGCTTTCCTTGGACCTCACACCCTCACACCCTCACACAACTCCTCTGCTAAGGGAAGCTGTATTATCATAGGCCCAGCCAGATCATTTGCCCTCCTTTTGGCTGGAGAGTAGGAGGGCGTGGTCAGTGATAACCTTACCAGACCCCCGCTACTCCCACTGTAAAGGGATAGGTCTCCAGGAAGGTAGAGGTAGAAGCACACTGTAGACAGAACAACAGCAACCGAAAAGGGTAAGAGCTAGAGTCCGCACCAGATGAAGTCCTTGTAAGTTCAGGAATCCATCACAGAATCGGCCTGGGAAGATGGCAAGAGAGAGAGGTGGGTTCTGGAGTGCCCCCAGACCTTAAGTACTCAAGGTTGACAGGGAATACTGTGCTCCGTATTTGACCTTCCTGAGTCCAGAAAAGACTCTTGCTAGCGTCAAGTCTTGCTTGGATCACTGCAATAGCTTTCTGAATGGTCTTTTCTTTCTCACCCTCAGAGAGTTTATTTTCAATAATGTGTGATTTGAACACACATCATTGGTTCTTACCATGCTTCTTGTAACAAGGACTGCCTCCTCCCCACCCCAGCCTCACCTCCTCCACTGTCTCCCCTGACTCACTCCCCTTCTATCCCATAGGTCTTCTTGGTCTTCCAATAGTTCTGGCTTTTTAGATGGCCTTTGACTTAGTTTTAACATCTTACCTGTTTCCTCATCATTTCATTGACTTGAATACAATCTTTCACATGTGTTCATCTTACAGGACAGTGATGTTGTTTGCATTTGACAATTGCACTTTAGCAGTTTTACAGAGATGCCCAAGTGGAGTCGCTTGCCAGGTCAGGACACTTGTGTAGTTGTGGAAACACACACCTGGGGCACTGAAGTCCAAGCATGTCTTTTTTTCTTCTATAAAGAATCCCAAGTATAAAAAGAACCCTATTTTTATTTTTAATTTATTTATTTTTGTTATGCTGGGGATTGAATCTAGGGCCTCACTTATGCCAGGCAAGCAGTATACCACTGAACTATACTCTCAGACCAAAAAGAGAGAACTTTGGGGTCACTGATTCCTTCTCTCCTTTTTCCTCTGCTAGTGTTCAGTGTTTATGTCCTTTCTGGTTTACACAAGAGAAGGGTAGCATTCATAGCCGCACAAATGTGGGAACTGGGTTTTACGGTGTTTGGTGGTATCAGTTGCACAGCTGGTAGAAATCTACTGTCTGTGGATGCGTGCTGACAGAGAGTCCTGCTTGGTGGCCTGATTGTCCACTTGCCTGTTGGCCTATTTGTCAGTCAAATCAGCGAAGATTTTATGTAGACTGGGAAGGGAAGTAAGTCCTTGAGCTCTGGAGTGGTGAGCTTTTATGTTTGTCAGTGGCTAAGCTGTAGACCTGAAGTTGTAAACTCTCCCTATGGCTTTGTGGCTGTCTGTTCAGGAAGGACCTTTCGTTTCACAGTGTGAGCACAAGATAAAGTAATTGTTTTTAAACTTTCAATTCATAAATTTGATTGTGATGTTTCACATTAAAGGAACTCTGTTCAGATTGGGTTTCAGGAATAAGTGAATGCTTACTTAAATAGAATATTTCCCCAGATTGACAGGAAATTTAATAAGTACTTTTTTTTGAGACACAGTCTTGCTATATAGTTCAGGCTGGCTTTGAACTCACTATGTATCCCAGGCTGACCTTGAGCTCACAGTGATCCTCCTGCCTCAGCCTCCAGAGTGCAGGATTACAGGCATGTGCCACTATGCCTGGCCCTTAAGCACTTTAAATGTACAGTACTGGGCTAGGGATATAGCTCAGCAGTGCAGCACTTGTGTGGCAAGTGCAAGGGTCTGAGTTCCATTCCCAGTATATATATATATATATATATATATATATATATATATATATAATTATCTGGAAAAAAATACTACAGAAGTAAGTATCCTGGGAACCCCCCAAAGGAATATTAATGAGGTAAACTTAAGTGCGTATCTTGTTAACTCAAATGTGTGCTGTTACACCTCATTGATGACACACTTTTTACCTTGTGAGCCATGAGAACATGACTGATCAAAGTTGGGGCGATTTCTCAGGTCGGTAGGGAACTCTCTCAGCTTCTCCAGGTCCCCAGCTTTGAGCACAGCTGGGATCCTGGTGACCAACATTTTCTCTTGGCCAAGGGGGCCAGGGAGCTGCTGTGACCAACGTGGCTTGCGGTGCCAGTGCACGCACGCATCCGAGGCTGCATGGGGTTTGTCAGCGGCCGTGAGCAGATCACCAGACTGATTTATGTGAGGAGCATGTGAGCTGAAGCAGCCACTGTGGCCCTGGGATGTAGGCAAAGAGATAGAGTGGACCCAACTCGGCAGGTTGGGGTGTGTCTCAACGATGACATGAGTAGTGCCATACACAAAAGGGGCTCCGCATGGTGAGTGTGCGTTATTGTTCAGTGTTCCTTCACCACGCACCATGCACCCACCCACCAAGCATTTCTCACGTTCCTGTGATAAATGCGTGGGCTGCGCATCTTGTCCTGAGCCCTGTGTACCCTAGGGGCCAGGTCCGGCTGTTGCTGTCCGAAGGCCCGCCTTTGTCCTTGGAGCAGATGTTCTTGTTTTGCTGGGAGCCCTCCCTCTCTGCCTGGTGCAGATGAGCTCCCCCACCAGCTGTGCACCCAGAGACCCTGGGTCCTGCAGAGGCAGCCAGGTGCACCAGCCTGTTGGCTGCCAAGCCACCACCACAGACGAGTTTGGAAGTGCAAGTTCCCTTCCTCTCAGGGCGGGAGGTAGAGAGAAAAGGTCAGGGTGTTAAGAGCTGGATCCTTCTGCGGCCTCTTTCCTTGGCTTGCTGTTAACTGTCACTGTGTCCAGATGTAGTCATCTCTCAGAGTGTCTGTGTTCTAATCTCCTTATAAGGACTCCACTCAGATTGGATTAAGGTCTCCTAATGACCTTGCTAAGCCTTAATCACCTCTTTGAAGGCCACAGTCACCTTCCAAGTTTAGGACATCAACACAGAGATTTAGGGAGACACAACCAGCCTGTCGTACAAAGGTATAGTTGCAAGCAACAGAAGCTGACTGGCTGATTACACCAAAAAGAGTCTTCTGGAGATCAACGAGGTCTCCTGGAGCCAGTTAGAGATGACAACACCAGAAACAGGGCCCCAAACCACACTGCACAGGGAGGCTTTGCACCTCTAGAGATCTGTGCCTGAGCCCTGCCTTGCTCCTGAGAGAAGAGAGGAAGAGAGGGCTCCAAACTGAACGCATAGACCTGGAGGGGCTGGTTACAAGGGGCTGAGTGGGGATGGGAATGGGAGGATTTTGGTACAAATTTGAGCTAAATAAAGTGAAAAAATTCTGGATATTGATTGCATAGCCTGGTGACTGAGTATAGTTGGTAAAAATGTATAATGGGAAATTGCCAAGAGAATAAACCTTAAAAGCACTGTAAAAAAATTGTAAGTAGGAGAGGCAATGATACATTTACTAGATTAATTATTTCACCATACATACATGCATCAAAGCATGACCTGTACACCAAAAAGATGTATAGGTTTTGTCAGTTATACTTTTATAAGGTGAGAAAAAAGGAAAAATAAATACATCAATAACATGGTGAAAAGTGAAAATTACTAAAAGAAGTACATTTTGCTTTGGCTAAGGCTCCTTCAAGGCCCCTGCAAGCCTGCCATCCCCCTCCCAGGCACAGGCAAGGCTGTGGCACTCAGGCCCCCAGCGCCTGGGAAGGGAGACCCTTCCCCCACTGGGAGGAGATGTGATCCACAGAGTGACGGCTGCTGAGAAATTGGCCCAAGTTGCTCAGATGTGGGCTCCTGGGGCCCAGACCCCAAGCTTGCAACCTGGAAACCTCCTAGCAGGTGCTGGTGAGAGGATGGAGGACCTTCTTGGGCTGGTGGTCTGAGAGAGCGTCAAGCACTCTGGGCTGTGCCCTGCTGGGTCTCCCAGAGGGTCCTCGTACACTGCTCACTGCAGAAATGAACCTGCAGTGGGTGAGGCAAAGCTGGATCTGAGCAAGGTGGGGACTTGCAAGATGCCGCAGTTGCAGAAGGCTGCTCACTGGCGGGAGAAGTCTGCCTCTACCCAGTTGCTCCTGCAGTGGGGGTGGCCACAGGTGAGCATGTGGGATGCTTTGTTACATTTGCATTTCAAGTAAAAATGAAAAATATTTCAGTATATGAATGCCCCAATTATTCCTGGGGATATATTTATACTAAAGATTGCTTTGTGTATCTGAAAATCAAGCCCGAGTGGGCATCCTGTACTGTATTGGGCAGCTCCAGCCATCTTGTGGGTTAAGGCACCAGTCCCCGCTGGGCAGTGCTTCTGCTGCAACCCAGGACCTGCGTCCCTGCATGTGGGGGCCTGCATTCCCCAGGCCTGACCCACATCTGAGCAGATGTAGCTCAGATCCAGGGGGCCCCAGCCTTCCCGGCCTTTGTCTCGGGGAATGTTTCTCCCAGCAAGGTAGGCAAGGCTGGAAGCCACCTTGCTGTGCTGTGTGCTCTCCCCTGGGGTGAGGCTTAGCCAAGGTCATCTCGTTCACTCATTCAGAAACTGCCCATTTCAAAAGCACCTTCTGCAGCCTTTTATGTTTGCAGCATTTTCTTTGCTGTCCTTTTCTATAGTAATTTAATCAATTATCTTTTGTATGAATGACTCTTTTGGATGTTCTCTGCCTGTTTCTCCAATGCTTTCATGATCAAGGTGCTCAGGTTAATGTAGGCTAGTGGCTCTCACCCACTGGTCCCCAGCATCACAGGCCCCAGGCTGGCCCCGGACCCTTCCCTGGAAGGGAAGGGGAGGTCCCGCTTCCAGGTCTCTTTCTCAGAGTCAGGACTCCTTGCCTGCTTCCTGGAGGTCCACAATGCCCCTGAGTGGAGGGATGGACCAGCCCAGGGCCAGTGTGAGGTTTCAGGAGGACCCAGGGTGTGGGCTGGGGGTTGGTGGGACATCTATGCTCCCCACGCTGCAGTGCCTAGGGATGTATGTCCACCCCACAGCTCCTTCCCTAAGGTCCCTGGTTTGGGGTGAGGCTGCTCCCCTGTTCCAAGTCCTCTCAGAGACCCTGACACCGGAGATCTGGGGCTCTGATTGCCCTGGGGCCTCCACCACCCATATGCAGCCCTGTTCTCTGCAGGCAGTAAACAAAAACAAAAACTGGCTCCCTTCGGGTGAGCCGGGCTGGGTGTCTTTGGTAGAACCTTTGGGACCAGAGGTACATGTACATGCGCAGCACCCAGGCTGACCTCTCAGGCAAGCAGGGTTGATGGCCACAGCTCTCCCTCAGCTCTGTGCCTGCAGAAGGGCTCTGCCTGGTGGGAACTGTCTAGGGCAGGGGCTGGGTGTGCTCACTCCAAGGGACAGTGTTCAGAAGGACATCTGGGGCCAAGCGCTGCTCACTCCCAGGCCAACCCTAGCCAGGGCTGAGGTGAAGGGGCTCTTGCAGGAATTTCAGGGCTCCCTGTGTGTGGCCATGGTAGGTGGGCAGATCTGGCAGGTGTCCTGACCCAGCTTCTCCCACTTGGAGAGAAACCCCAGATCCCAAAGCAGCAGCAGGATGTGGAGTAGCAGGACATGGCATCTCCACCTGTGAAGATGACAGCCCTTTTGGTGACACCCAGGGGGCGGGAGGCTGTGCGTTCTGGTCTAAGGGCTCAGTCACTCCCAGCTGGGGGCCAGCCCCGGGAGCTATGGTCCAGCTGTGGAGAAGAATTGCACTTGTGTCATGCCCCTCCCCTTTGAAATAATTTCAGGGAGCCCTGAGTGGGGTCAGACACTGGGCCGGGGGCGGGGAATGGAGGGGTACAGGGAGCTGAGACAGCTCTCCACGTTGCTAGGAGGCCCAAGTGTCCCTGGGTGGGAGTGTTTGGGAATGATGTGGTGGTTGGGAAATTGCTTTATTCTCTTTCTGGGGCTTAATGGACTTTTGAGGATTGCCTCTCATTCTCAGGAAGCAGGAAATGTATGTGAAAGGATACAGGGCCAGGAGGAGGATGGGGATAGGAGAGCTCTGGAGGGGCATGCTTCACAGTGACCTCCACCCTGGACTTTTCTGAGGGACTGAAGTGCTGCATGCCATAGTGGACTGTGCTGCAGAGACTGTTGGGGTGTGGAGACTAGAGACCCCAGACTCTGGGAAACAGTGTGGGGAAGAAGGGAGTGATGTAAGACAGCAAGGCTGCAATGATGGAGAGTGGTTTCCAGAGGGTCAGGAAGACTGGACAAAGCAGGGGAGAAAGGCCAGGAGGACGGACCTGGAAGCTGGGCACAGGGCTAGTAGGAGAGCTTGGTCAGGACAGAAGCCCTCTGACAGTGCAGATCCTTGGAGGCTTTCCCCCACTGGTCAGAGGCTTAATTCTCTGCAGGGACTGTCAAATTCCTCTGCTCAGGGGTTGTCATCTCTGTAGTTTCTCCCTGCCTCTGGGTGAGGTCTCATGCATTCTGCATATGGAGGGCGAAGTAGGGAAGGCAACGAGGTCAGTGCTGCTGGAGACTGACACTGCTACCGAGAGCTGGCCTCTTTCTAGGTGACCACATCTCACACGGTCCTGCACGCAGATGGTGGCATGGTGCGTGATGCCCCAGGAGCAGCGGACAGCATGGACATTGCTCTCTAGAGGAATGTGGTCTCTGTTCAACCTCCAGCACCTCGACAGTACCCTGTACATTTCACTGATTCAATAAATACTTCAATGACACTTTACAGGCTATCTTCATTGAAGACATGAATATCCAATAAGTACAGGACATGATACTCAAAATCACTAGTCACTAGAGAAATGTTAAACTATAACAAGATGCCATTAAGCACCCAGCAATGACTGAAGTTAAAACACTGATAGTATCAGATGTTGGCAAAGATACAGAATATCTGGGAATTCCATACATTGCTGGTGGGAATAACAGTCCTGCCACTTTGAAAATTTCATGGTTGTATCTTGAAAAGTTAAACAGATTCCTATCATACAACCCAGAAATTAGAATTCAGGAGAAACAAATACCTGTGTTTACACAAGAATTTGTATGTGAGGGGCCAGGGATGTAGCTCAGTGGCACAGTGCCTGCCTGGCAAGCATGAAGTCATGAGTCTAAGTACCTGTACCACCCAAAAAAATTTGTATGTGAATAGTCATAGCAGCATTGTTCATAAATAGTAAAAACATGAAAGGAACCTAAATGTCAATCAACCGGTAAATGGATAAACAAATTGTATATGAACCATTATAATGCCGCAAGAAGGAATGGCCTCTTACAGAACATGGACTCGTCCATGTTATGGTTTCTATCTACATGTACCCCCAAAGCCTCATGTGCTGATAGGTGAGGCTTTGGGGAGATGACCTGATTGAGGGGTTTGTGATACTCGCAGGTTTGTTGATGCTCTGATGAGTTTATAGCTAACTGTGATTTGCGAGGGAGAGCCTGGCTGAAGGAGGTGGGTCGCTGGGGGTGTGGCCTGAGGTTGAGCTGAGGGAAGGGTCTCCCCCCCCTTTTCCCTCGATCCCCCTCTGTCATGCTACCCTGACTTACAGCCAACTATGGACTGAGTGCCAAAATAAGCCTCTGTGCCTTTAAGCTGCAAGGGTCAGGTATCACATCTCAGCAATGAGAAAATAACTAAGACAACCCCCCCTGAATGCCAAAAGAGCAAAGGTAAAATATAAGACTATGTACTATAAGTTTTCATTTTTAAATTTAATTTAATCTAAAATAATTTAAGTTAATTTTTCTTTTTTTTTGAGGCAGGGTCTCACTATGCAGTTCAGGCCGGCCTTGAGTTCACTTTGTAGCCCAGGCTGTAGGTTTTCATTTATATGTGACTCCAGAAAAGGTGAAATTATGACAGAATCCAGATCAGTCTCTACCTGGGTCAGAGTTTGGTGAAGAGATGGACTTCCAGTGGGCAGGAAGAAAAGCGTTAGGCTGCAGGAATTAGTCCATATTCTGAATGGGCGACTGTAATATAATTGTAATAAAATGCATTAACCCGAACCCTTAACATGTATGAATTTTATTGTGTGTAATAATCAAATATAAATTTTAGTTAAAAAAATCCCTCTTCATTGCTTGTAGGGGTGCTGAGGTGGGGAGTTGCCAGTATAAGGCCTCCCTGGGCAACATAGTGAGACTCTCTCTCAAAGAAAACAAAAACATAACTCACAACTATATATATTATGGGAAAAGTTAACTTCACAACTAAACATATGAGACAACTTCTGGCAAACCAGTAATATAAATAAAATCTTGAAGGCAGGTAAACGCATTAGACAGAATGAAGGTAAGAATTACAGAAGACTTCACTCAGAAACTATGGAAGCCAGAAGACAATAGATTACATCCTCAAAGCACGAAATTGTTTCTGTTTAATAAATATTGGGAGTGAATTTATTGGTGGTGGTAGTAGGTGGTAGACCTGCAGAGAAGCTAAGAATACAGTTTTGTGTTTGTTGATAAGATACTGATTGACGTTGGTTGTCTCTGTATCTTTCCCACTCAAGGATGCTGACTTCCTTCAACAGACAGTGCAATAAAAACTTTAAATAAAGGATGAGAGCATTTGTTGGCTGCTGGACTGTGGAAAAAGAAGTACTAAAGGAAGCTGGGTGTGGTGGTGCACACTAGTCCCAGCACTCGGGAGGCTGAGGCAGAGGATCACTGAGTTTGAGGCCAGCCTGGGGTACAAAGTAAGTTCAAAGCCAGCCTGAATTACACAGAGAGGCCCCATCTCAAAGACAAAAAAAAGATTAAAAAGTACTAAAGGAAGTTCTTCAGACAGGCGTCTGATACCACAAGGACATTTAGTTCTACAAAAGAATGAAGAGGACTAAACTAGTAAAAAATAAATTCAAATTAATATAATGTAGAGACAGTCATTAGAAGAAATAAAAGCAGACCATCAAGCCTCCAAATTGCCAGCAGGATTTCAGCAGCAGCCTGTGCGTCAGGGATAGAAGGCAGGTGGGACAGAACCACAGACACCTGGGGCAGGGACTGGGCTTTGTCCTAGTGACATCGCTTGTTTTCACTGTCCTGGGGGAAGGGAAGCCAATCCGGTTCGTTACTATTCCTGTTTTACAGGGAGAGAAATGAATCTGAGGGGAAAAAGCTACCTGCCAAACAGCCAGGCTAATGAAGCACCAGACAGGAGAAGGCATTTCTATTCTGTGTCTCTGGGATAACTCAGTGCAGTCCCCGCCCCACGAGCCGGGCCTAACGAGGTCCCTAACACGGTGCCATAGGCGCAAATAAGGTCATCTACTAGGTCTCAGGCGCACCTCTTGACGCCCCTGAAATGGTCCGACTCCTCCCCCCAGCAACCGCACCGCGCGCGTCCGTTGCTATGGCCGGGAAGCCTTGGCGACCGGGCACCGCCACCGCGCTTGCGCCATGCGGGCCGCGGTGCATCGTGGGATGGGCGCGGGGTGCGCCGCGGCGGCCGGCCGGGGACCTGGGGCTGGGGACAGAGGGTCGGAGGGCCGGGGCCGGGGCTGGGGCCAGGTGGGAGCGCGGCGGGGCGGCTGAGGGGCGCGGGCCGCGGGCAGCAGCGCCGCCATGAACGCGGCCGTGGTGCGGCGGACGCAGGAGGCGCTGGGCAAGGTGATCCGGAGGCCGCCGCTGACCGAGAAGCTGCTGAGCAAGCCGCCGTTCCGCTACCTGCACGACATCATCACAGAGGTGGGCGCCGGCCGGCGCTGGGACCGCGGCGGGGCCGGGCCGGGCCTGTCTGGGCCGAGGTGCGGGGCGGAGCCCGGGGCAGGGTCCGGCCCAGATGACCTGCAAACCGGGCGGCCCGTGGGCCCACTTCTGCGGTGTCCCCGCGAGCTCCCCGCCTCGCCGCCCAGAGCAGCATCTCGTTTCCTCGTCCTCCGGGCCGGGGTCTCTTTAGGGTCCTTGCCTTCTGCCGGCAGAGCCCGTTTTGCGATGGTCCTGTCCTCTAACCCATGACACACCTTGTACTTAGCTTGCAGCCCTCGCTGCACACGTCCTGGGCGGGGGTAATTATTTTTAGACTACCTTCGCTGCTTGGTGCTGCGGTCACCACAGCGTGGTGCGTGGTCCTGGATGCTCATGTTCGCTATAGGGGAACCTGGAAGCAGCGCCATGAAACTGCAGTGATATGTGTTGATAAACCACATAGCTTGCCTGAACTTGATGGTTGTCTGTGTGGCTTTCCCAGTCGGGGAGGGTGGATTCCTCAGTCCCAGAGGCCGAAGCCTGTTTGTTAGGGTGTCTTGTCGAGTTGTGCTGGGGAAGATACATAGAAATTGCTCAACAAACATCACTTTTGAATGGAGTGTGTCAAGGTTCCTGGCAACTCAGTGCTGTCGCCCCAGGTGGTGGCGGCGCCTATTTCCATGGTGCACCTGAAGACACTAGGGAACTCGGGTGCCCCTGGGGACTTAGGAGTCGGCTGAACTCGCAGGCTTCCAGGGCTCATAATCTTACCCAGTGTTGGTTCTCAAACTTTCTCACTCTAAACTTTGGTATGAGCTTCCTCTGTGTCCCTTTGCTCTTCTGATGGTCCCTGGTTCCAGGTTAGGAGTGACTGGTCCTTGGGAGTGCCCTGCACCCCTAGAGCCCACTCTCCTGTGGCTTCCAGAGCACACGCTTGGGCTTTGCAGTCTTCTCCATGCTGGGCACAGAGCCCCGTACTGCAACCTCAGAAGTTTGTTGAGCAAGTGGGTGGTCAGAGTCCTGGGCGGGTTCTGACTGCCCTGAGAGTGGGTTCAGAGGTGTGTTTAGAGGTGAGACCAACGAAGTGGCCATGCCCTGAGGTTCGTGATCACCTCTGTCTTCCCAAGGTGATCAGGATGACTGGTTTCATGAAGGGGCTCTACACAGATGCTGAGATGAAGTCCGATAATGTCAAGGTATGCTGGTGCAGGGGACCTGGGGCTGGGGACAGAGGGCCGGAGGGCCGGTAGGGAGCGGGGTGGGGAGGCTGTGTTGCTGAGGTGCGCACCTCATTTATGTGCTGAGCAGTCGTCAGGATGGGGGTTGATGAGCTCAGGTCGGGTGAATCCCGTTCCTCATTTCGCTTCTTCATTTTGGGCTACCTTGTGTCATGCTAGATATATCTGTCGAAAGTGAGGATTTTAGTATTAGTACTGTAGGGGTTAATGCTATCCCATCACCCAGACTACAAATTTTAGTGAATTGCTTTTGTTGTAGTATAAAGATCAGTATTTCTAAATTGGACACACAACTAAAAATGGCTTTGTATGCAAAGAGGCCGTGTCCTGTGCCTATTGGTCACGCTGAGGGTAACGCAAGCTCTTTGAGGTTGTTTAGCATTTGTGTTTCTGGTGGAATCATTGCAGGATAAAGATGCAAAAATCAGCTTCCTGCAGAAGGCCATAGACGTGGTCGTGATCGTCTCAGGGGAGCCTCTTTTGGCCAAACCAGCGCGCATTGTGGCTGGGCATGAGCCCGAAAGGACAAATGAGCTGCTGCAGATGATGGGAAAGTGCTGTCTTAACAAGGTAACCCTGCGGCGCGCTGGGGGGCATGTGGGGTGCTGGAGAAGGAAGTTTTGCGTTTGGTAGGGTTTGAATTAGATCAGATACTTTTTACTTCCCTTTTTTTATTGTGTTAAAGTCCATGTAACATGAAGTTAGTCACCTTTTTTTTTAAGTACTGGGGATTGAGCCCAGGGTGCCCTACTATTGAGATACATTCCTACCCCATTTTATTTTGAGATAGTTAAGTTACTAAGTTGGCCAGGCTGGCCTTGAACTTGTGATCTTCCTGCCTCAGCCTCCCTAGTAACTGGAGTTACAGGCATGAGTCCCCATGCCTGGCAAGAGTTACCATCTTGACCATTTTGAAGTGTACAGTTGAGTGACGTTAAACACGTTCATGATGTGTGGCCTCACTGCCATGCATGCCCAGAATGCTTTTCACTTTGCAAAACAGCCTCTATGTCTCTTGCACGGTGACTTCCTCTTCCCCTCTCTCCAGCCCCCAGCGGCCTCCCTCCTCCCTCTGCCACCATGAGTTTGACTGCGCTTGGAGCCTCTCCCGAGCTGCAGGTGTCTTTTCACCGCGGGCTAGGTCGCTAGTGCGATGCCCTCAGAGCTTATCTGTGGGGTAGCGTGAGCTGAAGTCTCCTCCTCCTTGGAGGGTAAATAACATTTCATGCCATGAACAGATCATGTTTTGCTTGTCCATTCATCTCTCTGGACATCTCATGTCCACATTTTAGCTACTCTGAACACAGTGTGGATGTGTCTCTTCAAGGACAGTTTTCAGTTTTGGAGCTTGTACTCAGAAGAATTACTAGGTCACATGATAAATCGAGCTTTTTCTCTGCTCTTTAGCAGCTGACTGAATGGGTGTGAGGTGATTAGACTCTATTTTAAGGCCTCCCAGCCACGATGCTGCAGCTCTGCAGGAAGGAGAAGGGTTTGTAGAGTGGTGGGGCTCAGCTTTCTGGCCCTTGACCCCCACACACATCTGTGCTCGCCGGTGCGGCCGGAGCTGAACCAGGCTTTGATAGCTCGCATGCCCTCCGCTGCTAAGGGCTGATCATTAGTGATGGTCATCGAGAGGAGAGGTGTGTGCTCGTCTGTGAAAATGACGTCTTGCTCTAGTATTTTATTCTTTGAATGTGACTGTTAGGAGTCTGTTGAGTGAGCTGTTCTCGAATGCTGACATTCATACTTATTTCATGTGCAAATCTCGTTTCCACCTTGGATCTGATTTCCGATGTTTGGATGCCAAGCTCTCCAGCGATGACGCGGTGAAGAGGGTTTTAGCCGGGGAGAAGGGAGACGCGAGAGGAAGGGCTGTGCGGACCTCAAAGTCTCACGAGCTGGACAATAAGAACGCCAGGGAAGAGGAGTCCAGGACGCAAAAAGACAAGGAGGTGACTTGCATGTTGTGCGTCTTTGGAAGTGAGGTAGTGAGGCTTTCTGCCGTGAGACAGTTATAAATCGTCTGTTTCTAATTTCAGGATAGAAGAAACTCTGAAGTAAAGGAGAGAAGTACAAGCAGAGATGAAAAACAGAAAGAAGTGAAGGAAGAGGACAAACCCAGGGAGAGAGAAAGGGACAAGGAGAGGACGAAGGAAAGCGACAGGGAGCGGCACACGGAGCCCGAGAGGGACAAGCACAGAGCAGGGGAGCGAGACAGAGCCAGGAACCGCGCCCGGCAGGAGAGGGGGCGCCAGCCGGAGGCCCAGCGGGAGAAGGGGCGCGAGGGGAGGAGTGAGGGCAGCCGAGGGAAGGACCGGGACAGGGCGCGCGACCGGGAGCGCCAGAGAGCCCAGGACAGAGAGGGGCCACTCCCCAGGGATGTCGACAGGGAGAAGAGCCGGGAGCAGGATCGGCAGGGGAAGGTGAGTCCTGATAGAGCTTCAGCGGTTTGTGGCTGTCTAAAGTGACTTCTGTCTCCTTCACAGTGTAATTAGGAAGCTGGTTTTTTTGTTGTTGTTTTTTTGCTTTTATTTGCATTTATTTTATGCTTAATTTATTCCTGTGCCATAAGTTTTTGTTTCTTTAGTTTCTTCTGGGATATCTTTTCCTTCTGTGCAGCTTCCTCCTCTGGTTTAGGAACAATTTGCTCCTTTTCAGTAAGGGTCATCTCAATATGGCAGGGGGAGCTCGTGTATGGGTTAATCTGACGGTCGGCCATGAGCTCTGTAAGTGTGGCGGCACACCTTGGGTACTTTGTTTACCTGGATATGTTCAATGACCGGAGAATCTACATCTAAACCCTTAAGTTCAGTATGACTCTGCATTTTTAAGTATGTGCAGCAAAAATTCAGCACTTTTTTTTGGCTACTGACCCCGTGTCCAGCCCCACTGTTTGGCCTGGGCTCATTTACCAACTCCACCATTGTAACACCGGAATGGCACACATTGCTTCTTTTTTTTTTTTTTTTTCCCCGGGACCGGGGATCGAACTCAGGGCCCTAGTGCTTAGCGGCAAGCACTTAGCCCACTGAGCTGTACCTCCAGCCCACACATTGCTTCTTTAATGTGACATTCTTCAGATACTTGGTGGCCTTTTGGATATGCATACCCTTGATGGCCTGGGCCGTTTCAGGAGTGTTCTTAAAGTGAACATGAAGATCTGAGCTCCTTGATTTGCATGATTTTGTGGGGTTTTCTGGGTCAAGAGAGTAGAGAACCATTTTCACAGGTTACCTCAGGCTGCTTACAGGAAGAGGAAAGAAAGATGGTTTTCTTTGATGCTAATTTAGAATTATGACAATTTTGGATTCCCAGTAGTAACCCAAAGAGACACCAATTTCTTGCCAGTTTTTTTTTTCTAGTTTTTTTAATTAAAAAAATTTTGCCATTCGTTCATAGCAGTTTCTTGTTTGTCCAGTTTTTTGTTTTGTTTAGGTTTAGTTTTTTGTTTTTTTTTGAGACAGAGTCTCACTATGTAGTGTAGGCTGGCCTCGAACTCACAGCAATTTTCCTGCCTCAGCCTCCCAAGAGGTGGGATCATAGTCGTATGCTGCCCTGCCTGACTCAGCCACTTATTAAGGTGCACTGTGTAAGCTTTCAGCCGGTCCCCATGTTATATCCATTAGCTGAGAAGCTGGATGTGTCAGTTGTCTGTTCACTGTTGAATCCCTGTAGAGTTCTGGAACATAGTAGGTCTATAGTAAAAATTTGGGGAAGGAGTGAACTAAGAATTAACAAGGGATTGTGAATGTCCAGATTGTGAAGTGTTGCATAGAACCAATTGATTGACAGTGTCATGGGAGGCCTCTGTGTGGGATTCTGATTGACCCTGGAGGAAGGAACCAGGAAGTATCATTAGGTGCTTGTTCTTACACTTTCTAGTTTATATGTGACAACTCCCTACCAGACATGTTGAAAAAGTAACATTTTCCAGGGTTTGAGTTTTTCGCCCTTGTCTTCCTCTGGCCAGGTGTGTGTGTGGTTGTCCAAAGGCTTGGAGTCACCTCTCCCTAGTTGCTGTTAGTGGCGTTCACAGGAGTGCGTGCTGTGTATGTGGTTTCCATGCAGCAGGGCCTCTCTGTGCTCGTTAAGGGTTACAGCTACTGCCAAAGGCTTTCAGGTGCTGGCAGATAAGGGCTGCAAGCCCTCAGTGTCCTGTAGTTCTTGTTTAATACCATTTTCAGGTAGATTTAGGATTGGCCAGGAAATCCTTTTGGTTTTAAACTGTGTTTTGGAAATGTGCAAATTGCTTCAGGACTCATCCTACACATCAGGGCCGGTTATCCAGGTGGCCTTCTTGTGGGACCTTGGATCTGGTTGTAGCCGCTGGCTGTGGGAAGCAGAGGTCTGCACGGTTCCAGATGTGCCTGTCTGAGTGACATGGCCAGGTGGCGAGGGTGCATCTTGGGGGGAGCGCTTCTCCTCCTGGGACAGTTGTGCTGGTCTGCAGCCCTGCGTCTCAGAGCATGGCTGTGCTAGGACAGAGAGGGCTCCATAGGATGCCTTGCCCATAGCCTGTGGCCTGGTCTTCCTGTGGAAGTCTGTAGAAGCCTGTCTGAGAAAGTGGGGCCTGCCCAAACAACAACTGCTGTTTGTAGGGTTAGGTTCAGTGTCCCGGGCACTTCGGGGAGTTACTCTTCAAGGGGGTCTTTTTCTCCCCGTGCACCTCCCGGAGGACCATGCTGTGGTTTTTGTCCTAAAAGCCTGGGTTCCTTCTGAGTGAGCTTGGCGATCACAGACAGTCCTGCTCTTCCCTCAGCGTAGCTGCCTGAGACTTGCTTTTTGTGAGGTGTAGCATGTTCTGCTGTATTTGACACACAGAGCAGCCCTGGAGCAGAGTAGCCTGTCTTGAGTCCTCAGATCAGGCTCCCAGTGGTGAGGTCAGTGAAGTCCTGGCACAGTGATGGTGCTTTTGTTTAGAAGGATTTGAGGCCAGGCCTGAGTGAGATCAGCCTTGCTCAGTCTCCCAAGGAGTCTGTGCAAGGGGCTCTTGAGTTGCGTGTCTGGGGCACCTTCCTCAGTGCTGTGGGCCCAGAAGGTGCGGTGAGGTCTCTGTCAGAAGGGACAGAGTGGCGAGCTGCTGAGAGGCGCCTCCCAGGACTGCAGCTCCCAGTCTTTGTGGGTTTAGGTCTGGGGTCCTGATCCTGTTCTGCACACGCACTCCACCCTGGGGTGAGGCGCTGCCTCCTCCCTGTCTCTGTCCTGCTGGAAGACAGCAGGGTCAGGTGCACCTCAGCTGGCTGCCTCAAGCTTCATTGAGAAGGGTGAGTGCAAAGGTGGCAGGGTTGCAGGGTGCAGTGGGTCCTCTAGGGGAACAACTGAGCGTGGGTGGCAGATGCCAGGAGACCTAGCTGGGTGATTGCTGTGATGCAGTCTGACAGGTTCATGGTTAACTCATGAGGACTTTCATTATCGCTGTCTCCTTGTTGACAGTCTGGCCCCTTCCACCCAAGTGTGACTTTTCAAAACTGATTTAAGGTGTATATTAGTGTTCATGGCATTCCTGTGGTGGTCTCCAGACTGAAGCATGCAGATTGCTTTCGTCAGGAGGAAGAGATAAGGCTGTCAGAAGGAAGAGTGCTTTCCCAGTGGGCACTGCACATTCATGTTCACTCCTCCCTGCGCTTCCTGATCCTGCATTTCACTGGGGAGTGTTTTCTAAAGATTCCTCCTGACATCAGGATCATAGGGATCATATTTCTTGTAGTTTGTGGGGAGGCAGGAGCATTTGATGTCTTGCAGGGAAAGTGACCTCTTGCTGTTTGCTTGGAAATCCAGGCAGATGAAGGCTGTTGGATCAGATATGGAGTAGAAGCTGGTCAGTGCTACGGGCCAGATCTTGGTGTGCTTTTAGGTGTTAGACTCTTCTAGATGTTACTTACAGATTTAGATAATTCCAAGTTCAAATTTCTTTTTTTATAGTCAGCAAGTTCAGGGGAAATGTCTAAGAAGCTGTCAGATGGACCTGTCAGAGACTCCAAAGTGGAAACAGAGGTAAACTGTACGGCAGGCGCGGTATTGAGAGACCTCCACTCACAGCTGAGTTGCTGCAGTGAGTGCTCTGTCCTTTCCTCAGCCAGCAGGCTGGGAGGAGAGCATGGTTTGGGCTTACACAGCACAGTGCCCCGTACTGTGTTATAAAAGTGGTGACCTAAGTGGTTTCCCACCTGGCAAGACAGATGGGCTGGTTTCTTTGACTAGCATGGTGTGTGGGGCACAGAGGGACAGGTGGTGACTGGGGGACGGCGGCGGCAGTGGCAGTCAGAAGGGGGTGGAGTTCCCAGGCTAATGGGCCACGGGGCTTGGTGAGGCCCTGCTGCACTCTGCCTGACCTGTCTGGGTCCTTCTGGTGTGTTTCTGATGGCTGAGGTGCAACTGTGGCCTGTCATGGCTGCCTGGCTGTCCTGGCGGTCAGACTCAGCCGTCAGGCAGAGGGGCCCTCTGGAGGGTGAGTGCTCCCGGGGATGAGGACAGCTGGAGCAGCTGGGTCAGACTGGGAGGCCAGCTGGGAGCCCGCTGGCTGCTCCCCAGTGGGACGGTGAGGGCAGCTCTGTGCTGTTTCCTCAGGTCCACGTTCTGCTGAACGCAGCCAGTGAGTTTCTTTCCCAGGCGTTTACAAACACTAACTAATGATGCGGTCGCTGCTGGACTGCTTATAAAGATGCGGCCCTGTGAGATCGCATCATAGCCATCTTCGTTTGCGTAAGGGTACGTTTGGGCGGTCTAGCAAGTACACCCAGAGATGACTGCACTGAGGAGATTGCTGACAACCTAACCCAGTTCACGGACTGCGTCATGTCGAGCAGCAGTGTGTGGCTATGGGAGCAGCAGAGGTTAGGTCCTCATAAGCATATCCAGTGCGCGTGTCCTCTGTGTGTGGTCAGCAGATTGCTGCCTGGCTGTGGCTGTACAAAGCTCTGCATTTGGAGTGCAGGGCCCCACCTCCTCCCAGCCCACACTCTCAGGTCTCGAATGCCTGCTTGCACGGTGCTGAGTTGGTGTGAGTTCCCCCTCAAAGCCTGTGGACACTGCGGCTGTTTTCAGTACTTGTTCTTCTGCAAGCAGAGCTTAAAGAATAAGTCTGTTAGTGGTTTTGCTGTGTGAGGAATCAATTAATTCTTTTTTCATTTTCCTTTCTTTAAGGTGGAGGTTTCCAGCAGAGCATCCAGGTCATTGGCATCAAAAACTTTAAAGCAGCGATCCAGAAACTCAGTGGAAGGTACGCAGAGCAATGGGTGTGTGGCTGGAGACCCTTCTCAGTGTCTTTGCCTTATTCACAAGAGCTTGGAGCAAAGTGCTCCCCCGTCTGGAGGACAGCCCCTCTGCCTTGTGAACAAACTGTGTAGAAATAGTGAAGAACTGTGGCTTTTACATGCACACAGAGGCGTGTGCGTGTGTGTACCTAATGGCATCAGCAGGAGCAGAATGGCCTCCTTTTGCTGAGATCTGTGTTGGGATCTTCAGGGTGTGATTGAGTTTTCACTTTCTGGAAATATTTGTCAGTCATCTAGCTTCATGGGCTTTTTCTCTGGCATCGGTAGATAAAATTTCATCTTGGTGCTGGCTGGAGCCAGAGCATAGAGGCCAATGATGGCTGTGCATTTAAAAATGGTACACGTTAGCACTGGACCCTGGGAAAATGAGCTCTCGGGCCTGGCTGGGTTTGTGTGAGGATGGGATCTGGGTACAGCAGAGCTGCGAACACGCCAGGGGCAGGCGAGGGCCGGAGGTGCTGCCACAGCCCTGGTGCTGGAGGCCCCTCTGTAATCAGTGCTGGAAGTTGCTTTTCATCACTGCATGACTGAGAAGTGGTGGTGTCCGGAAAGTGACCTTTTTCCTGAAGTGTGAATTACACAGTGTGGCAGCAGTGAAGCCCGTGTGCTGAGTCCCGCCCTTCCTGACAGTATCAGGGTGAGTGTGGCTTCCTGCCGCAGCCTTGTGTGCTTTCCACGCTGCCAGTGGTGAGGTGTCTAGAGGGTCATCGCTGGCCCTGGGCGTGGGTGTGGTGCAGTCTTCACCGGGCTGCTCTCGCTCTGCCTTCTCGCTCACCCTTCTCCAGGGTTTTGATGACATGCTGGTTTCCTAGATATAAAAGAGGAAATTAAATTAACATGCAGTTGTGATTTCTCCGGTGTCAGTAGCTCGACTAACGTCTCCCCCTTGCCTGTCCTTTCATCACCTGCCTCTGTGTAGCCTCAGTCTGGAGCCAATTGTTCTGCTGCTTCATCTGCTGTGCCCCTGGCGACCCCTGGTGTTAAGTGCATCTGTGCCAGTTACTGTGTTTGTTTTTTCTGTCTTTTTAGTTTCTACCAATTATGCTTGGTTTGGTTTCTGATTTGCCTGAGTGTTTCAGTTTAGGTACTTCAAGTTTCTAGTAATTTGTTCAGAGATTGAGACATGACGACTTGTGCTTTACTGTGCATTTTTATGTATAATCGCTTCAGTGAGTCTTGTTTTAGCTCAGGTGTAAGGTGAGGCTCTAAGTTGGTTTCTTCAGTGCCCCTCAGCAGTTGTCACCCAGTCTCTTCCTGACCCTGCTCAGCGATGCCGTCTGTAGTCTGGGGCTGTGATTGTTTCACCTCCACTGTCTTCTATTTCCCTCCCAGTTCCCTGTCAGAGTTCTCACAGAAGGGCTAAGCTGTTTTTCATTGGCTTATTCTTCCAGATGCATTTTAACCATCGTGTCCTCACTCGGAAAATCCACCTCCCACAAAACAAGCAGACTCATTCCTCAGAATTTAACTGACTTGTGTTAATCTTAGGTTTTGTTAGTTCGGAGAGACTGAATCCCTCAACTCCAAGTTGACAGGGTGTCCCATCCTCCTGGGAGGCGTGTGTGCAAGTCTGGGTGTGTCTGCTCGTCTTGGTGATGACCTGGCAGCATATTTTGTCTTCAGTGTATTTGGGAATGCTATGCCTTTTCCCTTTCATTGGTTTTGTTGTTGTTGTTGTTGTTGTTGTTTTGTTTTTTGGTACTGAGAATTGAAATCAGGACCTCACGCTGCCCCTCACTGTTTTTAATGATACTTGTTGGTCCTCTTGATCTTTGTAAGTGTATCTTAAGTACAGCCTTGCTGGTGAGCCCTAACTCAGTAGTTTTAGGTTGGTTCTTTGGGTTTTCTAAGCAGATGGTTATATCATCTCTGTTTCTGACCACTCAGGATATTTGGCTCTATGATTATTGGTGAGCTTGTGCTGTCAGGTTCTTTGTGTGTGATTTTTTGTTTCTTTGCTGTGCTGGGCATGGAACCCAGGGCCTTACAATGTTAAGCAAGTGCTCTACCACTGAGCTACACTTCCAGCCCGCATGTGATCTCTAAGACATTTTATTTAACAGAGACTTAACAGGCTTGAAGACAGTAAGCATTGAGCTGCCAGCAGCTTGTTAGGTGCTGGCTTCCCTGCCTGCTAGCCAGGCACTGACCCCTTTGGGCTCACTCCACCTGTACATCCCCCTTTGCTCGAGTAGGTTGGCATGTGGGCAGCACCAGTACCCAGAACTGCACAAGGCACCAGACCTTTGTTCTGCTCATGAGCTGAGCCTGGCATCTGCTGCAGAGTGTGGCTGCTGCAGAGTGTGGGTGCGCCATATTTGTGAGACATGCACTGACCCTTAAAGTCACTCTGGAATCCCTATAGCACCTAAAACACATTAAGCATAAGAATATGGTAACTTTTGCAGAGTCGGTAGCTTTTGAGTTAGTGCACTTTAATCTGAGAGTTTGAGAACTCTGCAGCATTATGTTTTCATCGTGCAGTTTCAAGTCAGTAAGAAGGGACTGTAGAACCAGTGAAAATTGGCTTTTCCCCTGAAAAAGAGCATAACTCTTAACTACAGTAAAGCTAAAGCTAGTAAGGAACCTTCCTTGAAGCTGCTCAGTGAGCTTAAGCCATAGCATGGCAATGAGTGAATATTTGTGACTTGAAACTGTTTGCTGCCTGATCTTTGCTTCTGAGCAGTCACCAAGCCTAGTGTTCTGTGGGCCAGTCCTGTAGGTGTTGTCCTGCAGGGTTGGGCCTGGGCTCCAGAGCTCCATGCCCTGGGCAGAGAGGACTGTGGGCTTTGCTGAACAGAGCTGGAGGGTGCCCCGGCCAGCCAAGGGCATTTCTGCAAGGGCTTGGGACTGAAGCTGCCGCTTGGAGCTACTTTTCTTATTCTGCAGGGACTCGTGATTGTGGAGGGAACCAGGAGCCACATGTTCATGTTAGTCATCAATGAGTCTTGAAAGAAAACAAAACCAAGAGAAGCAGGGATGGGGGAGGCAGCAGGAGGGCTTCACTGCATCAGGATGTCTGGGCTAGAAGCTGACCGGGGAGACGAGGACCTGTGGGTGTCTGGGACCGTGCGGAGACCTGAGCTGGGAAGGCTGGCTTGCATGTGTGGCAGGAAGCCCAGTGCTGAAGGAGGAGGGGCTGCACCAGGAGGCTGTGTGCTCTGTAGAAGTGTGAGCACGAGGCGGTATGGGGGGAGTAGGAGAGAGACAAGATTTGACCTGGCTTTTAAAGGCCTGGACAGTGCCTTTGGGTCAGAGGGTAGGTGGGGAGGCCAGAGGGCAGTGAGGAGCTCGTGGTGTCTGATAAGAGGGAGGTGGCTCAGACCCAGAGCCCGAAGAGAGAGCAGTTAGGGTTTTAGGGGTCTCTTGGTGGAGCTGACAGCTGTGGTGACGAGTTGGGTGCTACCTGTTAGAAAGGAACAGAGCCAGAAAGACTCATTTCAGGTTCTGGGCAGCTAAGTGGTGTCACCTGTTGAAATGGACAGTTAGGGTTAAGTGCAGAGCTCTGGGACACATCAAGCCTGAGATATCTGTGAAACACCGGGTGGGGTGCAGATGGCTGGCAGGACAGGTCACCTGAGAGCGGGGAGAGCCACAGGGGCGACAGGTAAAGCAGAGCAAGGTGTGCGTGGAGTGGTTGTGCTGAGCCCTGGACCTTGCCAGGTTCCCATGTCGAGAGACCAGGAGGGGCCGAGTTTGGCAGAGGAAACCGAAGGCCCAGGAACAGAGGAGCAGGGAAGCTGGGAGACTGGGTGTCCCAGCCCAGGGAGGGTGTGCTGGGAGGGGAGGAGAAGCTGGGAGAGTGGGCATCCCGGCCCGAGGGAGGATGTGCTGGGCGGGACAGAGTCTTGTTTGGTCTTGTGAGGGGGCTGTGCGGTGGCTGAGAGGATCAGTGAGTGGGCAGGCAGTTTGGGGGACCTTGATGGAGACTGCCTTTAAACCCCAACTGAAGCAACTGCACACAAAAGCCTTTACAAGATTTTAATCTCTTGTTAACTATTTTATGTCAGGAAGGAAGGAGGATAATATTTCAGCTAAAATTTTAAACTCCGTAGTGTCTGGATTAAATAAAGAACCAGATCAGGAAACTACGACTTCAGAAATAGGTAAGAAAAATATATTCTTTAGTTTAAATTCCTTACTGCTTTGGTATGAAATATGTACATCTCAGTGGAGTTACACTTTTTAAAATCATTCTAACTACCTTAATGTTCATCAGTTTCCCACATCTACTGAAGAATGGATGACTTGATGTTTTCTTTGATGTAATTTGCTGTTAAATGATAATTTTATTAACTCAGCTTTAGGTTCATCTTTCTATGCCTTTAGGTATAACTTACATAACGTGTATGTATGCTGGATACAGTGTACATGTGTACAATGTGCAGTGTCTGCAGTGCACTACATTGTAGATCTATACATAGAGATGTCTGTGTATGATGGAGAAGGTGTATAAATAGTGGATAGCATTGAAGTCAGTGCTTTCTTAATCTTGGTACTGGCATTTTATAAAATAATGTGGGTGATTACAGAAATGATTTCTATGTTTATCGTACTGGGCTTTGGTCTGCTGACTGCGATGAAGGCCTCTACAAAGCACGCGTAAGCACGCTGGGGCTTGTCCTGTCTTTTGCGTTACAAGCAAGCCTGGCAGTGTGGCGTGGCAGCCAGCTGGGATGACCTTCCGTGAAACATCAGTCGCTCCAGCCTCTCTGGCTTTGTGAGAAATACTAGCATTTCCGCTAGAGTGATAAGCACGGTTCCATTCACAAGCGCTCCTTGCCCTCAAATGCTGTCCCTGAGGCGCACATTTGCGGCCTCTGCTCCCTCGGTGTAGAAGCCATCGGAGGTGATTCTGTCCAAGCTGGAACGCTGCATAGGGCTGGTTTGACCTTTAGCAGTATAGGATGGCCAGGCAGCTGGCGCAGAGGGGTTTCTCACTGCTCAAAACCCTTTCCGCTATGGGGATGCATCTTATCATTCAGCCCCGTTTTGTGAGAATGTATTTTTTCCAGAGCTTTTGTCATCTTCAGGCTCCTGCAGGGGGAAGCAGTAGCTAGGAGAGGGAGTGGGCAGAGGTGATGGCTTGAGGGGCACTTGCTGGCCACAGCCAGGAGGCGGCCTCGGCCTGTTGTCAGGACCCCATGTCCGAGCCCTGTGGGAGGAGTCCCATCTCACCTTCTCCCCTCCTGGCCTGGGGCGGGGCTTGGGGGGCCTCATGGAGCCACATCTGTCTGCTGGAGAACAGATGAGATGCCAGAAGCCTAGCCTGCCTCTGCCAAGCAGGCAGCCACATACGCACCCTATTTACGACAGAGCACATTAGTTCGTTTACCGCAAATTTGGGTGAGGCAAAGCTGGCTCTGGGGTGGGATGTGTATTAAAGTAAATGAGAACTGTCCTTTAGCCATCTACCGAACATCTCATAGATAGAACCTCCGGCATGAGAATAACTCAGGCCTAGTGTTCAGCAAGTACACCTCAGTTTCTCAGTGAGGTTTTCTGTAGCTGCAGAGAGACCCAGCGCCACCTGGTGGGAGAGGCCTGTACCTGTGTTGTCCCTGGGTGCTGCTGGTGCTGCTGTGGCTGAGGGGCAGGACCTTGCAGGGTGTTGTCCTGAAGGACCTCAGCTTCAGAGTCTGCCTGTGCCTGGCCATTCCTCAGCGTCTCTCACCGAGTGACATGCAGACCCACAGCGGGGGCCTGTGCCGGTTGGCCCCCGGGTGCCTAGGGCTAGAGCGAGGCCCTTACGTCTACAGAGCAGGAGGCCACGCGGTGCCAGCACAGAGATCCCGCCCGACTCCGGCCGGGCCCCAGCTCCCTGCTGTCCTCAGGTTGCTGTGTGTAGGCTGTGGATGGAAGAAGGCACGGGTGCCGAGTCCCGCTGTCCGAGTGGGCTGAGCTGCGCCGCTGCTCTCCGAGGGGCTGTTCGACAGTTTCAGGTTTTTCTCGGTCTTTAAGACACACGTATTTTCTGTCTGCTTCGTTCCTTGTTTCCTTTTCGTTTTATTGATTAAGCTCTCTTATTGTGAAAAATACAGAAAAGTAGAGCAGTGCAGCTAAGGCCCACGTAGCTCTCACCTGCATGGAGTAGTTCCTGTATTTCACCGCATTGCTTCACCTTAGCTGTGTTTCTAGGAGTGATTTAAAAGCATGTTGAAGACACCCTGACAATTTATTTCTGTATGTCATCTATTTTATGTAGCACATAAATAAAGCAGTGTCCTGGTAGTTATTGACAGGTTGATTCTGATGTAGACTATTTCTTTAAACAGTTTTAAGAAATGAGACTGGGTTTCAGAAACAGCATTCAAACTGCAGTACAATAGACACAGCCACAAAAGTTCTTGTCTTACTGATCAGAATTATTTTTCAGCAGTATCTAAAACCCAGACTATGTTCTGATTGTTCCAACAAGATTTGTCATGTTGTGGCAATTTGGCCACATGTAGCTGCAACTCAGCGCAGAGGTTTGCCCAGGCCACGAGCTGACCAGGGTGGCTGCAGTGGTATCGTAGGCTGTCCGGGTCAGGAAGGTGATGGGTCTAGATTTTCCCCCGGGCAGCCACGTGCCCCTCGCCCTCTTGCTTTGACCACATGGTCCCCTTGACTGCCCAGGGTCTCCAAGGCCAGGGGACTGAGGCTCGGGATGGGGGAGCTGCTCCGGGGTGGCGCGTGCGGGTGCAGTGTGCCGTGTGCCGGTGTGGGTCTGAGCTCAGGAAGGCTCCCATCCTCCCCTGAGCGTTCGCTTGGTCACTGGGGCAGTCCCGGTAACACATTGTGTGAAGGAGTCGCTTGTTTGCCAGCTCAGTGTAATTTTAATTTTATAAGTGAATTGTTCGGTTTTTGGGACGGCCAGTCCACAAGCTGCTCTGTCTGCCCCCGCTGGCTAGGGGCTGGGTGTACAGTAGTCTTTTTGTCATGCGAGGATTCAGTCCAGAGAGTGCCCAGCTGCATCCCCAGCCTTTTTCAGTGTCCTGCTTTGAGGCAAGGGCTTGGAAGTCCCTGGGCAGGCCTACGCGCGCCGGCCCCTGGCCCGGCCTCCTGAGTAGTGGGGGCGGGTGTGCAGCGCCTCGCCCGGCTCCGGCCGCGCCCGTCATGGTTCTGTTTGTGTGAGCTTGTTTAGCAAAGCTTGAAATTCCTAGAACTTCAGAAAGATAAAATTGTGCAAAGTATGTGGGCCAGAGTGTACAGCACTGTGGAAGAATGCTTGTGAACATGCACCAGGCCCTGTGTGGAATCGAGCCCCGAGGCCTCATTTGGCTACAGACAGGGTTGTGTGTGTGTAACCTTACTGTGATGCCGGTTTTGTGGAATGTAGACCATAGTTGACACTGTCAAATCAAACATGATAATTTAAAATTGTTAGGAGGCTTTATTCTAAAATTGATAATCTGTAATTTCCAAACTTATGTTTATCTTAGAGCTCCATATTACCACCCCCCTTTTTTTTTGTCTGTTTGAGACAGGGTCTCGCTATGCAGTTCAGGCTGGCTTCGAGATCACTTTGTTGCCCAGGCTGGTCTTGAACTTGCAACGATCCTCCTGCCTCAGCCTCTTGAATGCTGTGATTACAGGAGTGTGCCAACATGCCTGACTATATATTTTATGTTTATTCTTTGGTGTTTGCTATAAATATCATAAGTAATTATCTATTTGCTTTTTAAGTCAGAATCATTTTTATAGCTGAGAAAATGTCCCTGCAAAACTGTATGTCATCTACTTTATATAGTTCTAGTGACTTGGTATTTATTGACAGGTGATTCTGATACAAACTGTTTCTTTAAGTAGTTTTAAGAAGTGAGACTGGGTTTCAGAAACAGGAACATTTTTCCAGTTTAGTTTTTCCACCTGGAGAGTGCTGGGTCCTTCGATGGTGCTTAGTTTTCTAGCTCTTGGTTCTGCCCGACTCAGAGCTTGACCCTTGAGTACCTCCCTTGCCCTTTTTGCTGAGCAGTAGGAAGATAGTGTTTCTCAGGTATTTGATAATTTTCTATAAACATTGGAACATTAGCCAGCTATCAGGAGACAAGTATTTGGGGCTTTTCAGTATGTGTAGCACTGTGACAAAAATATTTTTCTTTTCCTCCTGGTTTCCTGAAGTGGGTGCTTACTGTGAGCTTCTGGCCTGGCTGAAGGGAGTGGGTGGAGACTGTCGAGTCCGTGTGGCCCCGAGAATGGGAGGTGGGGGCGTGTATTCCCGCCTGGGCTCAGCAGGCTCATGCGGGGTCTGAGCGCAGCCTGGCCCCATGCCCAGAGCCAGGTGGTGGAGGAGCCCCAGCCTTGGTCGGTGCTTGGAGAAGGCGAGACGTAAGAGGCGGAGGTGAGCAGGTGTGCTGTGTGTCAGCCCAGGCCTTTGTGTGTGGTCCTAAGGACCATTTAAAACTGTTTCATGCCTGGAACCGGCTCAGCTGGTGTTTCAGATGCTGATGCAGCTAGTCTGTGCTGCGGGAACACTGAGCGTCTAGACCCAGCAGTGAGGCGGGCTGGTAAGAGTGACCTGCAGCGCTCAGGTGGGAGGGAGCTGAGTGCCCAGATTGGTGCCTGTCAGGTGCCCATCCCTGTTGAGGGCTCTGTTTATGGAGAGCCGTGGCTTCTGCCTTTCCGCATGACCAGCAGTGCCAGGGCAGGGCTTGGTAGCTGTGTGCCTGCTTGCTTCTTGGTGAGGTACCTGGCAGCTGTCATGACAGGGGCATCCAAATGACCCTCCAATAGGCTTCAGGGCCACTGCTTGGTCACCCCACCAGGCGGGCTCCCAGGGGACTTTTCAACATGCTGAAAGCAGTGGCCACGAGTTTTTTGTGATGTCCCAGGGTAATTCTGCTTTAGCTTCATTCTTCTCAGCTTGCAGAGAGTGGTGGTAAAGGGTGCCTTTGTGGGTGTCTTGGGCCCCGGAGCTCATATTGCACATTGGGCGGTGCAGTGTTGCCAGGTGAGGGCTGACGTGTGTCCACACATCCGGACAGAAGATGTGTGTTAAGGCCTGCCGCTATCAGGCCCGAGCGGGGGATGCTTTGGTGAGCAGAGTCAGGCTGCCTCCCTGCCCACTGGCACATGAGCTAGGACGACGCACAGAGATGAAATGGAAACAGTCAGCAGGTCTGGGCGGAGGGATGGTGGTGACCTGCGGCCTGGGTACCTGGCTGTACAGGAAGGAGCACCGAGGGCACACGTTCGGTGATAGCTGGGTGGCACAGTGCAGATACTGAGGGTGGGCAGGGGAGTGGTGAGGACCGGGCCAGGTCCTGCCGGGCCTCATGGGGCCGCCTTAGGGCTGTTACCCTGCACCCCAAGAGCAGTGGCATCCTTAGGAGTGACGTTGACCCTTTCCATTTTCTAAGGCACGTGTTAATGTGGGAGCTGAGTGGTCCAGAGGAGAGCAGAGGATGGGCTGTGGGCTCCAGGTCTGGGGGGAACCGGGTCTGCAGAGGGCAAGAGAAACCTGGAGAGTGACCCCCTGTCAGAAGTGGAGGTGCACTGTGCCCTGGGCCTCAGGGCCAGCTGGCCTGGGACTCCAGTGAGAGGTGTATAGACCTCTGCCGTCGATTACCTCCTGGCCCTGACCTCATGATTTAATTACCTTCCTCAGTGCCATGTGACCCCAGGCTCTGGCCTCAGCTCCCCCACGGCATGGCTTCTGGAGAAGGGGCCCTGGGCTTTGGAACCCTGTCTGCTTCCTGTGTCTGCTGGTCTCCTGCTCTAGTCCTCAGCACTCCTGTTCCTGGGTGGGAGGAACCCAGCCCCTGTTGCCCGCTGAGCCATCCTGGGCCTCTGAAGCCACCTGCCAGCTGTTGCTGGTTTCCACCTGTGCTGACTGGGGCCAGTGCTCCTGCCCCCTGCTCCAGCCCACCACTGTCTCTGTGCTGTCTCCTGGTGTGACCTCTGGAGGCTGCCCCGTGAGCCCTGGCCTCCCCAACCCCTCCGCAGGTGCTCCTAGCTGTGGTGCTCCCAGGAAGTCCTCCCACAAGGACACAGACGCGTGGTAGCTGAGGACTGTGCTTCCTGTGTGCCTTGGTGTCCTCTGGTCCCGTAGCTGTGTGGAGGCGGGGTGCGCATGAGTGTGCCTTCTTGTCCCTGCAGCATCCCTGGCTCTCATGAAGCCCGTGTCATGCTGGCCTTTCTCTGGGGGTGTCCTGTATTTGAGAGTGATGCCAAGATTGTCCACCCTTCCCCTTGTTCTGCTGTTCACCTGCTTGTGACTGCATGTGCACACTTTCCTGGGGTGGTGCTTGAAAAGAAGGGACCTTGGGTGCAAGGGCAGAGGCGATTGGTTTGGGGCTCTGTGGGCTGCATGGAGCTGTGGGGCACCTCTCCAATCTTTGAGGGACCTGGATGTTCACCCTGCCAGGCTTGGCAGCGTCAAACCGTCTCCTGCCTTCCAAGGTGGTTTTCCTGTGGCTTCCTGGTTTCCCTCATTATGTGCTTAATTTGTCCCTGTGATAGACTTTCTTCCTGTCGCTGCTGCCAGTTTTTATGTGCTGTTTTGTGATGTATAGTTGAAAAGAATAGTGGACAATGTCAGTGGGATCCCAGAGAAGAGGCTCTGAGGAAACACCCTTTTCCTCATCCAAAATCATACATGGCAGGTGGGCTTGGTGGTGCATGCAGGATTACATGCCTATAATCCCAGCACTCTGGAGGCTGTGGCAGGAGGATCACTGAGTTTGAGGCCAGCCTGGGCTACATAGCGAGACCCTGTCTCAAAAAACCAAAAAACCAAAACCAAAACCAAAAATATCCACCAAAAAAATAAACAACCAAAACAAAATCATGGGTGGTGCATTTCCTCTGATTCTCTTCAGCTCATCTAATGCCTTGAGGCTGACAAAGTGATTTTCTGATGTGATTTTTTTTTTTTAGGTGACTCTGCCAGTGATGCAGGTAGGTGTGGCCGTGATGTGTTGGTGTGGTTGTGTGTGTGTGCAGATGTGTGTGCCTACCTGTACTGTACACCTGCACTTGTGTATGTGTGAGCTAAGGGAGCATAACTCGGTTTAAGATTTAACCTGTGTCTTAAGTTTTAATCTTGTATATGTATTACATATGTGTTTATGTTTTAATCCTGAAAACACTGCCTTTCAGGATTTTTCACCCCAAAGTATATTTCCAGGATTCAAATTCTGACTTGCTTTTGTAACTTTCTGAAGTATAATTTTTTTTTTTTTTTACTTTAAATAGTAGAGTAAATTTGTGCTAGTTTGGGCTTGTAACTTGCTGAGTTATAAGATGGAAAAAGCTGTGTTCAGGTTATTGAAACAGTATGGCAGTAGCCAATGTTGAACATTTTTGAAACACAGGAAGTACGAAGGAAGAAAAGAAAAGGCACTGCTTATAACATAAAGGAACATCTTGGTAGGACCCCAGAAGTCTCTCTCTAATCATTAGTGATGTTATTAATTATTAATCGTAGTAGAATGATGGCACTCACACCTATCCATTTCTTTTCTTGGTGTATTTACTTTAAGTTAAATTGCTGAGTTGATGGACCTGCCTTTTGCATCTTACTTCTTGATTAAATGAACTGGTTTGTATTTGAGCACACCCGTGTTCCCCAAAGCTTCACCAAATGCGGAGAGCAGACATGTTCTGTCTCCATCCAAGCGATGGATGAAAAGATAGCTCATTCATGTTTGCGGCTATGTGATTGCTGCCTTTTTAAATACTTACATTTGAATGGAATACTGGAATTAATGTTTATATTTAAATCACTGAATCTATTTGAATTAAATATTAGAATAGTGTTAGTTTTTTTGTGAATTTCTGATTGTTACCTGTTCAGAAGGAGAAGCTGGACCTGGGCCTGGGCCTTCTGCCCCAGAGAAGTCTGATGTGTCAGAGAACCGCGAAGTCCCCAGTGAGCTTCCATCCAATGCCAGGTCTGTGTGGGGCCCACTGCCTGGGCAGAATGGGCACACTGAAGATGCAGCTGTGACGCTTCTTGCTATACCCTTCACTGGTTACTCAGTGCTCATGAAAAATCATGAGGAATTAGTCTACAAAAAAGGGGGAAGTGGCTGGGTATGGTGGCAGACACCTATAATCCCAGCACTGTGGGAGGCTGAGGCAGGAGGATCAAAAGTTTGAGCCCAGTCTGGACAACTGAATGACTTACCAAGACCATGTTTCAAAATAAATAAAAGATTTTTAAAGGACTGGGGATATAGCTTAAGATGAAAGCCCTTAATTCAATCTCCAGGACTGCCATAAAACAAAAATAAAAACAACAAACAAAGAGAAAAACCTTACTTATGTGATTTTGAGTATCTGTGTTGTATAACTGTGCGGAGCATCTTGCAGTTTAGGGGAGGGCCTTGCCACGGTGGAGCTACCTTGAGTTTGACTCAGGGCCATGCTGTGTCCGTTGGGGTCCCAGCTGTCTCGGTGGTGGATGTTCTGGCCAGTGCGCTGACGCTGCTATGGGTGGAGGGTCAGTGTTGGCCGGGTCTTCTTTGGTCCTCTCTGATGATGTTTCCTGTTGTTCTTGCTGTGCACACGTTTGGGTTTAGAAGACTCCCGCGGCCGGGCAGTGCAAGGCCAGCGCCTCCCCGGATTAAGCGACAGGAGAGCGTGGAGGTGTTAACGGTAGGCAGGTGAGAGCTGGAGAGGGTGCCGGGGGGGGGGCTGGTTTGGGCGCACTGGCCTGGGTTAGGGCACCCTGTGTGCTGGGAAAGCTCGCTGTGGGGGAAGAGAACGCAGTGTGCATTTCAGATGATGTGAAGGGGAAGACGCGTACGTGTATAGGCGGTTAAGCCCTAAAATACGTGGCGAGGTGTTGGGCTTCCTTCCCTGCTCTTAGAAGGCAGCAGCAGGGCCAGGGAGGGCAGGCACCCGCCTGGAGCCTCTCCCAGGACCCCAGCTGCACGAGTCACCTTGCCAGCTGGCACCCTCCTCTGGGGGTGGTGACGGGGGTGGGTAAGTTCCTCGCAGGTGACTTGCCATTCCAGAGGCACAGGCTTGATGGGAGTCTGTGCAGACACGGCGTTTTTCATGTCTTCTTGTTTCCTCTCATTCAGGACAGGGAGTGGTAAAACCGTCTCCAACGTGATTAGAGACTCGCAGATTTCCGACAACGAGGAGGATGAGAATTTTGTGGTGGAAGCTGCCCCTCCGCTCACTGAAATGTCAGAAAGTGAAATGGTTAGTTCACCAGATGGTGGAGCTTCTAGTGATTCTGTTTGAGCGCATTGTGTTAGAATCCTGGCTTGCAGGGCTGTGTGGACAGTTTTCATGACTTCACGGTTAGCTTTCTACCTTCTTGGCCTCTGTCGTTCCTTTTTGGTAATGTGCAGAAGCATGACGTTAGCGTGAGAATTCAGCCTGCCTGAGGCTTCTTTTTCCCTCCTCTTCCCACTCAGGTGCCAGCAGCAGAGCTGGAGGATGATGAGAAGCACGGTGAGTTCTGCTGCCGACGCGTGTGCGTGCGTGCGCGCGTGCGCGCGCACCTCCTCCGTGGCGCTTTGGAAGGGGCTGGTACCAGGGGCTGTGGGGCTGGGCTGTGCTCGCGGTGAGACCAGCTGTCTGAGGCCCACCTGGTGGGCCGATGGAGCCGGTCCAGGAGGGGGCACTGCTGCGTGTGTTTATCAGCACTTGCCCTTGTCTGTCTGTCTTTTTATTCGTTACTTGACAGTCTATGCTGGCATTTATTCCATTACAATACAAAGAAATAATTTTCATCCCTCTTTGCCATGTGAATGTGCCATAATCATTCAGCCAGTCCTGCGCTGATTTGTGCTTGGAGGTTATATATGTATCTCCAGGGTCTCATGCATGGTAGGCAAGCACTTTACCACTGAGCTGCACAAAACAATAATTTTCAGAAAATGATTTTTCATGTGATATTTACCCCATGAGTAATTATAAAAGCAAATCACTATTCTTGCCCCAATTTGAAAGCAACGTTAGCACTTAGAAACAATTCAGAATTGTTATATCTGTTTGTAATAGCTTGGCATATTTTGGGTTTAATCTACATTTCTTCTTAGTTTTTGGAAATAGAAAGTTTCTTTTGTTTCTGAAGCTTTCCTCCTTTCACACAGCTGATTTTGCTGGGACATTTTGAAATTTTGTAGTTAGTTTTTGCCACCACCTGTTGCAGCCTTTTGTTACTTACTGTCTCTGTCATACAGAGATGACAAAACTGTTTCAGCCTAGAAGAGAGAGGTCAAGGTTAGCATTCTCCCATCTTCCCAGCCATTCAGTTAGTGTCTGGGACAGAGAATGAAGCTTTAACATAAAACCACTCTCCCTCTCTCCCTCCCTCTCCCTCTCCCTC